>CM055279.1:54556611-55067029 GCA_029237695.1 Conchocele bisecta | reverse complement strand
TCAGCAACTGAATTTACTGAAGGGGAGAAGCCTTCCGACACACAAATCCATCCACACCTTCCAGCGATATCCGTTGACGGAATTGGTGGAGGAGCGTTTAGATGAGCAGACTTGTTGGCAACCTGCTCAGAAAAATCCTTCTCCTGCATGCATCTCTGGGTTGCCGTGGCAAGGCCGAGACTGAGATTGGGATAGAATATCGCTTCTGGGTGGAAGACAGATGGGTGCTTCCACCAGAAGAGGCAATATTAGACTGAACCACGGTTGACCTGGCCAAAGTGGGGCATTGTCATTGCTGATCTTGAGAATGACCCGCGAGAGCAATGGGAACGGGGGAAACACGTATGCGTGCATCCCCTCTGCTCAACGCATCTACCGCCAGTGCACTGGGGTCGGGAACTGGGGAGACATATGTCAGAAGCTGGTGGTTTCACCTGATGGCAAACAGATCCACATGCGGAGTCCCTAACAACTGAAAATTTTCCATTCCATGTGCACTATCCTCGCCTTGCTAGACAGGCTGTCTGCTAAAACATTCAGTTTTTCCAAGAGGTAACGAGCTTTCAGCATGACAGAGTGCTTTGCACACCATGTAAAGATATTCATCGACAGATGGCACAGTTTCTAAGAACGAGAGCCCCCCTCCTTGTTCACATAAGCCAGAACGACAACAATACTATACAATATTTCTCGCCAGAATTGTGTTGTAGTAGGTGTAATATATAGGTATTACGAAACCGAAAGTAGATACTTGTAGCTGGAAAATCACAATTTCTACATATGAATCACGGGATCAGGATATTCCCTCTTACGCGAGTCAAATGTTAACCGGAAGAAGCTCGTTCAACAAAGACAAGGATTTGATCTGTGCGCCATCAATCGTGCATGCTCAATTTATGAACATAAATATCACGTGACACGCGATTCATAAAAGCGCGAAATTCAAGAAACCTTGAATGGGCTACGTTGGTGCAACGCCCCAGGAAAAATGATATAAGACCATATTTCTGGCGGGTATTAAGATTCATAATCATAGACAATAAACATATTTAACAAACAAAGGCAGTTAAACACATTTCCGTTATAGTATTATTTGCAGGTCAATGCCTTTAATGGTAAGTGGGTTGTCGATTTACGGTACCACAGTCCATTCCAGTTATTTAGGGTTGAAATGTTTAACTTACAGAATGACAATACAGAATATTACAGAATTACCTTGAACTATGACCTTCTCATTACAGTATGACCTTGTAAAATGTTCTTCAACGGAAAGAATGACAGTAGAATGAAATCTCATTACAGACTGACCTTCAGACAGCGAAGGTCAAGGAGGAGCAGCTGAAGCGGTCCCAGACAGAGGAGATGCAGGAGGTGGAGAACTACGTGGAACATATCCGCCACCTGTCTGACGAACGCGAGGCGCTCATACAAGAGTTGGAGACGGAGAATGATCAGCTGAAACAGGAGATAGAGCGATATCGCCTCGAACAGAATGGTGAGTTATATATATCACAATATGGGGTTGATGGGCTGTGCACACCTCTCTTTTTCATGCTAGTGTTTATTGACTAATATAGAATGCTATCACCTCAAGCGGAACCGTGATTCACAGAAACAGGACATAGAGCGATATCACGTCGAACAGAATGATGGGTTATAGTTGCCAGAATAGGGTGGGTTTGGGGCCTGCAAATAAATTCTCATTTTCATCCTAGGGATGGGATTATTGCTGAATGGTATAGTGCCATTGAACAGAAACAAACAGTAGTGAGTGATAGGTATCACAAGAGTTTGGATTCACCGGCTGTGGGCAGACTCTCTTTCTTGCCTCAAATAGAACAGTGAGTCATAGAAACATTACTAGGGATGTTACATAGTCTAGAGTAATATCGCCTCGAATAGAAAGGTGAGTCATATGTATCACAATAGGCATCTCTGTTCCATTGCATAATGCATTTGAACCAGTTGACCACCACCCAATGGTAGAGTGTGATGGTTTTTATCACGCCCGCTTGCGGACAGCGCAATATAGTTGGCACATTGGCATATGTCCAGGTTAATGTTTTTGGCTGAAGTTTTTAAGAACACTATTTCTCTGAAACTGCTTCGCGACTTCACTTGAAACTTCACATGGGTGTTTATCCATATTTTCATTCTACGCCCACCCTTGCAACTCCTGTGTCCAATGTGAAGGTCAAATTGACCTTAATGTTTTTTTTGCATTTGACCTTAATTTTTTTTTTCATTTACCTTACAGTTTTTTATGCCCCCGCCACCGAAATGGTGAGCGGGGCATACAGTGTTACTGGCATCCGTGTGTCCTGTCTTTATGTCTGTCTGTTCGTCCCGAAACCGTAATGCTCTGGTAAATGTTGTATAATTATACCCACTTTTTTTGTAAAAAAAAACGGGTATATTGTTTTCGTCACGGGTGTCCGTCCGTCCGTACGTCCGTACGTCCGTACGTCGTCCGTACGTCCGTCACGTTTCTTGTAACTCGAAAAACTTTTTCACCTTCATACCTACGCGCCTGATATTTGGTATGTAGCTTCGTTATCATGTGCAGATGCGCAAAGTGAATTTGGATTTTTGATCCGACCCTCCATCATGGATTATCTCCCCTTTCGGACTCAGAATTTCCCATTTTTTCCTCGTAACTCGAAAAACTTTTTCACCTTCATACCTACGCGCCTGATATTTGGTATGTAGCTTCGTTATCATGTGCAGATGCGCAAAGTGAATTTGGATTTTTGATCCGACCCTCCATCATGGATTATCTCCCCCTTTCGGACTCAGAATTTCCCATTTTCTCCTCGTAACTCGAAAAACTTTTTCACCTTCATACCTACGCGCCTGATATTTGGTATGTACCTTCGTTATCATGTGCAGATGCGCAAAGTGAATTGGATTTTTGATCCGACCCTCCATCATGGATTATCTCCCCCTTTCGGACTCAGAATTTCCCATTTTTCCTCGTAACTCGAAAAACTTTTTCACCTTCATACCTAGCGCCTGATATTTGGTATGTAGCTTCGTTATCATGTGCAGATGCGCAATGTGTGAATTTGGATTTTTGATCCGACCCTCCATCATGGATTATCTCCCCCTTTCGGACTCAGAATTTCCCATTTTCTCCTCGTAAACTCGAAAAACTTTTTCACCTTCATACCTACGCGCCTGATATTTGGTATGTAGCTTCGTTATCATGTGCAGATGCACAAAGTGAATTTGGATTTTGATCCGACCCTCCATCATGGATTATCTCCCCCTTTCGGACTCAGAATTTCCCATTTTTCCTCCTGTAACTCGAAAAACTTTTTCACCTTCATACCTACGCGCCTGATATTTAGTATGTACCTTCGTTATTGTGCAGATGCGCAAAGTGAATTCCCATTTTTGATCCGACCCTCCATCATCGATTACCTCCCCCTTTCCGACTCAGAATTTTCCCATTTTTTCCTTTTTCCTTGTAACTCGAAAAACTTTTTCACCTTCATACCTACGCGCCTCATATTTGCTATGTAGCTTCGTTATCATGTGCACATGCGCAAAGTGAATTCGGATTTTTTATCCGACCCTCCATCATGGATTACTTCCCCCTTTCGGACTTAGCATTTGGGGAAAGTGGGTATATTGCGATGGCGCGCCATCGACTTTTTCTAGTTTCTGTTTCCTTACACGGATTTCACACACACATTTCTCAAATGGTCCTCTAGCGCCCTGCGACAAATCCACAATCGTCCCGCCCCTGCTAAGCCTAGGGTCAAGGTCACATACATGTACTTGGTGCGTTTGAAACCTTAACGCTCGGGTAAATGTCTTATAATTTCTGTTTGCTTGCATCGATCTGGTTGATATTTCACACACACATTGCTGTAATGGTCCTCTACCACCCTGGGAAAAATCCACAATCGTCGTGCCCCCGCTAAGCCCAGTGCCAAGGTCACATTCTTGGTGTGTTAGAAACTTGGGTATGTGTCTTATAATGTCGCTTTCCTTACATGGATCTGCTTGCCAATTCACTCGAAACTTCACATGGGTGATCCATATTTTCATTCTACACTACAGACCTCTATAACAGTGTTTGCAAACAGTGTAGATTCAGATCAGCCTGCTTGTAACGAGCCATTTCATCAGGATCTGCACTTGATGCCGGTAATTTTCATATTTTTTAAGTCAAATGTTGACGTTATAGTGAATATGCCCAAATATCGCCCGTGCAAGTGGCATCCATCACCAACAATTACTGAATAATGGCATCTAATTTAGCTGATTTTCGAGTGACGATTATTGTAAGAAATAGACAGATAACATGTCATAATATGTGTCCGTGAATACAAAAACATGTAACTGTAGATGTCGTAATCACGTCTATCGGCCACAAAGTAACTATACGCGACAGAAATCAAATCAATATATATATGAAACGGTTTTCACAAAAGTTATCAAGTTCAATCGTTGACAGACTAGGCTTGTATTTTGTCATGCACGTTCTGTGGTAATATATCATGTGACTATCAGAATATCGACAGACTTGCAGATGTTGCTTATTAAAATTACTTGACACTCAGCCGGCCTTTAGTCAAGTCATTAGTCAAGTCAATAATCAAGTCAATGTTCAAGTCAATACTTAAGTCACCTCTCAATTCAATGCTTAAGTCATCACTCAAGTCAATACTCAAGTCAATTCACAAGTCAACGCTCCAGTCAATTCTCCAGTCAATACTCAACTCAATGCTCAAGTCAATTCTCCAGTCAATACTCTAGTCAATACTCAAGTCAATGTTCAAGTCAATACTCAAGTCAATTCGCAAGTCAATGCTCAAGTCAATTCTTCAGTCAATACTCTAGTCAATACTCAAGTCAATGCTCAAGTCAATTCTCCAGTCAATACTCTAGTCAATACTCAAGTCAACGCTCAAGTTAATACTCTAGTCAATACTCAAGTCAATGCTCAAGTCAGTGATCAAGTTAATGTTCAAGTCAATTTTCAGGTCAATGCTCAAATAAACACGCAAGTCAATTCTCCAGTCAATACTCAAGTCAATACTCAAGTCAATGCTCAAGTCAATTCTCCAGTCAATAATCTAGTCAATACTCAAGTCAATACTCAAGTCAATACTCAAGTCAATACTCAAGTCAATACTCAAGTCAGTGCTCAAGTCAATACTCTAGTCAATACTCAAGTCAATACTCAAGTCAATGTTCAAGTCAATGTTCAAGTCAATGTTCAAGTCAATGCTCAAGCCAATACTCAAGTCAATGCTCAAGTCAATACTCAAGTCAATACTCAAGTCAATAATCAAGCCAATGCTCATGTCAATACTCAAGTCAATAATCAAGTCAATAATCAAGTCAATACTCAAGTCAATGTTTAAGTCAATGTTCAAGTCAATGTTCAAGTTAATGCTCAAGTCAATGTTCAAGTCAATGTTCAAGTCAATACTCAAGTCAATACTCAAGTCAATGTTCAAGTTAATGCTCAAGTTGATGCTCAAGTCAATGCTCAAGTCAATGTTCAAGTTAATGCTCAAACCAATACTCAAGTCAATGCTTAAGTCAATACTCAAGTCAATACTCAAGTCAATAATCAAGCCAATGCTCAAGTCAATGTTCAAGTCAATAATCAAGTCAATAATCAAGCCAATATTCAAGTCAATGCTTAAGTCAATACTCAAGTCAATACTCAAGTCAATCATCAAGCCAATACTCAAGTCAATACTCAAGTCAATACTCAAGTCAATGTTCAAGTCAATACTCAAGTTAATACTCAAGTCAATACTCAAGTCAATACTCAAGTCAATACTCAAGTCAATGCTCAAGTCAATACTCAAGCCAATGTTCAAGTCAATACTCAAGTCAATGTTCAAGTCAATGTTCAAGTTAATGCTCAAGTCAATACTCAAGTCAATACTCAAATCAATAATCAAGCCAATGCTCAAGTCAATACTCAAGTCAATAATCAAGTCAATAATCAAGCCAATGCTCAAGTCAATACTCAAGTCAATAATCAAGTCAATACTCAAGTCAATACTTAAGTCAATACTCAAGTTAATACTCAAGTCAATGTTCAAGTTAATGCTCAAGTTAATACTCAAGCCAATACTCAAGTCACTGCTTAAGTCAATACTCAAGTCAATACTCAAGTCAATACTCAAGTCAATAATCAAGCCAATGCTCAAGTCAATGTTCAAGTCAATAATCAAGCCAATACTCAAGCCAATACTCAAGCCAATGCTCAAGTCAATACTCAAGTCAATGCTCAAGTCAATACTCAAGCCAATGTTCAAGTCAATACTCAAGTCAATGTTCAAGTCAATGTTCAAGTTAATGCTCAAGCCAATACTCAAGTCAATGCTTAAGTCAATACTCAAGTCAATACTCAGGTCTCACGGGACAGTGGGCAGCTAGCTTTAAAAAGGGGGTTGACGATTTTCTATATACTTCACTACCGACCCTGTAAGTTACACCAGTGTGTCTAGAAAAATAGGTTTATGAATATTTCTTGACTTTGGGAGGCTTGACTAGGTGTATTTTTTAGAGTATTTCATAATTCTACGAAACTGAATGTTAGCTTCAGTTGATTTCGACATCTTGGAAAATTTTGCCTGCTATGCTGTCTCGCCGGTACGGTTTCGCGTCAGAATTTAAGGTATTTTTCGGGCATTTGTAGCGAAAATTTGAGCTGGTTATGACCCCGCTTTGAAATAATTTTCAGAAAATGGTGTGGTGTTACAAGTGATAGAACAAGACATAACAAAGTATCTGTGCCTCATATTTTCATGAAAACAATTCGATAAATCAGTCGTCGTGTTGAAACTTTTGGCCAAAAATAGGTGGGTGGGGTAACTTTGTAAAAAATTAATTGAACACATCTGATGCGGTTACTGAATTTTTATTGTGGCGCGCGATTTGTAATTCATTTGCGAGTATTTTTCAATACTTGTCGCAACCTCCTTAACTGATTGTGAGAGGCGGTGATTTTTATAAGTCACCCGACGCCCTCAGAAAAGCAGTCAATTTTGGCTATTTTCAACCGTCCCGTGATGCCTCAAGTCAATACTCAAGTCAATACTCAAGTCAATACTCAAGTCAATAATCAAGTCAATACTCAAGTCAATGTTCAAGTCAATGTTCAAGTTAATGCTCAAACCAATACTCAAGTCAATACTTACGCCAATGCTCAAGTCAATGCTCAAGTCAATACTCAAGTAAATGCTCAAGCCAATGTTCAAGTCAATGTTCAAGTTAATGCTCAAGCCAATACTCAAGTCAATGCTTAAGTCAATACTCAAGTCAATACTCAAGTCAATACTCAAGTCAATGCTCAAGTCAATAATCAAGCCAATACTCAAGTCAATCATGAAGCCAATACTCAGGTCAATACTCAAGTCAATACTCAAGTTAATACTCAAGTCAATACTCAAGTCAATAATCAAGCCAATACTCAAGTCAATGCTCAAGTCAATAATCAAGTCAATACTCAAGTCAATAATCAAGCCAATACTCAAGTCAATGTTCAAGTCAATACTCAAGTCAATACTCAAGTCAATAATCAAGCCAATACTCAAGTCAATGCTCAAGTCAATAATCAAGTCAATACTCAAGTCAATAATCAAGCCAATACTCAAGTCAATGTTCAAGTCAATACTCAAGTCAATACTCAAGCCAATACTCAAGTCAATACTCAAGTCAATACTCAAGTTAATACTCAAGTCAATACTCAAGTCAATAATCAAACCAATACTCAAGTCAATGCTCAAGTCAATAATCAAGTCAATACTCAAGTCAATAATCAAGCCAATACTCAAGTCAATGTTCAAGTCAATACTCAAGTCAATACTCAAGTCAATAATCAAGCCAATAATCAAGTCAATACTCAAGTCAATAATCAAGCCAATACTCAAGTCAATGTTCAAGTCAATACTCAAGTCAATGCTCAAGTCAATGCTCAAATCAATACTCAAGTCAATACTCAAGTCAATGTTCAAGTCAATGTTCAAGTTAATGCTCAAGCCAATACTCAAGTCAATGCTCAAGTCAATACTCAAGTCAATACTCAAGTCAATACGCAAGTCAATGTTCAAGTCAATGTTCAAGTTAATGCTCAAGCCAATACTCAAGTTAATGCTCAAGCCAATAATCAAGCCAATGCTCAAGTCAATACTCAAGTCAATGCTCAAGTCAATACTCAAGTCAATGCTCAAGTCAATACTCAAGTCAATACTCAAGTCAATACTCAAGTCAATGCTCAAGCCAATGCTGAAGTTAATACTCAAGTCAATACTCAAGTCAATACTCAAGTCAATGCTCAAGTCAATGCTCAAGCCAATACTCAAGCCAATACTCAAGCCAATGTTCAAGTCAATGATCAAGTCAATGCTCAAGCCAATGCTCAAGTCAACACACAAGTCAAATCTCAAGTCAACACTCAAGTCAATGCTCAAGTCAATGCTCAACGTCAATTTAGCATAAACTCAAGTTGGTTGAGCCTCACGTGATTTGAGCTCTAGCTCATTTGACATAAATTCTTAATTGACTTGAGCATCATGAAGTTTGAGATGAGACTTCTTCTAATAACCTTCTAACACATATAACTTCTTCTAATATTGATATTCATTCTGTGGTTGGAACATTATCTCATGGGTGTGCCACAAATCCAAACTTGATGTGATTGTAGATCTAATTGAAAAATTGCGAGATTAATTCAATGAAGGCTCACACATACCCGCAAATCTCAGGGATAAAAGTAATATATAGCTGGTGTATGTGAACAATTATCGCATGTTTGTGCAAACCATATTTGATTCCAATATAGACTTGGATACAGTACAGTGCAACGTCTCTAAACCAGACACCCTGGGAGGTCCCCAGGGTGTCCGGTTTAGAGATGTTCCACTGTTATTCAAGTATATGAGCACACAAGATGGATGTCTCCGGGGCGTCCGCTTTAGGTTATTCTAATTTCAGTTGAATATACATGTATATTCTTTTTGTAAATATTCAGTTCTGATTTTGGGATTTTTTAGTTTTAACCCGGCCTAACTGACCTTAGCTGTTGACAGGCCGTTAAACACCATTACATCAAATTGGCCAAATGAATGCGGGATCAAACCTGTTGGCCCAGCTTTAAATGACTGTAGCTGTTGATAGACCGTTAAACACCATTAAACAAACAAATTGACCAAAATCTACCCAGACACAAAGATGTACCTTTTAGCAAGTTCTGCTGCATATAAACCAGGTGTCAGTGAACAGTCAAAGGGAGACAATTAAAGTTTGATTGGATTTAATTATACACAGGTGCAGGCCATTTGTGAAAAATAATTGAATGTAACTACTCAATCAATGTGATATATTTATTTGCACAACGCTAATAACTTCACTATAGTACAATCTGAAATGTAATGGTTTATTATTTTGCGTAGCTGCAGAGTGAGGGCTTATAAATGGGGCTTATGGGATTTGTGACCAGTGTAGCTCCTGATCAACTAGCACACTCCTGTAACCTGATAACAACATACAATCGAGCACCAGTATCTCGAAGTCGAATGGAGATCATCCATATAGTCGAGATAGGACTAGGTTCGAGATAGCGATGAAGTGATATGGTCGGATAATTTCGCGAAAAAGATCAAATCATGTTACCAATTACATCACAAGTAAACAATAAAATAATAATGAAAAAAAATGCATATTTATTTTATAACTATTATTTTAGTTACTGGTACTCAATAAACAAGGAAGTAATATTGTGTTTACATAATGTGTAACATAGCATACAAGCAACAGAATTGTACACGTTTTAAACGAAACAAAATTTACACCGTCACTCGAGGTCAGGTTGTAATCACCAATTAACTAATGACCACAGGTAGTAAGCTAATCAACATTACAATGGTGGCGTCACTACTCTCAGTGAATTGCTTAAATGACCAGCGTGATGTCAAACACTCAAATCCAGGTGGGCCAATTAAGCAAACAACCTGAGGTAGGTGTAAATGGCAGCCAGTTGCTTAGGCGATTTATCCAAGCGTTTATGTGATCGACTGGTAGCGAAATGATTTTTAACCTATTTTCATACGAAGGGGAGATAATGAACAGTCGAGATAGAAAACATATACGAGGTAGGGCATGGTCGAGATAGCCGAGGAAATTTATATTAAAGGTACATGCCCACGCAGCAGGTTACACTGTACTACTACTTTTCATTTTCTGTCATGCCTTATATGAGCCATTTGTCTACCCACTAACGAGTTATTTTCAATTATGGCGCATGTTAATTGGTGTTAAATCGCATTTCATATGCCGCGACCAGAAAGGGTATTTTCCGACCTCGTGCTATTTTTACCAATACGCGTCACGTGACACAGTCGTTCATATCACATCTTTGACATGCGCAGTGAAGTATCGGAAGTTGAGAAGAAAAATCTCTGTTCGAGTTCAAATATAAATCTCCACGTAACTCCGGCATTCGTAATTTTTAGAACTGGTGGAATAGTGACATAATTATACACTTATTTAATTCCTATAAAGAACATTTTGTGCCTACTGCGTGGGCATGTACCTTTAAACAAATAAGGATATAATTCTGGACTTTAGTGAATCATTGAGATAGGGGATATCATGGAGATACTGATATTCGAGATACTGGTGCTCGACTGTATATTGCTAGTTAGAAGCAGGATATATGTTTCATGGATGGAATGGTGAACAGTGCAAATCCTGATCAGACTGTGCGGGTGCACAGGCTGATCTGGATATACACTGGTCGCAAAACGCATATGCCTCATTTCTCCAGTCACAGCCACATATATTGGATCTTACTTGGCTGATTCATGATTTAAATGCACTGTGTCTGAGATATGGGCCAAAAGTGATGAAACATATTAAATTTTGTTTTGACATTTGTATTTTATTTCAGAACCCAATTGTATGTACAAAAAATAATTATGTATGTAGTACTGAAATATTAACTAGAATTGCGATTGCTAGATTTTCTCCATCAATGGTTGGTAGTGGGTGGTTGGTCGGACGCGACGGCGTAAATTAACGGTATGGGTTCCTCCTTATAGGAATCACGATTTGCCTGGTTTGGCCCTCGGGTACGTTTTTATCTTTGGCTCTTTTGTTACCTGGGTTATTGCCCATTATAAAAGTAGTAAGATTATTACTGATCCTACTGCTTTTGGCAGGGGGGCAAGTGATTCTGGTGTGGTGAGGACCTGGCATCAGATCAGATTTTCCCCCCATTTGTACATATACTTGAACATGTACTTGTACAGGTAATTGGGATTTAGTACTAAACCCATTGACCCAGCCTTAAATGACCTTAGCTGTTGATAGGCCGTTAAACCCCAACAAACAAACAAACTCCATCAATGGTTATTAATTTATACTATGTAGATGTTTACTTATTCAAACCTGACTTGGCTTTGTAATGTTCTTCTGCTGAAACTGTGCAGGCATTAGTATGCATATTATTTTAATTTGACTTCAAACCAACTCGTCTATATAAAGGGGTTGGACTTTTCAGCAAATATCCTGAAATCAGGATTTGAGGTTCCTGATAATGCAAGAAAAATACTACTGTTCCAATATGGGAAGCACACTTTTATTACCACTTGTGGGTGCACAAATATGTCTGTTTAGCCATTTTCAGAATTCGGTATTTGAAACTGTTCCCACCCCTGTATACATGTATATGACCGTGATAATAAATCAACATAAAATCCCAATCCACCAAACCAAATCAGTTGGTATTTAAAGAATTAAAAGTACAGGTAATTTGGTTCCCTTGACCAGAATTGAATACATTTAATTGTCATTTATCATATTCAGGCAGTGACTGGAGAAATTCTGCTTATGGGATTTGTGGCCAGTGTAGCTCCTGATCAAATAGCACACTCCTGTAGCCTGATAGCAATCTATCTTGCTTGTTACACGCATGACAGGTGATTCATAGATGTAATCGAATGGCGAGCAGTGCAGATCCTGATCAGACTGTGCGGATGCACAGGCTGATCTGGATCTACACTGATCGCAAAACCCATAAGCCCCATTTCTCCAGTCACAGTCACATATTTAGGCATACTTACCACCATAAAGAGGTCAGATTTGAAATTCAAGCTTCTCTTTGCCACCAATTTATACTTGTCTATTTTATAGCACCAGGTGGTCAGAATATTAATAAATCTAGCCATTTCAATTTAGGCCTATAAAAATTTGTTTGTTTTTGTTACTATCTGAAAAAAAATTAAGATTGGTCTGTCAGCTGTTTTTCTTTTTCCTGTTTTTTTTTTGTACTGCGAGATTTCTGTTGATATGGTGTTAAAATAAAGCGTTCAGGATGTTGTTGTTTTTGTACCACCTGAAACGGCGTGTTATGAAGAAAGGACAAGGTGTGAGATGACAAGTATAAATATGGGTAAAAATGGGTAAAAATATGGTCCATCGGATAACAAGAAACACGCATCTTCTTTTGGCCTTATTGGCCATTAGAATATACAGAGGAGGTGCTTAACTTTTAGAGTTTCAGTGTAAGCTGTAGTTAATGATATTATCTGTTCTTTAGAGTTTCAGTGTAAGCTGTAGCTAATGATATTATCTGTTCTTTAGAGTTTCAGTGTAAGCTGTAGCTAATGATATTATCTGTTCTTTAGAGTTTCAGTGTAAGCTGTAGCTAATGATATTATCTGTTCTTTAGAGTTTCAGTGTAAGCTGTAGCTAATGATATTATCTGTTCTTTAGAGTTTCAGTGTAAGCTGTAGCTAATGATATTATCTGTTCTTTAGAGTTTCAGTTGTATGCTGTGTAGCTAATGATATTATCTGTTCTTTAGAGTTTCAGTGTAAGCTGTAGCTAATGATATTATCTGTTCTTGATTACAAATCACATAAATATTCCAAGGAAATTCTTCTATTGTGTTTGTAATATATATATATATGCTTGTGACAAAAAATATTCCAAGTAAAAATATTGATCATAATTTTTTTAATTTCAGTAGAGCCTCTCAAAACGTGACCCCTGTGGAGGAGGTCCCCTGAGGGTGTCCTATTTTGAGAGGCTTCAAGGAAATTTCACTAGATATTTTATGGTGGGCAATGTATGACGGATAAATATTTAAAGGTACATTAAACAGAGCAACTGAGTGCAGTTCTGATGAAAGCTTATGAAATGTCACTAATACAGTATATAACAGGTTTCCCTGAGATGGATAGTCAGTGTACAAAGTGCACACTAAACGCTATACACTCAATTTGGCTGGTTTAAGGGTCAGACCCATGCTGGGTCATCTTTGGGGCACTGTTTGATAGTCTGGGCACTGGTGCCGACCCGAAACTCTGAGATTTAGGCTAATTTTGAACAAATTCACTTTACAATCTATTGCTTGCTAATAAAGTATGATGGCAAAACTATGTTGTTTGTGTTAGAGAGGTTGCAGGGACCAGGTGGGACTCACGTGGTGATCACAAGAACATTCAGATCAGGATTATTCTGATTTCAGGGCTGAATATATAGTTTTTTTATTGTAAATATTCAGTTCTGATTTTGGCATTTTCTACCCATTTGTATATGTACATGAACATGTACATGTACTTGTACAGGTAATATATGGGATTTAGTACTAAACCCATTGACCCGGCCTTAAATGACCTTAGCTGTTGATAGGCCGTTAAACCCCAACAAACAAACAAACACAAGAACATTACACACTCAAATGACGTGTTTGTGTTCTATATAATCATATACAGACATGCCATCAGAGATCAGTAGTAGTGGCCGACTACTCGCTATCATTTATTTTAATGGCTGAAATTTATAAAAGAAAAAATGATGAGATTATTTACAGGCCATGGTAAAGGGTTGCATTTGATACCAACCAGTAATGCTATGTAATCTTTTTTTTTTGCGATATTGCTTGCATTGTTCTTATTGTGCAATTGTGCTGATATTCATAATGATTTTGCACTTAGTATAGTATGAGAATATGTATTATGAAATATAGGTCACACTATTATATAAACATTCACCTTGTATTGTTGGCTTTCAAGTATATTTAACTTTGCTGTTTTATTATGTAGCCCAAACAATATTTTAGGGTATATATAGTTGCCACCCTGTCCGTCTGTACATCTGTTCGTCTGTCCGAGATTTGCATTAACCCTTTCAACACCACAGACCTCTATAGAGACAATGTTTGCAAACAGTGCAGATCCAGATGAGCCGGCTCGTAACGAGCCGTCTCATCAGGATCTCCACTGTTTGTTAATAATTTTAAACGTCGTACAGATTACCCTTTTAGAAGAATGGGATAATTTGAATGAACAAAATTAATGAAATAGCGTGAAACATTGGCATGGAACATCCTATTAAGTTACTTGGTGTTGAAAGGGTTAATGTTTTCAGCTACCTAATAGCTTTGCTATCATAAGTCGGATTGGCTTTTCACTTCATATACTTGTTGTCATCCATATGTTCATTCCATAGCCCACATACTTGTCATATGGGTTTACTTATTTCTATTAAATAGCCTCGTTTCATATCAAATAAGTCATCAAGTTTAATAAATAAAATAAATCATCACAAATGTTATATTCTATTTATTGCATAAGCACAACATCATACACGGAAGCTGAACCAATTACCTGGCATGTTTTCTGAAGCTGACTCGTATTTAGACGATTCAGTTGAATGGTGACAACATATACTTCCATGCACATGAGGTAATAAAGACAATATTTATTTTCCCTTCAAAAATATGCTATATATTTTCTTCATGGAATGGGTTTATTCTTTGTATGCTGGCCCCGTGCAGGCACCGGGGCGGGATCAACTGATCCTGAGAATAGTGCTGCAGTAGCCATTGCTTGTCGTAAAAGGCAACTAAACTGGCTTAACGATTGGGTTCATACTTTCCGGAACCCACTATACCGGATTTGGCCCTCATGTACATTTTTGGCTTTCTTGTATGTGAGAGTTGAGTCAGGCTATGCCCCATATATAAAAGTAAGGTTAGCGCTAATCCTATTACTTTTAGGGGATGGGATAAATGATGCTGGTGTGGCGAGGGCCTGGCACCAGATCAGGTTGTTCTAATTTCAGGACTGAATATATATTTTGATTGTAAATATTGAGTTCTGAAGTTGGGATTTACCCCCCTCGGACAGGTGGATACGGGACACGACCCCGTTGACCCGTCTGCGTGTAGACTCCCTGAGGCTTGTACCTCTATGTCAGAAAAGCGGACGTTAAACCCTATTCACTCACTCACTCACTTTGTATGCTGGGAAACTTGTGGGCTATAAATAGTTCAAAAATAGCAGGCGACAATTCCATTGTTTTTATGTCTTCAAACTAACCTGAATGGTTGCAAACTGATAGGTTGCTATGAAATCGTCCTAATAATAAAAATCTGCCTACTCTAATCACTCAAATAACCCACCATAGACCATTCCGCTCTACCCACAGCCAATTGGCTAGTCCGCTATTTAAACTCCTCCTATTATTTTTAGGACGCTATCAAGAGTGCAGGTATATTTGTCTCTCTCTTATTTCGTGCTTATTTTGAATTTCTGCCGTGTATTGTGCCGTATTTGTCATTATATTTCGTTCAATACATATTATTATCACTCTTGTGTGTTACGTGATTATTCTCCATTGCATTTTTTGGGGTTTTTCACGGTGTTTTACTTTGTGTCACATATTTTCGCGTGTACGCGATTCGTACCCTAACGGGTTCGTCCCAAGTGGATTCGCTCCCGTGACACATTTTTTGTAGCGTTTTTGCGTTTTCTTCTATCAGGTTTTGTTATACAATACTTGTTAGAATGCCGCAATCACGCGCTGCGTGTGGACACATGACTTCTCCTTGGGATACCCATACGGACAGGTGCTTATGCCTGTTGCGGGTGTTGCAAAGAGAGGCCATGTGATTTGTCCGTCCGTTGGACGGATTCGACGTGGGGCAAGGCTGGGTCTAGAAGGTCCCATACCTCACGTCTGAAGAAGTCTGTGTCCGAGTCTCAGCTCTTGGGAGCAGTGGAACCGTCCGAGGTTTCGGAGGTTGTGTTAAGTGATAGGCCGGTGATCCATACAGGGGATACCGGGCTGCTGGGACCGGTGCCTGATCTCTATCACCCGGTTTCGCAGAGGGCTATACCTATCACAGGGGTGTTTCGGCTGGTTCTTGATACTATATTCACCCGGTTTGAAGCTGACCCAGCCTCTCTCAGTAGAGGCGCCCGGTACCGGGCACCGGGGCACCGGGCACGGGACCGGGCCACCGGGCACCGGGCACCGGTGGCACCGGGCACCGGGCACCGGTTATGTCACCGGGCACCGGGCACCGGGCACCGGGCACCGGGCACGGGCACTGGGCATTATGTCACCGGGCACCGGGCACGGGCACCGGGCACACCGGGCACCGGTTAGGCTACCGGGCACCGGTCTAAACACCTGGCACCGGGCACCAGACTCTCCTTGGACAGCCTGCTGCTTCCGGTAGGAAGACGTTCTTGTCTTCGGTTGGTCTTCGTTCTACGTGTTCACGTAAGTCGAGGAGTCGATCTCGTCGTAGGTCAGGATTGGTTAGCTCTTCGATTTCGGGTTCGGAGTTTAGATCTTGTTCTTCCTTTTCCTCGAGGTCATTCTCAGGTTTTGGACAGGTTCATCTAGATCTCGTTTCTCCTGTTCGTCGTAGGAGACGTTGTATAGGGCTTCTACATGTAGTACTAGCTTCGGCAGTACATATACTATTTGGAACGATACAGTACAGTACTGTTGAATCAGATTCCACGTATGTGGTAGATGACTGCCAGTCTAGGGTTGCTGCGGCAGGTGCTTATCACATTCACCCGGTCACAACGTACCCTAACTCTCGCAGGAGAGGTGCCGGTATTGTGTTACGGGCACCGGGCACCGGGCACCGGGCACCGGGCACCGGGCACCGGGCAGGCACCGGGTACCGGTCACCGGGGTAGCAACTATTTCTGACCGGGGTGTTCGTGGGTTCGTATCCTGTGTACATATTGTGTTTTTGTATCCGGCTCCTCGAGATCTAGCTCTTCCGTTCTCGGAGGAGACGGTCGAGGTGGTATTGGACGCCGTGGTGCTTTGGCTCCGTACTTGTCTGGCCTGCTCTTTATTCGAGTGTATATGAGTTCGAATTCCCAGTCTATATTCAGGACTCGACACGCGATAGAGTTATGATGGTTCAGTTGGCTAAGATTCTGGAGTTCCTGTCTAAGTCCTAGTACTTAGTGGGTTTGTCGGCTCTTTCACAGCTGGTGGTTTTGCCAGTGGAGCCTCCCATAGGGGTACTTCCTCGGATGGCTGTTGTGAGGCTGATTCGGTGGTGGTGGAATTGCCGGAGTTGTCGTGGTTTCATTGCTCTCCTACAGTAGGGCTTCTTGTTACGTACATTGGGGAGCTTTAGGTAGGATTTGGCCACTGCGGGGTTCCTAGTGCTCAAACTTTGATCGCCACACTGGGGTCTAAGTTCTACATGCCCTCTATGCGGTATGGTTTTTGAGATCTCCGTTTCTGGACAAGGACGCGCAGCGTTTGGGATATCTTCGGCTTCCTGGTCCTGGTTCGCGTTGCGAAGGCATGGGTGTAGGCTGTTAAGTCGATTGTGGCTATGCCGACTTTCGATTTATGTTGAATCAGTATGATTCATCGTCTCTGGACGCAGTGCTTCAGTCGGCGATTTGTGCCGCTAAGCCTCTTGTCAACATGTCTTTGGAGTTTTCTATGGACATGCTCTTGTCCAGGTGAGACGCAGTGATAGCCGGCTAGTTTTTTTCTTGAACGGCCATAGTTTTGCTTCGTTCGCCTCTTTTGACCTCTGTTAATTGTGCGATCGAACGGAAACCAAAGGGCAGCTACGGTACCGATGGTCCCTCCTGCTGCTCCTTCTTGTCTACCTCCTGTGGGGTCGTTTCCCCTGACGGCGGTATTTTCAAGGGTTTAGTAGAGTCTCTCTCTTGAAGTATAGTGCTATAGAGGAAGTTCGGGACGTGGTCGGAGCTCCATTTGCCCGGTAGACTGGGTTGTTTCCATAAATCTGCGGGTCTCGTACTTCCACGTGCCCTTCCGCAGATGCTCTCGGAAGTTTAAGTTGTTTCCGAGTTTTGTGTCTTTTAGATCTAGAGTAGTCGTAGTTGGTTCCCACACAGGATTTTTCTTAGGTGGGAATGAGCTTATTGACCGATCTATCAGTCATCATAGTACCTTTGGACAGGGTGCGTGGCATCTTGTTTTAGTTTCCGGGTACTGGTCAGAGGTTCTCTGTCAGCTAGGAAATTTCTGCACTCCTGGAATTTCGGGGTGCAGAATAGGGGAAGGTTATGTTTGCGACCTCCAGTATTACTTACTAGGGCTATGGAGGCCGCATCCCGATCCTTTGGATCGGTCTCTGCCTAGGATCACCATCTTCCTACGTTGTTTCAGATGGTGGGCAGTGGAGGTCTGTTCCTACAGGGATTTCCCATAGTGTTACCTCCTCCTACTCGCTTTCTGTCCACAGACGCGTCGTGAGAAGGCTGGGGGGCTCATTGGAGCCCCTACATTGGTGTGTTGGTGGTCAGTGCAGGAAACTCAGGGACACATCAACATGTTTTAGCTTTTGGCAGTGTTCCGGGGGTTGACAGCGGCGGATTCTGTTCTGCACGGACAAGGGGTTATGGTTTCTGCGGTCATCTCCGGTTCTGACGGAATGGCTTCTGCATCCGTTGGTGTCCAGTGCTATCTTGTCCGGATGGGGGTATCCATTTGTGGTTTTGTTGCGGCAAGGCTCAAACGTCGTTTTTATTTTTTTCCACTGTTTGCGCCCACGTACCGATTCGGACTTTTCAATTTACTCGTTCCAGTATAACTTCGGACCCATGTACTGCATGTTGGACATTGCTAAGGAAGAGATTTTGAGATACCAACTGTTCGTGGTTTATAAGATTGCATGTAATTCACTCAATTGTAATTATTATAAACAAGCGTCCGTTAATGATTATGGCATTTACGGATCGATTCATGTCAGGCATATAATTGGCTATTAAACAAAGAGTTTTTTATTTTTGTGATCACGTCACACTGTCGTTAATTGGTTGACCATGGCTTACGTGGTCGGCTTTGACGGTATTCCGCGATTGTAACACGGTTACCGGCGGCATGTTTTGATCACTTTGTATGTGTGAAAAACTTACCTGTGCCAATTAAGTTTGACCAGACTTTACGACGCCGCTGTTCAAATTGCATATCGACATTACAGTATAATGTGTATTAATTATACCATCGGGACTTGTTTTCCACATCGATATAAACGAAATGTCGACATTTCCGATATCTATATATCAGGTATGTAATGTATGGAGTTATATAGCAGTTCGGCCGGGACCACTAGCGTATATCGACATAAGCAGGTATATCGATGTAAGCAATGTCGACATAACGCGTATCGACTGTATATACAACATGCTGTTGTCACTCCATCATTTCTGAAGCAATTGGGTATTTCAAAATGTTAATTGTGTTAAATAGAAGCACACTACTGTTTACACATCAGCAGTTTCTCCTATGACCGAGATTTCTCCCTCAGATACTTTATCCCTTCTCACATGATCTGGAATCAGTTGTGGTTCGGGCCTCCCTCCGTCACGCCTGTCAGCGACAGTGTTCACACTTTCTGTCCAGTCCGTGCGATGAAGCATTAGGTTCGGAAGAATTAGGACATCCGGTCCGACCGTAAAGTTTTTTTTTTTTATTACCAATTTTAAGCCAACGGGAGGTATCGCAATCCTTTGTCTTCCGTTGGATAGATAGGGCCATTACTTGAGTTTATTCTACAGTAAGTGGTTCTGCAACTGAGTTGTTTAGGCCCTAAATGCACGAGGTGCATGTAGTCTCAACTTCTTTCTATGATCGCTCTCTGCACTGGCAGGAGATGCGTAACTGCCAACTGTTACGATTTTTCCGTATTTATTCCGGGAAATACGTTAGATAGACGGTAGTACGGATTACTATTAAAAGTACGATTTTTGATCGGCGCGGGTATATCTGGATATTATTATTTCGTTTAAATACAATTCTGCCAATAATCCTATTGTTTGATTTACCCGTTATCATTCTCGTCTAGGCGATTACCATTTGATATTCCACGCTCAGAGATATGATTTATTCATCACGTAATTCGTATAATGTCTGATCTAAGCGTGCAGCCAACTTATTTGGGGATTGTTTTATCGGAAGAAGTTAGGACAACACTTCTGTTCATCTATGATTACAGCGAGACATGGCCCAATTTGGTCCTGTCACAGCGCGGTGATGTTTTTGCGGTCTTGCAATCAGTGTTATTGTAGTTATTCGGGTGCTCATGGTAGCCGAAACTTGGGCCAAGGCTATATTTAACGTTTTATGCATATAAGTGAGTACTGATTTGTGTGTTCCGGAATACATATGTGGTGTTCCGGAAAGTAACCCCATTTTCTCTCCATGTTCCTCATGTGACCGACATGGGGTTGGCATCTCAGGGAGATGTTTAAGAACTGGGTCCGTTAGTAGCAGCGGGTGCAGTTGTGGGTTTATCAGCCGGTAGCATCAAGTTTAGGAGGCTGTTTGGATCTACCTGTTCGCGATAGTCTGCGATTTTTTCTGATTACCCGATTATTCGGTTTTGTCTTTACAGTCCCAGTGGTATCCTGGGGGTTGGTGAGTGTGACTCTCCGCTCGATGAACTTCACTTGCTTTTGTTGATGAACGGGGATCTGTGGTGATCTATGGTTCTTACGGTTTCATCACGCTGGCCAGGAGGCATTGTTTTTGTACATGTTTCAATTAGGGCGAGGCTACCTTTCTAGTTTGTAGCAGTGTTGTTGCAAAAGGATAGTGTTTCACTTTGGGGTTAATGATTCTATTCTCTTTTTTGTACTATTTACATGGGTTTATAGGTACTACAGTGGTCGACACTCGCATGTGTCCCGAGATCCCGAGGATCCCTGTTTTGTAGGAGGAATCACTGCATTTTCAAGAAAAATCCCATTCAACATTATGTAACAATAGGGATGGTCCATGCTGCGGAATCCCTGGGCCAAAAGTTAGTGTCAAACCCTGGTATAGGTTTTTGATCTGGCTTTAGGGCCAGTTTAACTCCTCAGCACTTGCTTGTTAGGATGACCTTAGTGCTTAGGGCGTTTATACTGTGTTCTCGATATGTACGAGTCATGTGTCGTCATGAGACTATGTATAGACTTTGAGTTTATCTCAGTTGAGTTATTGCGTGTGAAGTGCCGGGCGACTACATTCGCCAGGGCTTCGTCTGGTAGCAGCAGCTATACCTTGAGTATTCTCCGGCGTTTTAACCAAGTATAGCAGGTTGGAGTCTACGAGTCAGTCTACGAGACTAGCGTGGTGGTGCTTGTCTTCATCCAACCTCTCTTCTACTTTCGTAGAAAAGGGGGGGGGGCCCGCTTTTGGGCTTCCCTATGATTCTAGGGTGAGACCATGTTATTACTATATAGTAACACCCAAGTTTGTACCTAGACCATATTTTTTGTCTGTTTTGAGGGTTTTTAATCTGCCTTACCATTCCGGTCGAGTATGATAGTAGAGAATACTCCCACCATTCACTACGAATTCTTGCAACCATTCAGGTTAGTTTGAAGACATAAAAATGGAAAATTATTTCTAATTTTAGTTTTTATTATTCATACTCACCTGAATGGTAAGGTAGACCCTCCTCCCGTCCCCGCTTGATGGTTTTTTCTTCTCCCTACTTAGTATACTTCAGGCTATTTTTATCTAGCAGTGTCATTTCCATATGGAAATGATTTACTTTTGAAGCTGTATACCTAACAATAATAGGAGGAGTTTAAATAGCGGACTAGCCAATTGGCTGTGGGTAGAGCGGAATGGTCTATGGTGGGTTATTTGAGTGATTAGAGTAGGCAGATTTTTATTATTAGGACGATTTCATAGCAACCTATCAGTTTGCAACCATTCAGGTGAGTATGAATAATAAAAACTAAAATTAGAAATAATTTTCCATATTTTCTTCATTTCTCAAATATCATGAATATAACTTGGAATTTCGGACTCAATTCTAATAAAATCCCAAAACACATTTGTAGAGAGATATAAGAAATATACAATTCATTATATTTTCTTTTTATTTACATTTTCTAACATATTAGACATATTTACAGAGAGAAACTAGAAAAAGTCGATGGCGCGCCATCGCAATATACCCACTTTCCCCAAATGCTAAGTCCGAAAGGGGGAAGTAATCCATGATGGAGGGTCGGATAAAAAATCCGAATTCACTTTGCGCATGTGCACATGATAACGAAGCTACATAGCAAATATGAGGCGCGTAGGTATGAAGGTGAAAAAGTTTTTCGAGTTACAAGGAAAAAGGAAAAAATGGGAAATTCTGAGTCGGAAAGGGGGAGGTAATCGATGATGGAGGGTCGGATCAAAAATGGGAATTCACTTTGCGCATCTGCACATAACGAAGGTACATACTAAATATCAGGCGCGTAGGTATGAAGGTGAAAAAGTTTTTCGAGTTACGAGGAAAAATGGGAAATTCTGAGTCCGAAAGGGGAGATAATCCATGATGGAGGGTCGGATCAAAAATCCAAATTCACTTTGCGCATCTGCACATGATAACGAAGCTATACCATACCAAATATCAAGGCGCGTGGGGGAGGTATGAAGGTGAAAATTTTTTGATCGAGTTACGAGGAGAAAATGGGAAATTCTGAGTCCGAAAGGGGGAGATAATCCATGATGGAGGGTGGGATCAAAAATCCAAATTCACTTTGCGCATCTGCACATGATAACGAAGCTACATACCAAATATCAGGCGCGTAGGTATGAAGGTGAAAAAGTTTTTCGAGTTACGAGGAAAAAAAAAATGGGAAATTCTGAGTCCGAAAGAGATAATCCATGATGGAGGGTCGGATCAAAAATCCAAATTCACTTTGCGCATCTGCACATGATAACGAAGCTACATACCAAATATCAGGCGCGTAGGTATGAAGGTGAAAAAGTTTTTCGAGTTACGAGGAAAAAATGGGAAAATTCTGAGTCCAAGAGAAAGGGGAGATAATCCATGATGGAGGGTCAGATCAAAAATCCAAATTCACTTTGCGCATCTGCACATGATAACGAAGCTACATACCAAACATCAGGCGCGCGTAGGTTCAAGGTGAAAAATCGAGTTACAAGAAACGTGACGGAGGTACGAATGACGGTTTTTCGGACGGACGGACGACGTACGGACGTACGGACGGACGGACACCCGTGACGAAAACAATATACCCGTTTTTTTTTACAAAAAAAGTGGGTATAATAATAAAAACATTCCTAATGTGTTGGCTGTTATTTTTACTGCTAGCATGGAATGGATTAACCCGTTTCAGTCTAAGGCTACGATCATTTGTATACGCCCGTTTGAAAAAAAACGGGATTATGTATTCATCTTGTGCGGGCGGGCGGGCGGCGGGCGGGCGGGCAGGCACAGCTTGTCCACGTAATAACTAGAGTTCCACTTGACGGATTGTATCCAAATTTGGTATACATGTTTATCACGGCAACCCGAAAAAGCCTATTGATTTTCAATAATTTCCGATGACTTATCTCCCCTAAATTGGCGGCCATTTTTAATTTTCGCACTCTGTATCCTTGTCCACGCAATAACTCAAGTTCTACTTGACCGATCATAACCAAATATTGATTTTGAAAAATTTCCGATACTTATCTCCCCTTGGCAGCCATTTTTAATTTTCCGACTGTATCCTTGTCCACGCAATAAGTCGAGTTCTACTTGACGGATCGTAACCAAATTTGGTTTACATGTTTATCACTTCAAGATGAGTTATCTACCCTTGTTGACTGGCCTTGCCTCGACGGGCGTATATTGTGACCTTCGGCACTCTTGTTGTTTTTGTCTCCATAAAGATATATGTTGTTACCACTTATTTGAACCGTCTCGTCAAATTAGTGGTAACAACATTTACTTTCGAGATGAAATAAAGAAAATAGGATATTTTCCCCTAAAAAGTTTCATACTACTATGATTGTATCCCGTCTTTAATGGGTTAAAGCCAGTTCCTTGTGATTGGGCTATCGATAACAATAAAGGTCCAAAGGATTGTTTGCAAAGGCTGGAGAATGCTTGTATCTTACATTGAATACTGTACAAGAGATGTATGTAAGCTATTCATTGAGATATTGAATTGTTGAATTGCTGATATATCTTACATACCACTACTCTATGTGAAAGACGACAGAGGTCTGTGCAGTACTATGGTGTATATGTAATTTGTTCTGAGTACACAGCTCTATTCCATTACACTACGTTGCACTACTTGATTTCCAAATTTGGGTTTGAAAAGTTCTGTGTTTACTTTCTACTTCTTGGAGAGTGTAGCGGCATAGAGCAACCCATTGTCTATTAAACGGAAACTGTGCAGCCAATATGCAATAATTATCCCCCGGACTCCGTCGGGGGATACTATGGATTTTACAGCACGCCGCGTCTGCGTCCGCGTCCGCCGCAGACACTTCTTGTCCGGAGCATAACTCGAACACCCTTTGGAATATTTTCATGAAACTTTACACATGCATAGACCACGACCCGAAGGTGTGTCGCGCACAAGAATGACAACTCTTTTTGAGTTATCTCCCTTTTTTGTTTCGCGCACTGATTGACCATAACTCGACCACCCTTTGGAATATTTTTATGAAACTTCACACATTCAATTAGACCACGAACCGAAGGTGTGTCGTGCACAAGAATGACAACTCTTGCATAGCTAATTTTTTAGTTATCTCCCTTTTTAGCTCACCTGAGCGAAGCTCATGTGAGCTATTGTTACCGCAATGTGTCCGTCGTCCGTCGTCCGTCGTCGTCCGTCGTCCGTGAACATTAGGGGGATTACAAAATTGTTAAAATGACGTCATTACGTAATCCAAGATGGCCGCCATCTAAAAATAGCACAAATTCTTAAAAAATCTTCTTCTCAAGAACCGCCAACCGGATTTCAACAAAACTTGGTAGGAATGATCGATGTACATTGCTCTTTCAAAGTTGTTAAAATGGTGACCCTGGGGTCAAAAATGGGCATGGCCCGTGGGGTCAAATTGGGGTCAAATTTTATTTTTGACTGAATATGGTCATGTCATATATCAAATTGAAGGTATCAATGAATGAATTCGGATTGTTATGTCATCCAAGATGGCCGCCGAAAGGTCAAAAGGTCGTTCTTTTATTAGAGATTTCAAAATTCTTCTTCACATGAACCGCTTGGCCCATGGTAGCAAAACTTAAAAGTTATGGTCCATGGGTGAAGCCTTTTCAGATTTGTTAAAATGGAGGTCATCGCTAATCCTAGATGGCCGCCGTCTAAAAATAGCATAAATTCTTAAAAAATCTTCTTCTCATGAACCGCTGGCCGGATTTCGACGAAACTTGGTAGAAATGATTGATGTACATTGCTCTTTCAAAGTTGTTAAAATGGTGACCCCGGGGTTAGAAATGGGCGTGGCCCGTGGGGTCAAATTGGGGTCAAATTTTATTTTTGACCGAATATGGTCATGTTATATATCAAATCGAAGGTATCAATGAGGCGATCACTCTGGTACATTTTTTGTCGAAATCGGATTGTTATGTCATCCAAGATGGCCGCCAAAAGGTCGTTCTTTTATTAGAGATTTCAAAATTCTTCTTCACATGAACCGCTTGGCCCATGGTAGCGAAACTTAAAAGTTATGGTCCATGGGTGAAGCCTTTTCAGATTTGTTAAAATAGAGGTCATCACTAATCCAAGATGGCTGCCGTCTGAAAATAGCATAAATTCTTAAAAAATCTTCTTCTCATGAACCGCTAGCCGGATTTCGACGAAACTTGGTAGGAATGATTGATGTACAATGCTCTTTTAAAGTGTTAAAATGGTGACCCCGGGGTCAAAAATGGGTGTGGCCCGTGGGGTCAAATTTTATTTTTGACCGAATATGGTCATGTTATATATCAAATCGAACGTATCAATCAGGCGATCACTCTGGTACATTTTTTAGAGATTTCAAAATTCTTCTTCACATGAACTGCTTGGCCCATGGTAGCCAAACTTAAAAGTTATGGTCCATGGGTGAACCCTTTTCAGATTTGTTAAAATGGAGGTCATCACTAATCCAAGATGGCCGCCGTCTAAAAATAGCATAACTTCTTAAAAAATCTTCTTCTCACGAACTGCTGGCCGGATTTCGACTAAACTTGGTAGGAATGATCGATTTACAATGCTCTTTCAAAGTTGTGAAAATGGTGACCCCGGGGTCAAAAATGGGCATGGCCCATGGGGTCAAATTTTATTTTTGACCGAATATGCTCATGCCATATATCAAATTGAAGGTATCAATGAGGCGATTGCTCTGGTGCAATATTTGTCGGAATCGGATGATTATGTCATCCATGATGGCCACCAAAAGGTCCATTTATTCAAGATTTTGAACGTCTTTTTCTCAGGAACCACATGGCCGATGCTGGCCAAACTTCATAAGAAGTTAAGATCCTTGGGTGAAGCATTTTCAGATTTGGTAAAATGACAGTCATCGCTTAATCCAAGATGACCGCCATCTAAAAATAGCATAATTTTTTTAAAACACATGAACTCAATGTCACATTCTCCTCTGGTGTTCATGGAGTCAGGTGAGCGAATTAGGGCCATCATGGCCCTCTTGTTTGTTTTCGCGCACTAATTTCCTGTCCGGAGCATAACTCGACCACCCTTTGGAATATTTTCATGAAACTTCACACATGCATAGACCACGACGCGGAGGTGTGTCGCGCACAAGAATGACAACTCTTGCGTAGCTAATTTTTTAGTTATCTCCCTTTTTTATTTTGCGCACTCTACAAACTGGACAATAATGCATGAAGACCCGTTTTCTCATCTGCGTCTGTACACCTTTTCTCGTGTGCTCTGTACACCTTACCTGTAGAGAGAACAATAGAGACTGGGAGAACCATTCACCTGTCCATGTGCTAGCATGTGCTAGCATGTGCTAGCATGTGCAAATGTCCTGTCTTGACCACTCTTGACCACAGGTAATTTATACAGGTAAATTACTACATTGGATATTACATTTCCGTAAACTGTGTTGAAAATATTGTGGCATTATGTAGACCTGTGCAGATATATGTAGATAAATATAGGACTATTAAAAAAAAATTCTGGGCTCCAGTAGCAAGCATTATTATTTTTAATTTTTAAACTTTTTTTTTCCATTTCTTTTTTTCATTTTTTTTTCTTCAAATTCTTTTTCAATTTTTGTCTAGTAGCATAAGGTCGTAAGTGCTATATACAGACTATTATCATATAATAAAACAATTATTGACTAGTGAGCCATAGAATATAATCTGATATTCTATGGCTCACTAGTCAATAATTGTATAATATGTTCGGGCCAGTGAAAATTGCTTTCGGGCCCAGGCTCGAGGTCAAGGCGGGACAAGGCGAGGCATCTGATTCCGCGGAATTATTGTTTACTTATCTCCCTTTGTTGTTTCGTGCTCTGATTTTGTATCCAGAGCATAACTTGAACACCCTTTGGAATATTTTTATGCCCCACCACGATAGTGGAGGGGGCATTTAGTGTTACCGTCGTCCGTCCGTCCGTCCGCACACACGAATGGGTACTTGTTGTAAGCATACGGGGATCTTATTGGGTAGGGTTAGGATAGTGTTGGGTACTCTTGTTGGGTATTTTTATACAGTAAAAACCCAACAAGTATTCATTCGTAGGAACGTGCGTCCCGTCCTCCCGTCCGTCCGTCCGTCCGTCACAAAACTTTAACACTCGGGTAAATGTCTCATAATTTCTTCATCCTTCGACCGATCTGCTTCATATTTCATATACACATTGCTCTGATGGTTCACTACCGCCCTGTGCCAAATCCACGTTCGTCCTGCCCCTGCCAAGCCCAGGGTCAAGGTCACATACTTGGTGCTTCAAAAACTTTAACGCTCGGGTTAATATCTTACAATTTCTGTTTTCTTTCACGGATCAGCTTCATATTTCATATACACATTGCTCTAATGGTCCTCTACCGCCCTGTGCCAAATCCACGTTCGTCCTGCCCCCACCAAGCCCAGGTTCAAGGTTACATACTTGGTGCTTCAAAAATTTTAACGCTCGGGTAAATATCTTATAATTTCTGTTTTCTTTCACGTATCAGCTTCATATTTCATATACGCATTGCTCTAATGGTCATCTACCGCCCTGTGCCAAATCCACGTTCGTCCTGCCCCCGCCAAGCCTAGGGTCAAGGTCACATACTTGGTGCTTCAAAAACTTTAACGCTCAGGTAAATATCTTATAATTTTTCTTTCCATTCACGGATCAACTTCATATTTCATATACGCATTGCTCTAATGGTCCTCTACCGCCCTGTGCCAAATCCACGTTCGTCCTGCCCCCGCCAAGCCCAGGGTTAACATCACATACTTAGTGCTTCAAAAACTTTAACGCTCAGGTAAATATCTTATAATTTCTGTTTTCTTTCACGGATCAGCTTCATATTTCATATATGCATGGCTCTAATGGTCCTCTACCGCCCTGTGCCAAATCCACGTTCGTCCTGCCCCCGCCAAGCCCAGGGTCAAGGTCACATATTTGGTGCTTCAAAAACTTTATCGCTCAGGTAAAAGAAAATTTTGACTTGGAATTTGGCCTCATTTATTATCAAAGCGATATGTGGGACATCCGTGTTCTATGAACACATTTTCTAGTTTATTAAACTTCACACATGCATAGAAGACGACTCGAAGGTGTGTCGCACGTAAGAATGACAACTCTTGCGTCGTTAATTTCTTAGTTATCCCCCTTTGTTGTTTCGTGCACTGATTTCGTGTCCGGAGCATAACTCGAACACCCTTTGGAATATTTTCATGAAACTTCACACATGCATAGACCACAACCCTAAAGGTGTGTCACACAAGAATGACAACTCTTGCATCACTAATTTTTTAGTTATCTCCCTTTGTTTTTTCCGTCACTGATTTTGTCTCCGGAGCATAACTCGAACACCCTTTTTTCAAACTACTTGTGAACACTGGGGAGGGGGATACACATGCGCTTGTCGACAAGCGTCCATTTCTAGTTATTTTACGCTTTTCAATGTTTCAGTGTCAACAAAATAAATGTAATAATCATTCTTATATTGTGCACTTTTATATGTTTGTTATGGCTGTGAAACATTTCCAAGCTGGGAATTAGACACGCAAATAATTCACAGGGTCTAGAATTAGATGACCAAATAATGCAGATGGTATAGTAGATATGAGATGTCCACATATCTCCCCATGTGGTGTTATTTCTACAGAATGTGATACTATTAGCATACTTGGAAATTAGATAAAAACTTAATTATGAGAGGTAATATAGTAATATGTATTGTCTCTTCAACCCATTTCAGTTTAAAGATACAATCATTAGTTTGTTTATTTGTCAATAGAGGTTTATGTTGTTACCACTCATTTGAACCGTCTCGTCGAGACGATTCAAATGAGTGGTAACAACATATACTTTTTAGATAAAATAAATAAAACAATTTTCTCACTAACTTCATACTACTATAATTTTATCCCATTTTGAATGGGTTAATTATAAATAACATACAATCAATATATGAATAGTCAATGCTGGTTTACTAGATACAGACTTATAGGTCAGTGTCTTATTGCAGAAACTTATTAAATAGATGTCGGTGTTAAATTGTCAATCGCATAATGACAATGTTTAAATGTAGATTTGACAGCGATTTGCATATTACAACATGTTTGAAATAGTGGAAAATATTACACAGAAGTAGTGGCGTTGTTTACTAGTTACATTCGCTGTGTATGGAGTTGATAATAAATTAATTCTGTTTTATAAACGCAAATAATTGATATTGTATAAACAAAGATTATTCGTAATTTTGATTATGTCTATCTATAACTTCACTTACCGATATCTGAGACCTATATTTTATTGAGAATGTGCATGTTTGCTATGACAATTTTGAATTTCTTATTCCCAATGAAAGTATATGTTGCTAAGACTCATGAGATAGTTCAAATGAGTGGTAACAGCATATACTTTTGGTGAGAAATACGAAAAGATTTTATGATTTACCGTTACAAAATTATCCAGCCTTATCATGAACTAGATTAACCCTTACCATGCTGAATTAAATTTTGTAGTCTGCTGTCTATTTTTTATTTTCCTGTTTTCTTACCAAAAACATGGTTTGACACCACTCCAATGGAAATAATTCTAATCTTTCTAAAGTGCTGTCAAAGTATGTTTTTCATGAGAAAGAAGGGAAAAGATAAAACAACAGTAGACGACAATTTTTGTTTCCCGCATTCTAAGGGTCAACCCTGTCAAATGAACATATACATTCAAGGAAAGACTTCAAGGAATCCAACACGTTAAATGTTTGTAGTTGTTAATTGTATCTTCACAATAATATGGACTAATATGTGGCTGTGACGGGGGCTTATACGATTTGTGACCAGTGTAGGTCCTGATCAAATAGCACACTCCTGTAGCCCGATAATGATCTACATGTATTGCTTGTTAGAAGCATGACGGGTGTTATTGATGGAATGGTGAACAGTGATGATCCTGATCAGACTGTGTGGATGCACAGGCTGATCTGGACCTACACTGGTCATAAAACCTGTAAGCCGCATTTCTCCAGTCACAGCCACATATAAGTAATGAATGATGGAGAGTAGTCAAAGCATTTTCACTACGTGACAGAAACCATGCGATGATGACGTTGTATATATAAAACGGAATTTTAAACACGCTTATTCAGTTTGTACTATTTAAAGGCAGGGGGTTTATATTTAGTCTTTGTTGTCGGTGCGATTGCGGAATTATTTATAAATGAATCTGATGGATTTAAATACCAACGTTATTTATGAGGTAACCATCACAGTTTGGGCCTATTGTCAATTTTGGCAACGTATTTGTATGGCCAAATTCATGCATATATGTGGCTGTGACTGGAGAAATGGGGCTTATGGGTTTCATGACCAGTGTAGCTCCCAATCAAATAGCACACTCCTGTAGCCTGATCTACATTGCTTGTTAGAAGCATGACAGCTGTTTCTTTGATGGAATGGCGAATAGTGTATATATTCTTAACAGACTGTGCGGATGCACATGCTGATCTGGATCTACACTCGTGTTTCTCCAACCACAGCCACATATGTGATATATCATGAAAAAGTGGATCTTTGAACAGTGTAGCTCCTGATCAAGTAGCAGTCAGACATCTTGATAATGTTTAGAGACAACAGAAATGTTAAGCCACTTAAAAGCGAACAATATTATAGATCCTGATCGAACTGTGCATGTTTGTATGCTTATTACACTTGCTGAACACATATGTACTCCATTCTAATGCTCAAACTCAGAAAGTTTGTTTTGTCAACACTGTGTTGTGCTCTTTCCCGGCCAGTCAAACAGCATGACTGTGCACAGAAAGTCGGACAACATTCTCAGAAAGTTTTATAACCACGGAGGCTGTGATCTTAGGCTGCACCAATCACAAACCCAATTAAGACACATGCAAGGCAACTTTTTCTGACAAAAAAAATGACAGTGAAACATATGTAAACCGGACACCCTCTTTTCATAAATGGACTAGTCTGAAAACAATTTTGTGACTGTTAGATTGGTTGCAAAAGTAACATATCAAAATCCATTCCAGTTACTTGGGGGTGAAAGGGTTAATAATTACATCATCCACTAAAAGATTGGTCTCAGTTAACTTTCATTATTTATATGCTACACAGTAGCGTTTATTGAAATATAATGTCGCAATCTTAAAACCATGTATTTGTTATTCAGCTTTCAGAAATTAAATTGGCCAATTACAGCGAACTATTGATACGTTATCAGAAATGTTGTAAGTGAGAATGTCAGTTAATAGGACAGAATTGCCAAGCAAATATTGGTGATATTGCCGTTTGTGATACATGTATCTGTTACATTCACAAGTACAATTGTTTGTGTCAGTTTGATTTTATCGGAATTTAAATCAATATTAGTTTGTAGTGTTTCCGGGTAAATGGTTAATAGTTTTGTGGTATCTGTTGCAGCTGCAGAAACAATTGTTTGTTTTTGTTCGATTTCATCAGAATTTAAACAAGTATCAGCTAATAATAGTGTTTTCAAGTAAATGGTTAGTATTGTTTCGGTTACTAACTTTCGGCATGATATTGTATGTTCTTGATTGCAAAGCGCAAATCATTCAACATATCTACACAATCTGATCAGGGACTACATTATTTCCCAGATTCATATTTTCACACTTATTAATGTTATTGCAATCCGTGTATACTCCGATCAGACTGCACAGAAGTGCAGTCTGGTCTGCGTCTACTCTGTTAGCAAAACTCATATTTTGTGCTATTCATCAAAACTCGTATATTGTGCTATTCAGTAAGAAATAAAGCAAAGGACCGGATCTCTATAAATAGATTTGCAAAGGGACATACCTAGCTACAATCCCTCATTGATTTAAACACAAATTGAATAATCAGAATACAGTGTTTAACTGTGGTCCGTCTCTAATGATATTGTATGTTCTTGATTGCAAAGCACACACACAGTTTTGTACTTCTCATGTACCTAACGTGCAGTGGAACCACTCTAAGATGGACACCTGGTGGAACTCAGGAGGGCTTACACTGTATCAGCGAAATAATTAATTTTTTTTTAAATCCTATTTTTGTTCCTTGCTTGCATGATAAAAGAAAATATTGAACAAAGCTAAGTAATGGAATATAATTAGGCGATGTGAATTAACGGTAAATTCAGTGAACACGGGTAATTGATGCGTGATCTCGGAGCAGATAATACTGTTGGCGACTAGCCGACACTGTTATCTCAGTTTTATATTCGCATTGAGTTAAATGTATTGTGTGGAAATATATAATGTATAACTTGTATAAATGCAGTAATAGTGTCATTTACAGTGGAGTATATTTAAATATATAATGTATAACTTGTATAAATGCAGTAATAGTGTCATTTACAGTGGAGTATATTTAAATATATAATGTATAACTTGATAAATGCAGTAATAGTGTCATTTACAGTGGAGTATATTTAAATATATAATGTATAACTTGTATAAATGCAGTAATAGTGTCATTTACAGTGGAGTATATTTAAATATATAATGTATAACTTGTATAAATGCAGTAATAGTGTCATTTACAGTGGAGTATATTTAAATATATAATGTATAACTTGTATAAATGCAGTAATAGTGTCATTTACAGTGGAGTATATTTAAATATATAATGTATAACTTGTATAAATGCAGTAATAGTGTCATTTACAGTGGAGTATATTTAAATTTATACTTGTAAGCATGTAACTTTGAGGTATATATTAACATGTACATAATTCTTACAATGCTGAACTAACTATCGTCGTCTGCTGTTTACTTTTTAATTTATATTTTTCACTACAAAAACATGGTTTGGCAACACCTTAGAATCATATCCAAGTGCTGCCAAAACAAGTTTTATTACGAGATAAGAGAGAATATGAAACAGCAGCAAACGACAGTTTTCATTTCCCGCATTATAAGGGTTACATGCATTTAAGTGGGTGGCAGGTGGGAGCACGCGATGGGTAATTTAACGATCGGGGTTCATCCTTACCGCAATATCTGGAGACCTGGTTTGGCCCTCACATACGTCTTTGGCATTTTGTATGTGACAGTTGAATCTGGTTATACCCCTTCTGTGAGTATTACGATATTCGTAATCCTATTTTAGGGGAAGGGGCCAAGTGACTGGTGTGGTATGGACCTGGCACCAGGTCAGGTTATTCTAATTTCAGGGCTGAATATATTTGTTCTCGATGTAAATATTCCGTTCTGATTTTGAGATTTCCCCCCCAATGCAGCAGGTTAAAATGGGATCGAACCCGTTTGCCCGGCCTTACATGACTTTAGCTGTTGATAGGCCATTAAACACTAATAAACAAACAAACAAACATGCATTTAAATGTCCTTGTAGCAGCTTTACATGCGTGTATTCCATGAGCTAGTCAGCTAGTTCTTAAACTGCGGGAAACGTAAATTGCCGTCTGCTGTTGTTTTATATTTTGTCTTAATTATTAATAAAAACATGATTTGACAGCGCTTTAGAATCATTTCCATTGAAAATGATTCTAAAGTGCTGCCAGACCATGTTTTTGATGTGAAAAATGGACAATAAGGAATATGCAGCAGACGACAAAATTAATTTAATACAGCATTGGAAGGGGTAGGAGTTTTGACTTTATGTGGAGTTTAAGCAGCACACTCCTGTAGCCTAATAACGATGCACAGGCTGATCTGGATCTACACTGCTTGCAAAACCCATAAACCCCATTTCTCCAGTCACAGTGACAGCCACAAATACTGCTGAATGTGCATGATTGGTGTTTCAGTGATGGGATGGCAAACAGTGCAGGTTCCCCATTTCTCTCCATCGCATTTATGTCATTATTAGTGCATGAGATAATTACCACATACATACCAGCATACTCCTAGAAATAGCTTTGGCCATGGAAACAAGTATTCTGGCATCCGCACATGTTGCACACAAACTGTTTGCAATATTCTGTAATTTATGTGTAACGGTCGTAACAGAATATAGTGTTTGCAGAGGCAATTTTTCATTGAAATATTGAACATTGATTCGGATTACAGTATATATGCAAATGTTATAGTTCTTGGATGTTTTGTAATTTTAGTATGAGCTTTGGTATCAAGTACATGATGCTTCATCATCATACTTTATCATATACATGTATATGGCTGTGACTGGAGAAATAAGGCGTATTGGATTTGTGACCAGCGTAGTTCCTGATCAGATAGTACACTCCTGAAACTTGTTATGTTCCTTGACCAATGAAAGCATAGCATTTCAGCTCAATTAATCACATATTGTGACTATTTGTCCAATATCCACTAAATTTATTCTTTAAATGTTCCAATACGTAGAAAGTTATATTTATATCCAGACATCACGGCTTGTCAGAAATGCACGCGGCATGTGTGCATGTGCGCTGCGGTGTCAAACGCCCAATAACATAGTAGTATCGCAAGTCGAAGCGCATATGGGCGGGACTTGCATTGAAGCAGACGTGTGTACGCTGACTGTCACTCAAAATTAATTTATTAAAAAGTCATTATGTGAACTATAACTATTACATATTGCTTGTTACAAGCATGACGGGTGTTTCATTGATGGAATGGCGAATAGTGCAGATCCTGATCAACCTGTGCGGTTGCACATTTTCTCCAGTCACAGCCACATTTCACAAGCTGCAATATTTCTGAATATATTTATTCCTAGCAAAAATGCATAAACTACTTCCTGCAGGAGCTATTTTGTTTATTTTAAGATTATTTTAAATTGAGAAATGTCCATGTACAATGTACCACATTGGACAGATGCTGGACACGTGATTTTAAATAAAAAGTGATATTGACTTGAGACAAGCATATTGACTACGGTAGTTATATTGACCTGTAGCCAATTTCATCAAAATTGCAAAGTATACTTATCTAGCAAGGTATACTTTGAGGGAGTAAAATTTATTTTTCCCGAAATGCATTATTTCATATAGAACTAACGACTGCATATATTTGATGATTAAAAGCTGTGATAATGTAATAAATTCAGTATAATACAAATTAATAAATTTATCCTAAAATTGAAAATTTCTCCCTCAAAGTATACTTTGTTAGATAAGTATACTTGGCAATGTTGGTGAAATAGGCTCCTGGGGGCGGAGCTTCCGATCATAAAGGCTGGAGCTGGAGCATATGTAAGGACCAGTCATTTTAACTCAGACGGTGTTCCAATGATTGGTCACATGTTATTTTTGGAACGGTTGGTAGTAGAATTACACCTTTCATGTAGGGTTTTCTAAAATTACACGAAACAACAAAAATAGTTTTGTTTTGAAATCTTCTATCTCTGGTCAATATGTAGACTTTTGTCTGGGTGCAGCATCTGGCCAATCGCGTACATGGACATTTCTCAATTTATAATTAAACAATGTATATTAAAAAAAAAATGAAAATTACCTGCAAGAAGTGCACACCCTGATAAGTCTGTTCCTTACGAGCCCTCTCAACTGGATCTACACTGTTGGAAAAGACTGCTATAGAGGTCTGTAGTGTTGAAAGCATTAAAGTGGTTACTGTAAAATATGATTTTTCATCATCCATTATTCTCGGTCATAATACATAGCTGCTCTAACCTATAAAAGGCGGGAACCAAACATTGTTGTCTACTGTCATATTTTATCTTTTTTTCTCCAAAAAACAACATGGTTTGACAGCCCTTGAGAACCTTGGAAATGCTTCTAAACTGCTGGCAAAGAATGTGTTTGTTGAGAAAACTGGAAATTAAAAATTAAACAGCAGACGACAAACTTTATTTCAGCATTGTAAGGGTTAGTACTGGAAGTTGTACACTTGTAATGAAGCCAAGAGTCCGTGCCAAAATGCTTGTCAAATATCAGCTGCTCAAACATTACAGTGAATAGGCATGGATTTGATAAAACTGGGCTTATTTCATTTCTCACCAGTCTCGATCCGATCACAAAGAGCTAGTTACCAGGCTAGTTTCAATATCAAGTTTATCAGGCAAGGCTAGAAATGTATAGGAATTCCAAGGCTTGACGAAGAATTTCTAGCGTTTTCGAGCAGAGCAGCATGATTGGCTGAGCCTGAGCTGTGTGACAGCTGTGTGACAGCTCAGGCTCAGTCAATCAATATGTTTGATTGTGAGTTGAGATTGCCAATAGATGTTCAAAAATGATGATATATTGGCAAGATTAATACAGGCTGTTGTGTGGTAGGCTAGTGTGTTTTTTTTTAATCTAGTTTCTCAGGCTGGGCTAGCAGACACAATGAGGAATTTATACTGTTTCTGAGCCAAGCCTGATAAACTTCATAGCCCGGTATTCTATTTATCAGGTAGCATGTTATAATAAGAAATGTGTAAGTATTATTTTTGTTGTTGAAAAAAACTGCTGTTTTGTTTACATTTAATCATTACACTGACATCATTCGGTAACGTCATGTGACCAAATAAATGTCCATAAATTAGTTTTCGAATATGGATTGACTGTGATACATTGATGTAGTGTCAATGCCTAATACAGCATTTTGTCATCAGTGAGTGTGTATTGGGTCATGGTCCAGCTACTACGGTGACTGATAGACAGAGAATACCATGTTAGTGTCTTTTGATATCAAATTTATCAGGCAAGGTTTGGAAACGCGTAGGAATAGCCGAGGAATTCCTACCTTTTCAGAGTCGAGCCTGATAAACTTGTTATCAAAAGACAGTAGCCAGTATTCTATTTATCATGTAACATTTTATGCTCGAAAATGACTACAGATGACGTCATTATCTATGGACCGAACGCGGACTTGTTTATGTCGCGTCATTAAACTGACGTTATTCGGTAACATCACGTGATGTCATCTGACCAATGGAACATCAGTTTTCACTTCGTTGTAACACAGATGTTTGTATCAGGTCAATGCCTGATACAACAATATGTTATCAGTCAGTACATATTCGGTCAATAAAGGGCAGGTTTTATTTGATAAATGCTGATGCAGCATCATTGCCTGATACAACATTGTCTAATCAGTGTGTATTTGGTCATTGTTCAGCTAGGTGCCTGATATAATCCTGATAATTGCAGGTTTTCTTGATTTACATGTATAATGGCTCACTGCCTAAATGGCATACAGTGAGTGAGCGAGTGAGAATAGGAATGAGCCAGGGGGCCGTTTTTCTAAACTTTGTACGACTAAAATGTTCGTAAGTGCAAAATTATGTAACCTGTAAATTTCACATTAACAAAGTTTTCTTGTAAACAGTTATTGGTGTTTGCAAAATAAGGCTACATTCTGATACAAGTGTGTCCCGAATATATGGAGATATACGGTAAGCCCGGTTTTTGTTGGGTTGTGATCAATATAGTTCTTTTATGACTATACCTGATAACTCAACAACATTTGATGCATATCTGAAGTTCAGCCAAACAAATGTAACATTAATACCACCTAATGTGTTTGTTTTTGTGACCATATGTATTACATAGGTACTTTACTGCCGATAAGATTGGAATTCCATTTCCAAAGTCCAAACATAGAATAATTTTGAAAGTATATTTTCTTTTCCCACGTCCAAAGCAGAGGTGGAGTTTTAAAGTGCTAAACTATGCCTTTGTTTTCTTTGGTATAAATTCAAACTGTATTGAGTGGGTGGTACATGGTCGGGCGAATGAAACGGCGTAAATTAACGGTATGGGTTCCTCCTTATAGAATCACGATTTGCCTGATTTGGCCCTCAGGTACGTTTTTATCTTTGGCTCTTTAGTTACCTGGGAGTTGAATGGGATAGTACTAAACCCATTGACCCAGCCTTAAATGACCTTAGCTGTTGATAGGCTGTTAAACCCCAACAAACAAACAAACTGTATTGAACATCATTATACAGGCTTTTAGAATTGAGCAATTTTCATGAAATTCCAAGACATAGTTTCTGAGAGAACTAAGAAAAACATTCCTTTAATATATACTGGGTGTTATTTTTACAGCTTGCATTGCATGCAAGCACTTAACTGTATATGCTTGAGCAGATTTAATTATTCTGCCAGATAGGACAGCTGAGATGTTAGTATGTAATGAAATAATATGTATATTGATACAAATCATTTGCAGTCCATAAAACGAAAAACCGCATATAAAATGTCTTAGGCATCATCTTAAACACAGTTCCTTTCAACCCTAAGTAACTGGAATGGACTGTGATATATAGTCGAACCTGTGCTAAAGACCACCTCCGAATAGCAATCACCTGGCTGTAAAGGCCACACGCTTGTTGTCCCAATGGCACAATTACTATATAAATTACCCTGTGAATAAAGACCACCTGTGAACAAAGGCCAGATTTTTTACTTCCCATGGCTGGTCTTTATTCACAGGTTTGACTGTACTAATTTTCTGACCAATCCAATCGTCACAAAATGATTTTCTGATTAGCCCATTTATGAAATGTTTTTGTTCTAAAAAATTACTTGCAAGAAGTGCAGATCCAGATGAGACGGCTCGTTACGAGCCGGCTCATCTGGATCTGCACTATTTGCAAACCCCGCTATAGCGGGCTTTCGGGTTCAAAGGGTTTATCCTCCCATTTCAGCATCTGCCCTGCGCGATGAGACAGCTGAGATGTTAATCCAGCAAGGCCTGGAAGAAATAGCCCAGGCCCCAACGAGTGAACAGATTGCCTTCCTATTGGTGGAGCGGGCGAGGCTTCTCGACGAATTAGAGGCGGAACAGGGACGCAGTCAGTCGGCCGCGTCGGACGGCCGTGTCTCCAGTGAATTGCAGCAGACTCTCGAAAAGGAACGTGAGGATTTACAGGTGAGGTTCAGTGTCCGAATATATTCTCCCTGTGAGAAAATATTTGAAATGGGGACTATTTAGTGAATATTTTCTCCATGGGAATATATTTGGAGTGGGGGAAATGTGTAGTGACTATTTTCCCCAGGAGGAAGGTGTTTCGGGAGGGAAAATATTTAGTGAATATTTTCTCCATGGGAATATATTTGGAGTGGGGGAAATGTGTAGTGATATTTTCCCCAGGAGGAAGGTGTTTCGGGAGGGTATTTTCCCCAGGAGGAAGGTGTTTCGGGAGGGTATTTTCCCCAGGAGGAAGGTGTTTCGGGAGGGAAAATATTTGGGAGTGGAGGAAATGTGTAGTGATATTTTCCCCAGGAGGAAGGTGTTTCGGGAGGGAAAATATTTTGTAAATGTTTTCTCCGTAGAAAAATATTCGGAGAGGGTGAATATTCTCCCCAGGGGACGATGCTTATGTGCTGACAAAACATTCTTTCATTTGGTAACAGATATATACCAATAATAAAATAAATATACAGTATAATCAAAGTACTGAAAGTACTGAAATATGTTATTTCCACAGAAGCTGATCATTTGGGGAACTAGAGACTGAAAGTTGCATATTTTCTCCATCATCATCCAGAGGAAAATGTACTGTGCAAACCCATTCCCATCCAGACATTTTCTCTAGAATAAATAGCTGTTTGAAAATCCCAGAAAATATTGTACGAAACTGGCGGCTAACTAAAGATAATAGCTGCTGTATTCATACTCACAAAATGTCTTGATTCGTATTTTCCAGAATTTAACTGATCCCAAAACTGTGAAACTATAGAGAATAGTATATATATAGAGTTTTAGATGCAAAGCAAGACAGACCAATACGATACAGACCAATAGGATAAGTTGGCACAGGGCACTATTTTCTTGGTCGCACTCGCCATTTAGGCGTAGCACGACAATATGGCTGCCCCATAGAAATTTGCGTGACGTAATATGCTATCTCAAGGGAGATAACATATAAAAAATTAAATATAGAAATATTCAGCAGATGAACAAATTATTTTTCTACCTTACAGGAGGAGATGGCACAACAAAGGGAGCTAACCAAGTCGGAGGTGGACCAACTGAAGAAAGACCATGAGGAAGAGATAAACGTCGTCATGGATGAAAACGCCCGACTGGAGGATGAACTGGTCGACGTTAAAGAGAAGGTAATTTATAGACCAGTCCTATATGTGGCTGTGACTGGAGAAATGGAGCTTATGGGATTTACGACCAGTGTAGCTTCTGATCAAATAGCACACTCCTGAGTGACCGGACAATGATCTATATTGCTTTTTAGAAGCATGATGGGTGTTTCATTCATGGAATTGCGAACAGTGCAGATCTCGATCAGACTGTACGGATGCACAGCCACATATATAAGGTTACCAAACTTGGAAAGTCACAAAATAACTTCCTTTGAAGGGTAGATAATCGTCGTCATGGATGAAAACACTGGGCATGCATTTCCATCAGTATTTCTGACTGGCTAACACATATTGAATTAGAGATTATGTTTATGTTTGTAAAACATGGGTATGCCCCATGGCATACTGGACCATAAAAAAGAAACGAGGTAAAGCCACAAAACAAAATGGCTAAGTGTTTCAGTGACATTTCAAAGGTGACGAATTTCAAGGTCGTGTAAATGGTGGTGCGAGTTTGTGACAAATGTTCAGTTGATTCAACATGTTCAAGTGTCCAAGTGTGGAAGCAATCCTTCATGTAATATTGAAGACTCTTACAAACTTCTTGACATAATGTACACGGACGGACGGATGTACAGAACATCAAGATCAACGCAATATGCCCTCTTTGCTATCGCATTGGGGGCATAAATACAGGGCAAACTAATGGATGCTATATCTCTTGTTTGAAGTATATTCTGTTATATCTGACTGTTTGACCACTTCAAAGTCCTTAAAATTATGGCAATAAATCATGGTTTTGCATTGAAGTTTAGTGGACCGACTATTCACTTTACAAGGGGAAAGTTTCTTTCAGCACTAATATAGCATGGATACTTGTATCTTGTGAGTTTTTCATTTTGATTAATGGTAAAATTAAATGACCCAAGAACCAGAGATATTCAGCACCTTAATACACCACCGCCTGTGCCAATCTTGTCAAAATTTATTCATTTCTTTATTTCAAAATACTTGAATATTGTGTTTGATGTCGAGCAACTTCATTGACTGACCTGTGCTACAGCTCAGGCTCAGTCAATCAAATTGCTGGATTGTGCGTTGACATTGCTAATATATGTTTAGAAACATTGATAACCTTGGCAAGATTAATGCAGTCGGTTGTGTATCAACAATTGCATCCAAATGTTGAATAATGTTTGAGCTGTTAGTTGGATTGTTACCAAACGTCATCAATAGCTTCCTCACATTGATGCCGATCCACCAAGTTTTATTTGGGTGACCTTGACATTCGTGGGTGAGACACTCGACGAAAGCCTTTTTATACGCCCGTTTGAAAAAACGGGACGTATTATGTATTCATCTTGTACGGGCGGGCGGGCAGCGGGCGAGCAGCGGGCAGCGGGCGAGCAGCGGGCAGGCAGGCACAGCTTGTCCACGCAATAACAATATCACGGCAAGACGAAGAAGCCTATTGATTTTGAAATATTTCCGATGACTTATCTCCCCTTGGCGGCCATTTTTTATTTTTGCACTCTGTATCCTTGTCCACGCAATAACTCAAGTTCTACTTCACCAATCGTAACCAAATTCGGTATAGATGTTTATCACGGCAAGATGAAGAAGCCTATTGATTTTGAAAATGTTTTGATGACTTATCTCCCCTTGGCGGCCATTTTTAATTTTCCCACTCTGTATCCTTTTCCACGCAATAACTTGAGTTCTACTTCACCGATCATAAACAAATTCAGTATACATGTTTATCAAGGCCAGATGAAGAAGCCTATTGGTTTTCAGTGCGTATTCTCCCCTTGTTGACTGGCCTTGCCTCGACGGGCGTATATTGTGACCTTCGGAACTCTTGTTGAATTTGGGCCCCCTGAGAAACGGTACCTTACGATTCTTGCTATCAGTATAACCCCAGATCGGCCTGCACATCAACACAGTCTGATCAGGGTATACACTGTTCACCATTCAGTCACTGAAACAGCATTATCACCATGAGCTGAAGAATGTCTCCTAATTCCAATGGGCATGATGCACATTGATCAGTATTTGTGACTGTGACTGGAGAAATGGGGCTTCTGGGATTTTTTATCGGTGTAGCTACTGATCAAATAGCACTCTCTTGTAGCCTGATAATGGTCCATATTGCTTGTTAGAAGCTTGACGGATGTTTCATTGATGGGATGGCGACCAGTGCAGATCCTGGTCAGATTGTGCACAGGCTGATCTGGATCTACACCAGTCACTAAGCACACATAAGCCCCATTTATCCAGTCACAGGCAGAGTTATAAAACTTTGTAAGCATCTTCTTCAATCTCATGCTGACAATCAATCAATGCAGTTGACTTGTTTGAGGCAGTGCTGTGCTTGATTTAGAGTCCAATCATTTTCTTCTGCTAGTATCCATGTTTAATGTTGCTTCTTTTGTAATATAAAGAAATAGTTCATTACTTACAAATAAGTAGAACAAATACATGAGCAGTAACAGACACATTACAATGGTTTCCATGCATAAATGAACATTTTTAGCAGCTCTTGACAAGATAATTTACATTCCGCGATGTACACATACTTCAATGACAAAACCACTCAACATGGATTAGCAGTCTGTATTCTCTAATTCCGCTGTTATCGTCCTTTAAAGTCAGGAATGAATCTTGTTTGAAGTGGATTATGTCGCTTCATTGGATTACTGCGAAGTTATTTATACATCAATCTAATTTTGTAAATTAGCTCTGGAATATGGAATAAATCATGTTGTGATGTTAGCTGGACTCCCACTTACTAGGTTGTAATATAAGGAGACATATGTTTTTCGTCCATTCTTTAGATATGACATTTTTCTGACAAAATAAACATTCATTTACCATTACCAGATGGGTTAATTAACATTATTATACTTGTTATATCCAAATGTTACACTTACAAACATATTAATTGTAGAAAGTTTAGTGAAATAGGCCCCATGTCTGTACATGAATGTGTCAGGCTTGCATTGGGTATATAATTATGTGGCTGTGACAGGAGAAATGGAGAAATTGTGACCAGTGCAGATCCAGATCAGCCTTTGCATCCAAGTCTGATCAGGATATGCACTGTTTGTCTTTCCATCAACGAAAAAAAAGCAATATAGATCATTATCAGGCTACATGTGTGTGCTATTGGATCAGTAACTACACTGGTCACAGATTCCATAAGCTCCATTTCTCCAGCAACAGCCACATATAGCCGTGGGAAGACTCCAGCTGGAAGGTACCTGACCATGAATTATTTAAAAACTGATCATACATGGACATTAACTTGCAATAAATGTGGCTGAGTGACTGGATAAATGGGGCTTATGGGATTTGTGACCAGCATAGCTCCTGATCAAGCAGCACACTCATGTAGCCTGATAGTTGCATGTGTTGCCTGTTAGAAAAAGCATATGGTGTGTCATTGATGGAATAGTGACAAGTGCAGATTCTGTACAGCCTGTGCGGATGATCTGGATCTAAACGGGTCACAAAATCCATAAGCCCCATTTCTCCAGTCACAGCCACAAATGATTAATAATAAATGGTCTTGGAGCAAATGAACAAAACCAATAATGAATACATTTCACTATCTGACTGGTGATGTACATGTCTTAGATTTATAACATTGGTGTCATGGAGTACCAAATCTTTAGAGAACAAATATTAATTAAATTGTTATAGTCCCTATTCTCATGGATGCATGCCCCTAAGCACATAAATTCATATTGTGTGTTATATTCTGATTAATTCCTGAAAATGTATACATCAACATAAAGTTCAAACACTTGACTATGAGTGCACATAAGGAATTCACCAAAATTGTTGTTTATGCAAGTCTTAGAGTCCCTAGAAATAACCCACCCATGTCGCCTAATTGATCTTGAAACTTCTCATCAGGTTCGTGCCCTACAACTTTTTGCACACTTGAGTGACATTCCTTGATCACTCGTACAATGAAGAAGTGTTGCTGCCTAGATGAATCAAATTTAAATATGGTGAAGTTTAGATTCACCTAGAAATCAACAAATATCACATTTTATGCATCATTTGCGAACAGACCCTCTTCAGATTAAGGAAGTATGTAGAAAAATCACAAAATAGGTGGTAAATCACAATTGTATGTAACTGTAACTTAGAAAACCATGGGAAACAACTTAAAATACCTTTTTAAAATAATTTTCAATTAACACTATTCTTAGAATATGCTTATTCACTTGTTTTCTAGGGGCACAAATCAATGAGCAGGCACGAATCCATGAGTATTGGGGCTATATGTATTTGCATAAGCATTGGTGTAAATGTTCATAACTTCTTGGTTTCTATATACACTTTAAACATTAAATATATAACACAAATATTGAGAGACTTCTATTTACTTTGTTAAATGGACTTTTGGTTTGCACTAAAATACCTGATAAAAATACTAATTGTCCAGGTGTTGATTGTGTCTCGGGATATGCCTAGAAATACTATAATGAAAAATACTAATTGTCCAGGTGTTGATTGTGTTCGTAATGCTTAGTACTAATGTCCAGGTGTGATGTGTATCGATAATGCCTTATAGTGATGAAACAGAATAGGATAAAATAGTTAAATTGTAGATCTATATCGTATTTCTGAAACTAATTCTATAAAAATTCTTGTAAAAAATTGGGAATTGGTAAAATAACATGTTCATAATACTGAAAAATGACTAGCGTTAGCAACGCTGGTTATTTTTCAGTATTATAAACATGTATTATAAACATGTTTTCCAATCAGTCGTTACTAAATTATATTATTTAATTTAATTACACTAGCATCTATGATGGAAACTTCTGTCTAAATTTTGTATGGTGTTATTTTTTATCAGCAAAAAATAAATAACATCACAATGTTTCCTTACTGGTACAGTGGGTGGTGGTCGGGCGAATGAGACGGCGTAAATTAACAGTATGGGTTCCTCCTTATAGGAATCACGATTTGCCTGGTTTGGCCCTCAGGTACGTTTTTTTATCTTTGGCTATTTTGTTACCTGGGAGTTGAATTGGCTTATTGCCCATTATAAAAGTAGTAAGATTATTACTGATCCTACTGCTTTTGGGAGGGGCCAAGTGATTCTGGTGTGGCGAGGATCTGGCATCAGATCAGGATTATTCTGATTTCAGGGCTGAATATATAGTTTTGTTATTGTAAATATTCAGTTCTGATTTTGGGATTTTCTCCCCATTTGTACATGTACTTGAACATGTACATGTACTTGTACAGGTAATATATGGAATTTAGTACTAAACCCATTGAGCCGGCCTTAAATGACCTTAGCTGTTGATAGGCCGTTAAACCCGAACAAACAAAACTTACTGGTACACATATAGCGAACATGAAATATGTTGCCAAGCCAAATTATCTTCTGCTTATCAGTTTCTAATAGCATGCACTTGAATATAACAGATGTTTTTGGGAATGTAATCAAATAAAATGGTGCAATTGATTTGTATATGTCGTTTACTGTGCATGAAGCGAAAACACACATATTGGATATCTGAGACATCCTCTGAGACAGTCACTTTAACAATAAAATGTAATTTCAGTGCATATCATGATCAATATTATACCCCATGTTTCCGTGCCACGATTGTAGAATGACACAAGATGTAGCAATTAAATGACAGGATATACAATCAATATTTTAATAATAAAAGTAATTAGAAGCAAATAAATGATATTCATCATTATCTTGACATAATAATGACATTAATTTACCTGAATTACCATGCAAATTTGATATGTGGCTGTGACTGGAGAATAAGGCTGATGGGTCTTGTTACCAGTATAGATCCACAGTCTGATCAGGATCTGCACTGTTCGTCATTCAATCAATGAAACACCAGTCATGCTTCTATGAAGCTATAAAGAGCATTATCAGGCTACAGGAGTGTGTTCTTTGATCAGGAGCTACACTGGTCACAAATCCCATCAGCCCCATTTCTCGAGTCACAGCCACATATGTCATTGATCTTTCAACCTGCTCCTATCAGTAAATTGTCATCTGTATTTTGTAGAAATTTTATTCCATTAGATTGCGAAGATAAACATTGGTTTAGTCCAGATTTGTGTTTAGGTGCACCAGTCGACCACATATGTGGTTGTGACTGGAGAAATGGGGCTTACAGGTGACCAGTGTAACTCATGTTCAAATAGCACACTCTTGTAGCTTCATAACAATCTATATTGCCTGTTAGAAGCAAGACGGGTGTTTCATTGATTCGCGATTCGCGAACAGTGCAGATCCTGATCAGACTGCAGATGCACAGGCTGATCTGGATCTACACTGGTCACAAAACCCTTAAGCCCCATTTCTCCAGTCACATCCACATATGGGCTGCCTGCTGAGAACATGGGCCTTATGACATTTGTGACCAGTGTAGGTCCTGATTATCCTGTGTGTTCGTGGAATTAGATATTTGGCAAAACCATTACTCAATGGCTTACACAGTATTTGTTTGACAAAATTATGTCCAGAGTAGACCCAGGCCAGACTGCGTGGATGCACAGGCTGATCTGGGACTATGCTGGTCGCAAATGTTATAAGGTCCCTTTTCTCAGCCACCAGCACATATGTAATAACATAAACAATTAAATCATGAATTGTCTATTTTATCTAGATAGGACAATAATGTTTGTATATTCACATTCTACAACATGATGTATTTTGAAAATGGATATTTATTCTGTCTGAGGTTTTTCTTGTACACCTCATAAGTTGAGCGTTTGTTGGTGTTGGTCTTAAACGATTCATTGAAGGAATTTATGTGAATTAAAATTATTGAGATCTTGGAGTTTCTATTTTTATTAAAATGTGAACAGATATCATTCTACAAATTGATCTTTTGAAATGGGAGATTTGACTTAAAGGTCACATTACCAAATATCACTTATTTCCTTCGAAATGCTCTAAAAACAACACAATCGACCTTAACAACAGATTTCCGGTTTGTTTGTATTTTTCATGATATTGAGATTTCCAAGGCAATGAATTAGTCATCGCTTATCTTTCCTGTTTATGCGACCTACTGGCACTAGGTGGCACTGTAAAAATAATCGCTATGACGTAGCAGTAGTACAGTTTCCCTGATTGGTCTATACAGGTTTATTATAAAACAACGTGTGGATTTAATTGACATAATTTATTTGTTGCATAATTTCTTTGATTTTATCGTTAATCGTCATTACTCATTTGCCTAGTTATACATGGGTCATTTATTCATTGTTTGCAATTGTCGGCGATGACGATCAGTGCGACAGTCGGTTGTAATTCATTGTCAAACAGACAGCCGAGCCAGAATAAGAAAAAATAGGAATTATATGTTAATTGGTTTTTGCTACAAATTGTCTTGTTTTGTTACAGAATGTCTCCGACATTTCGTAGATTGATTCTGCAATGTATTGCAGATATGTGTCAGTTAAGCATACTTGTGTTTTGACAATTTCTAGATGAAATTAATTCTTTATTTTGAGCTGCCATAATCAGTAAATAGGGGAGTGTATTTTGAGACAGGTGTATTCTGAAATCAAAGAAGCCACACCCATTTCATGCTGATTGATTGAATCCATTTTTTATCAGTCTTAATCAATGAAAAACATGTGAAGCTATGTTCAAACGTTTGTCTGCCGGATTTCAACAATAATGCGGCAAAACAAACCACTTATCTGATGACATGACCGCTGGGATTAATTAGGGGAGTGGATATCGGGACAGGTGTATATTGAATCTGCGAGGCCATACTTATTCCAAGCTGATTGGTTGAATCCAGTTTGACAGATGTGGAAGAACTGATACACCATTCACATCAGGATACTTCCAACAGTTTCGAAAATCAAATCTTGATTGATATCACCACGCTGATTTATCCGTAATAGTTAAAGGAAATACTTAACTGTTTTTGAACACTCAAATTCAATTTTCACATGGATAGTTTACATTTAGGAATTAGGTCAAAGAAAGATACACTTGGCTTCAATCATAATTGCTTTATAAGAGTGATTTGATATATGAATATAAGATATGTGAATATTGTCTTGTTACTGTATACTATATGGTACAATGAGTTGCCATCTCCGCCATCTTTTTATGTACAAGCCACCGTACAGTTTCACCACTTCGACCACATACTGCAAATAATATGACAGTAAAAGTAATAAAATGTGGTGCAATACATCATTGACAGATATGAAAACAGCATGCTGTAACTATTATGCCAGAAACCTATACAAAAGATGAGATATCTGAGCATTTCTCTCATCAATCTCAAAATATATTTCAATGTGTATATCTGATGCAGTTTATTGTGAGTGTACATAAAGCCATATCTACTCACATAGTAGGCAAGTAAGACACCAGTGACAGTACACTCAGATATCTGTTTACATTTCACTGGATTTGACACAGTATGTATGATGATAATACAGGTATATATTGACAGCACTGTGTATTTATCTGACTGTTACACAGCCATTACTGGTTTCTCAAAAAAATTAACAACAGGTCAACAAACTCTTCAGAAATCAGACTTGGTATATAAGTGTGATGAAAAAAAAACCATAGGACGTTGTTGTTTAACATCTGTAGAAGACGTTGCACCAAATTGTATTTATGTATATGTCATATTATTTGTGGTATGTGTCAAATGCAACAACAGGTAAAACTGACTGATGGCATGTACACATTAAGATGGCTGACATAGCGACTCCATGCGTAATACAGTATACAGTAACAGGCTAATGTTCACATATATGTTGTATACAGTCAAACTTGCACAAGCGACCACGTGCATTAAGCGACTTTTGTCTTATGTGACCACTTTCAATTCCCCCCGACCATTTGGCCTATATAACTTTTCCTTAACGCGACCAGTGGCCAAATATTTTATAACCGACAGAAATTGTGGTTTGTATTAAACGACCATTAATTGACAGAATGTCACTTTCTCCATCTGTTAATTTCACTAATTTAAAACAAATATTTGTTTGTTGTGTACAGAATACGCAATCATTTTTGTCGCGCCTGCTTTAGCAGAGGCGCGACTATAGTCGGCGCTTTTTCCGTCGTCGTCCGCGTCGTCGTCGTCGTCGTCGTCGTCGTCGTCTCGTCGTCCGCGTCGTCATCGTCCGCGTTTTCCAGTTTTTTTGTAAGGCAAATGTGTTAAAGTTATTGTTTTTTCACAATATCTCTTTAACCCCTTGCCAGACATTGATAATATTTCACATCAATGTTTGTCTAGGGATGATGCTTCACTACGCACACCCCCACATCCAAAGTCTGAAGGTCAAGGTCATTTATTTACTTGTAATGTTCACCGGTTTTGTAACAGAAATGCGTTAAAGTTATTGCTTTTCACAATATCTCTTTAACCCCTTGCCACACTTTGATAATATTTCACATCAATGTTTGTCTAGGAATGATGCTTCATTACGCACACCCCCACATCCAAATTATGAAGGTCAAGGTCATTTATTTACTTGTAATGTTCACCGGTTTTGTAACAGAAATGCGTTAAAGTTATTGTTTTTTATGCCCCCACCACCGAATGGTGAAGGAGGCATATAGTACGTACGTACGTACGTACGTACGTACGTCCCCGTACGTACGTCCCGAAACCTTAACGCTGGGTAAATGGCTTATAATTTCTGTTACCTTGCTCGGATCTGCTTCACATTTCACACACGCATTGCTCCAATGGTCCTCTACCGCCCTGTGGCAAATCCACATTCGTCCCGCCCCCGCTAAGCCCAGGATCAAGGTCACAGACTTGGTGCGTTCGAAACCTTAACGCTGGGTAAATGGCTTATAATTTCTGTTTCCTTGCTCGGATCTGCTTCACATTTCACACACGCATTGCTCCAATCGTCCTCTACCGCCCTGTGACAAATCTACATTCGTCCTGCCCCCGCTAAGCCCAGGGTCAAGGTCACAGACTTGGTGCTTTTGAAACCTTAACGCTGGGTAAATGGCTTATAATTTCTGTTTCCTTGCTCGGATCTGCTTCACATTTCATTTCACACGCATTGCTCCAATGGCCTCCTATACCGCCCTGTGACAAAATCCACATTCATCCCGCCCCCGCCTAAAGCCCAGGGTCAAGGTACAGGACTTGGTGCCGTTGAAACCTTAACCGGGTGGGAAATGGCTTATAATTTCTGTTTCCTTGATCGGATTCTGCTTCACATTTCACACAAGCTTTGCTCCAATAGTTTCTTTACCCGCCCTGTGCAAATCTTAATTTGTCCCGCCCCCGCTAAGCCAGGGTCAAAAGGTCCAGACCTTGGGTGCGTTCGAAAACCTTAACGCTGGGTTAAATGGCTTATTAATTTCTGTTTCCTTGCTCGGATTGCCCTTTCACCAATTTCAAAAAACAACACGCATTGCTCCAAATCGTCCTTACCGCCCTGTGACCAAATCCACAGTCTCCTGCCCCCGCTAAGCCAGGGTCAAGGTTCACAGAAACCTTGCGGGTGGAACCTTTTGGAAACTTCTTTAAACGCTGGAGCCGTAAATGGCCTTAATAATTTCTTGGTTTCCTTGCCTTCGGAATCTTGCTTCACATTTCACCACCCACGCATTGCTCCCAATGGTCCTATTTTTTTCCGCCTGCTGACAAAAATCCAACATTTCGTCCCGCCCCCCCAGCCTAAGCCCAGGGTCAAGGTCACAGACTTGGTGCGTTCGAAACGAAAATTTAACGCTGGGTAAAGGCTTATAATTTCTGTTTCCTTGCTCGAGAAATGATTCACATTTCCACACACGCATTGCTCCAATGGTCCTCTACCGCCCTGTGACAAATTCCACATTCGTCCCGCCCCCGTAGCCCAGGGTCAAAGGTCACAGGACTTGGTGCATTGAAAACCTTTAACGCTGCGGGTAAATGGGCTTATAATTTCTGTTTCCTTGCTCGGATTCTTCACATTTCACACACGCCATTGCTTCCAATGGTCTCTACCGCCCTGTGAAAATCTACATTCGTCCCGCCCACCGCTATGCCAGGGTCAAGGTCAACAGACTTGGTGAGTTCAAATCTTAACGCTGGGTAAATGGCTATAATTTCCTGTTTCCCCTTGCCGGATCTGGTTCACATTTCAACACACGCATTGCTCCAATGGTCCCTCCCTACGCCCTGGGTTGACAAATCCCATAATTCGTCCCGCCCCCCTAAGTCCCAGGGTCAAGGTTCACAGGACTTGGTGCATTCGAAACCTTAACACTGGGTAAATGGCTTATAATTTCTGTTTCCTTGCTCGGAATCTGCTTCACATTTCACACACAGCATTGCTCCAATGTCCTCTACCGCCCTGTGACAAATCCACATTCGTCCCGCCCCCCGCTATGCCCAGGGTCAAGGTCACAGACTTGGTGCTTTGAAACCTTAAGCTGGGTAAATGGCTTATAATTTCTGTTTGCTTGCTCGGATCTGCTTCACATTTCACACACGCATTGCTCCAATCGTCCTCTAACCGCCCTGTGACAAATCCACATTCGTCCTGCCCCGGCTAAGCCCAGGGTCAAGGTCACAGACTTGGTGCTTTGAAACCTTAACGCTGGGTAAATGGCTTATAATTTCTGTTTCCTTGCTCGGATCTGCTTCACATTTCACACACGCATTGCTCCAATCGTCCTTTACCGCCCTGTGACAAATCCACATTCGTCCCGCCCCCGCTAAGCCCAGGGTCAAGGTCACAGACTTGGTGCGTTCGAAATCTTAACGCTGGGTAAATGGCTTATAATTTCTGTTTCCTTGCTCGGATCTGCTTCACATTTCACACACGCATTGCTCCAATCGTCCTCTACTGCCCTGTGACAAATCCACATTCATCCTGCCCCCGCTAAGCCCAGGGTCAAGGTCACAGACTTGGTGCTTTTGAAACCTTAATGCTGGGTAAATGGCTTATAATTTCTGTTTCCTTGCTCGGATCTGCTTCACATTTCACACACGCATTGCTCCGATGGTCCTCTACCGCCCTGTGACAAATGCACATTCGTCCCGCCCCCGCTAAGCCCAGGGTCAAGGTCACAGACTTGGTGCATTCGAAACCTTAACGCTGGGTAAATGGCTTATAATTTCTGTTTCCTTGCTCGGATCTGCTTCACATTTCACACGCGCATTGCTCCAATGGTCCTCTACCGCCCTGTGACAAATCCACATTCGTCCCGCCCTCGCTATGCCCAGGGTCAAGGTCACAGACTTGGTGCGTTCGAAACCTTAACGCTGGGTAAATGGCTTATAATTTCTGTTTCCTTGCTCGGATCTGCTTCACATTTCACACACGCATTGCTCCAATCGTCCTCTATCGCCCTGTGACAAATCCACATTCATCCTGCCCCCGCTAAGCCCAGGGTCAAGGTCACAGACTTGGTGCTTTTGAAACCTTAACGCTGGGTAAATGGCTTATAATTTCTGTTTCCTTGCTCGGATCTGCTTCACATTTCACACACGCATTGCTCCAATGGTCCTCTACCGCCCTGTGACAAATCCACATTCGTCCCGCCCCCCCGCTAAGCCCAGGGTCAAGGTCACAGACTTGGTGCATTCGAAACCTTAACGCTGGGTAAATGGCTTATAATTTCTGTTTCCTTGCTCGGATCTGCTTGACATTTCACACACGCATTGCTCCAATGGTCCTCTACCGCCCTGTGACAAATCCACATTCGTCCCGCCCCCGCTATGCCCAGGGTCAAGGTCACAGACTTGGTGCGTTCGAAGCCTTAACGCTGGGTAAATGGCTTATAATTTCTGTTTCCTTGCTCGGATCTGCTTCACATTTCACACACGCATTGCTCCAATCGTCCTCTATCGCCCTGTGACAAATCCACATTCATCCTGTCCCCGCTAAGCCCAGGGTCAAGGTCACAGACTTGGTGTTTTTGAAACCTTAACGCTGGGTAAATGGCTTATAATTTCTGTTTCCTTGCTCGGATCTGCTTCACATTTCACACACGCATTGCTCCAATGGTCCTCTACCGCCCTGTGACAAATCCACATTCGTCCCGCCCCCGCTAAGCCCAGGGTCAAGGTCACAGACTTGGTGCGTTCGAAACCTTAACGCTCGGGTAAATGGCTTGTAATTTCTGTGTCCTTATTCGGATCTGCGTCACATTTCTCACACACATTGCTCCAATGCTCCTCTACCGCCCTGTGACAATTCCACATTCGTCCCACCCCCGCTAAACCCAGGGTCAAGGTCACAGACTTGGTGCGTTCGAAACCTTAACGCTCGGGTAAATGACTTATAATCAAATATGCCTCGTTTTCTTTGGCTGCCAGCGGGGGCATTCGTGTGCCGACAGGCCACATTTCTAGTTCACAATATCTCTTTAACCCCTCTCCAGACATTGATAATATTTCACATCAATGTTTGTGTAGGGATGATGCTTCATTACGCACACCCCCACATCCAAATTCTCAAGGTCCAGGTCATTTATTTACTTGTAATGTTCACCGGTTTTGTAACAGAAATGCGTTAAAGTTATTGTTTGTTCACAATATCTCTAACCCCTTGCCAGACATTGATAATATTTCATATCAATGTTTGTCTAGGGATGATGCTTCATTACGCACACCCCCACATCCAAAGTCGGAAGGTCAAGGTCATTTATTTACTTGTAATGTTCACTGTCAAATGCCTCGGCAGGCGCGACACCGCTTCCGTGGCGGAATTCTTGTTATTTCACCTAATTCCAATTTTCTTGACGCTTAACGATACTGGTATATACCGAATACTGCGTTAATAAATCATTCTTCTATCAGCTGGTTTGGTTGTCAGTCAATGACTGGTAAAAATCACCCGGGACGAAACATTTCTAGTCAGAAGTCATCGCACTCACTACTGCCTATTTGCGATTTCAGCTGGGCGATTTTATTTCGCAATAACATTCAAATTCTTTCATCTATTTTGATGAAATAAAGCCTGAATAATTCAGAAAAGTGCACAGTAAACATTACCGGTTGTATTCTAATGTATTTATTTCTATGTTAATGTTTAATATTAACGATTTCTTGATTCCGAATATTAAACCATATAACTGGACATACCAGTACCCGGATTTCCATTTTTTTTTTTTTTTGTGTTAAGCGACCATTGTTGGTGTCTCCCTTGGGTGATGGCTTAATGCAAGTTTCACTGTATATATCCAATCACATTTAGGAAGCAATTATCTTTAAATCAAACGATGATCAAGTATAGAACGGGTCCTTAATGGACAAACTCTTTACTATTTCTAATCTATTTGCCTACTGACTTGTTTCAAATAAATAGAAAATGTTTGGACATGATGTTAAAAACTAGAGATGTTTTCCAGAATAAAATTGCTGTTTTGCCAAATTGGGGTTATGTTGATTAAACATAGCTTGGTCCTATATGTGGCTGTGAATGGAGAAATGTGATTTGTGACTGGTGTAGGTCCTGATCAAATTTCACACTCCTGTAGCCTAAAAATGATCTAGATTGTTTGTTAGTGTATTTCATTGATGGAATGGGGAAAAGTGCAGATACTGATCAGTCTGTGCGGATGCACATGGCAATCTGAATCTACACTAGTCGCAAAATCCCTATATGCCCAGTGTTCTGTTTGGCGTATTACAACCCTCTCAGTCGCAGTGTCCAATGGTGAGGCAATTAATCACTCTGATAAGTACAGCGGATGACACAAGCTTCAATTAAACAACATTCCAGAGCATTCCACCCTGTGGCAATTGGAGCGACTAATTTCCCCGCTGCTGGCCCCTTATTTGGCTTTCCTTAATTTTACCCCATGCAGGTACAGCATGGTAAATGGACAATGACAATGTAAATATACATACATACAAACTGGTATCCTACAGCTGTTTAAAATTGCATAGTAATACCCATTTTGTCACACACTGTCGCATTTCAGCATGTATTTTGTAGCTAGGTCATTCTTATATTTATACAATACAGCTAGGGTATTTGTGTATGTTATACCAGCGCTCTAATAAACTTGAGTTCTAAGGAGTCTGTTGAACTATTACTAATCGCATTGTGCCTAAATTTCGGCTGTACTACGCATACGTCATATACCCACATGACCGCTAAGGGAAATAACTGTCGTAAACAAAGCAAGGGGAAGTTAGTCATGCAGTGACAGATGGAAAAACTGGCTGTCCGGTATATGAAATCCGTAAAAGAACAGCACATAATGGTCGGATTACTGTGACATTTGTTTTATTTGATGTATAAGTGATAAATACACAAGTGTATCGCAAAAACAGAACCTGGTTATATCTCCTTTAAGGAATAAATGCACACAGTACATACGCTATGTGTAATATAACACGTTACACTTAGAATGCGGGAAACAAAAGTTGTCTTCTGCTGTTGTTTTATATTGGTATTATCTCCCAATAAAAACATGGTTTAACACACGTTGAAAAATGGTGCCCAGGGTTCCTGGTGTAGTGATATTCCATAGTAATTCAGGCTTGTGAGAACTGTATATCCAGGGGTTGAAAAAATCCTTTTTTTCCACTCGCCCAGCTGGGCGAGTACAAAAAAAAAGTACTTGCCCAGGTCAAAAAGTTATTTGCCCAGTTTTTTTTAAAAATAAATTGCTATTTCCAGTATTTGTAATGTTGCATCTTATTTTAAAAAAAAGCTTTTACATATGATCATTACCAAAACGTATGAGACATATTCACTATTATTGTTATTTATATTTTAAGTATTAAATGAACATAAACAAACAAATAGCAGCGAATTTACTCAGAGGCTTGCACACTTCTTATTTTCTATAAGCGTTGAGTGACATAGATTTTGTTTAATTTATAGTGGCTATGTTTGCATGCGCTGCGTGCTGCCTTAATTACTAAATTCAATGGTTTCGGACCCGGCGCCGACCGTTTCGTCCCAAGCCGTTATGTTCGGCGTCTGAAATGCGCGTTAACCCAACTGTATACGAGACGATATATGTGGCCACGTATACACTAGTCTATACTCGCAGTCATATTATTTGTTAGCCCGGCCGCGTACAGCCGACAAATAATCTGTGAATTAAACTTGCCCGATATGGACCGTGTTCAAAATCGCTAACGATTCTACCCGTAACCGTGTACATAGACACTGCTTGAATCTTGCTTTCCCCAAATTGACGTAAACTGTAAACAACAAATGGTCGCTGAATTAATACCATTTGTTGGCCGTTATCGATGGAATTAATTGGCAATTTCTTCCAAAAAAAAATCCTGACCAAATCTTTCACTCGCCAAACTGGGCGAGTGCCTGTAGAAAGTACTTGACCGCCACAAAAAGCACTCGCCATGGCGAGCTGGGCGAGTGAAATTTCAACCCCTGATATCACATGTACCTTGCAGTTATGAACAGACCAGACCTTTCCAGCAAAGATACACGACTATAAACCCAATCAATATTACATGCGCAATACTTTACAGGTATGAATTTGTTCAAATATTTTATTTTTATTTTATACTCACTGAAAGTATATGTTGTGACCGCTCATTTCAATGGTCTCGACGAGATGGTTCAAATGGTGGTCGCGACATATACTTCTGAGTGCATAGAAGGAACATATTTAGGATTTTCCGCAAACATAATGGCATATACTCAGCAAGAAATGGTTTAAAAACACATTGATTTTCTGGACATCATGTATTTAGAGGTTCTACTGTAAATGACATATTTCTGCACTTTGCAGTCTCAGACAGAGATTACCATTAGACATTTCCTGCTTTAAAATGGATCTGAATCAACCAAACACCCAATTAATCAATCAATCACAATCTACTGTGTTTTAGGTCCAGATGTTGGAGTCGAAGTTGAAGGACGTGGAAGGTGACCTCAAGAAAGAACGAGCTAACCATGAAAAGGAACGCGAAGGTTTCGTCAGTCCAGGTGAGAATTTTTGATGAGCATTAACTCCTTCAATAAACCCAGAGCTCCAGATAACGGTGTGTATTGGCGCATTTTATGCACTTATTTGAGCAGAATACACATTGATTATCAAAAGTTGGAGTACCAAATACTGACAGTAATGTGAAAATATGCATTGATTTTCAAATTGAGAATGAAAATACGGTATTAAAGTTGAAAATTTACTTAGTTGAGCTGCATTTTTGCAGCTAAAATAAGTGAATTTTTAAATTTGTTTTATTTTTTATCATTTGTATCCTATTTAATAAGGAAGAAAATCAATAATACATTTGTAATAGTAAAATAAGCATTGAATTTGAAATCTGGGGATACAATACTCATTAGATACAAAACCTATCTGGAGCACTGTAAACCCATCCTTATTCCAGTTTAAACTATCAAACAATCTTTGAAATAAATATTACGCAACAATATCAACTGCATAATAAACCCAGTAGTCATCTGACCTAGTTGTTGATAGGCCATTAAACACCAATAAATCAAATCAAATTCCCAACGTGGCATGTATTTTCTACAAACATTACACCTTAGTCCCAATAATTACATGGACTAGAGAAAAATATTATGACCAATTTACTGGAAATACCAGTAGTAAGCATTACCATTACCAAAGAAGTTTTGAACATTCATTGAACATGAACTTTTTATTTGTTTATATAGTATTTTCACCAATTTCTCAGAAATCTACAGCACATTTATAAGTTCGCTGGTTTCGCCGGTTACCATACAGGGTAAGTCGCTCGGTTACATTCTAATTCTATTCATCTTTATTTGACTATATTATATCTTAGCATATTATTCATGATATATTTACTATATGAATTTTACTATTATCTTTGAAACATAGTTTGGAAAATGGTTTCATCCTTTTTAGCTCGCCTGCACGAAGTGCATAAGAGCTTATGGCAAACCCCGGCTTCATTGGCGTCGTCGGCGTCAGCGTCGTCCACAAACTTAACGTTGGGTAAATGTCTTATAACTTCTGTTTCCTTTCATGGAACACCTTGTTATACCCCCCGCAACGAGTTGGGGGGGTATACTGGAGTCAGGTTGTCCGTGCGTCCGTCCGTGCGTCCGTCCGTCTGTCCGTCCGCGTAATCTTAACATCAGATCTATATTGTTATAACTTCTATTTCCTTCATCTAATATGCTTGATATTTCACACATGCATTCCTGTAAGGCTCTATTACCATGCTGTGCCAAATCCACGACCGTCCAACCCCCGCAGATCCCAAGGTCAAGGTCAAATACTTAGTCCGTAAACTTAACATCAGAGAAATATTGTTATAACTTCTATTTCCTTCATCTAAAATGCTTAATATTTCACACATGCATTCCTGTAAGGCTCTACTACCATGCTGTGCCAAATCCACGACCATCCAACCCCCGCTGATACCAAGGTCAAGGTCAAATACTTAGTCTCTTTACAAAACGTAACATCAGAGAAATATTGTTCTAACTTCTACCTGTAAGGCTCTACTACCATGCTGTGCCAAATCCACGACCGTCCAACCCCCGCTGATCCCAAGGTCAAGGTCAAATACTTAGTCTCTTTACAAAACTTAACATCAGAGAAATATTGTTCTAACTTCTATTTCCTTCATCTAAAATTCTTAATATTTCACACATGCATTCCTGTAAGGTTCTAATACCATGCTGTGCCAAATCCATGACCGTCCAACCCCCGCTGATCCCAATGTCAAGGTCAAATACTTAGTCTCTTTACAAAACTTAACATCAGAGAAATAAGTTATACCGTAACTTCTATTTCCTTCATTGAAAATTCTTATTATTTCACTTGTGCATTCCTCTAAGGTTGTACTATCATGCTGTGACAAATCTACGACTGTCCAACCGCCGCTGATCCCAAGGTCAAGGTCACATACTTAGTCTCTTTACAAAACTTAACATCAGAGAAATATGTTATAACTTCTATTTCTTTCATTGAAAATACTTAATATTTCATATGCTGTGACAAATCCCCGCTGATCTCGAGGTCAACGTCACATACATACCGTATAACCTCGAATTAACGCCCCCCTCCTAATAAACGCCCGCCCGCCCTCCCCCCCCCCAAATAATAAAAACCATTGACCGCCAATTTCAAACACAAACTAGAAAAAGTCGATGGCGCGCCATCGCAATATACTCACTTTCCCCAAATGCTAAGTCCGAAAGGGGGAGGTAATCCATGATGGAGGGTCGGATAAAAAATCCGAATTCACTTTGCGCATCAGCACATCAAAACGAAGCTACGAACCAAATATCAGACGCGTAGGTATTAAGGTGAAAAAGAAAAAATTTTTTTTTTCGAGTTACAACAAGGAAAAAATGGGAAATTCTGAGTCCGAAAGGGGGAGATAATCCATGATGGAGGGTCGGATGAAAAATCCGAATTCACTTTGCGCATGTGCACATGATAACGAAGCTACATAGCAAATATGAGGCGCGTAGGTATGAAGGTGAAAAAGTTTTTCGAGTTACAAGGAAAAATGGAAATTCTGAGTCGGAAAGGGGAGGTAAATCGATGATGGAGGGTCGGATCAAAAATGGGAATTCACTTTGCGCATCTGCACATGATAACGAAGGTACATACTATATATCAGGCGCATAGGTATGAAGATGAAAAAGTTTTTCGAGTTACAAGGAAAAAATGGGAAATTCTGAGTCCGAAAGGGGGAGATAATCCATGATGGAGGGTCGGATGAAAAATCCGAATTCACTTTGCGCATCTGCACATGATAACGAAGCTACATAGCAAATATGAGGCGCATAGGTATGAAGGTGAAAAAGTTTTTCGAGTTACAAGGAAAAAATGGGAAATTCTGAGTCCGAAAGGGGGAGATAATCCATGATGGAGGGTCGGATCAAAAATCCGAATTCACTTTGCGCATCTGCACATGATAACGAAGCTACATAGCAAATATGAGGCGCTCAGGTATGAAGGTACGGACGTACGGACATACGGACGGACGGACACTCGTGACGAAAACAATATACCCATTTTTTTCCCCAAAAAAGTGGGTATAATAATCTTTAAATCCTTATTTGTGTTTGAAATTGGTGGTCCTTGGTAATTTTTTTTTTCTTTTTTTTTTTTTTCTGGCTAATAAACGCCCCCCCCCCCCCCCCCCCCAAATAAAAAAAAAAGTAAAAAAAAATGACCGCCAATTTCAAACACAAATAATCCTTATAATCCTTATTTGTATTTGAAATTGGCGGTCCTTGGTAATTTTTTTTTTTTTTTAATGCTAAAAAATAAACGCCCCCCCCCCCCCCCCCCCCCTTTTTGTAAAATGTAATGCCTCTGGGGGCGTTATTTCGAGGTTATACGGTAGTCTCTTTACAAAACTTAACATCAGAGAAATCGGTTATAACTTCTATTTCCTTGCTCGGATCTGCTTCACATTTCACACACTCACCACCCTGTGACAAATTTACCCGCCCCTTCTCTGACACTCATACATCATTCTGCAACAAACCTACGACCCCCATTTATGCCAGGGGTCAAGGTCACGGACTTATAAACTTAGAAAAAAACTAAAACTTAACAAATGTAAATTTCCTTATAACTTCTCTTTCCCTTTGCGGAATGCAGTGATATTTTACCCGGCCCTTCTCTGACACTCATACATCATTCTGCAACAAACCTACGACCCCCATTTATGCCAGGGGTCAAGGTCACGGACTTAGAATGTCTAGTTTGCTGTTTTCAACTGGAACCACCATCGCACTCTCCATATGTGCTGACATAGTCTTTTGTCTGAAAATGATAGTATGCGAGCTGGAATTCATTCTAGGTCAGGGCTGACGCGGGGGGGGTATTCCGTAAGCCCCCGCTTACTGACAAATCTAGTTCATACATGCATTCCTCAGATGACCCTCTATCATACTGTAGCAAATCCATGACCCACCACCCAACCCTTACCCCAAGGTCAAGGTCACAAACTTAGCACATTCATAAACTTAACATGGGGTAAATTTCTTATAACATCTGTTTCCTTTCATGCAACGCCTTGATATTTCATACCTGCATTCCTCAGATGACCCTCTATCATGCTGTAGCAAATCCACGACCCACCACCCAACCCTTACCCCAAGGTCTAGGTCACAAACTTAGCATGTTCATAAACTTAACGTTGGGGTAAATGTTGTGTGACTTCTGTTTATTTACAGGGAATACCTTCATATTTCATACATGCATTCATCTGATGAAACTCTATCGTACTATAGCAAATCCATGACCCACCCCTTTCCCCAAGGTCAAAGGTCACAAACTTAGCACATTCATAAACTTAAAAATAATGTTGGGGTAAATGTCTTATAACATCTGTTTCCTTTCATGGAACGCCTTGATATTTCATACATGCATTCATCTGATGATACTCTATTGTGCTATAGCAAATCCATGACCCACCCCTTACCCCAAGGTCAAGGTCACAAACTTAGCACATTCATAAACTTAACGTTGGGGTAAATGTCTTATAACATCTGTTTCCTTTCATGGAACGCCTTGATATTTCATACATGCATTCCTCATATGACCCTCTATCATGCTGTAGCAAATCCACAACCCACCACCTAACCCTTGCTCCAAGTTCAAGGTCACAAACTTAGCATGTTCATAAACTTAACGTTGGGATAAATGTTGTGTAACTTCTGTTTCTTTGCAGGGAACGCTTTGATATTTCATACATGCATTCATCTGATGATCCTCTATTGTGCTACAGAAAATCCATGACCCCCCCCCCCCACCCCCCAAGATCAACATCATAAACTGAACGTTGGAGTGAATGTCTTTTTATAATTCTGTTTCTTTACAGGGAACGCCTTGATATTTCATACATGCATTCATCTGATAATACTCTATCGTGCTATAGCAAATCCGTGACACACCCCACCCACCCCTTTCGCCAAGGTCGAGGTCACAAACTTAGCACATTCATAAACTTAACGTTGGGGTAAATGTTCTGTAACTTCTGTTTCTTTACAGGGAACGCCTTAATATTTCATACATGCATTCATCTGATGCAACTCTATCGTACTATAGCAAATCCATGACCCACCTCCCACCCCTTTCCCGAAGGTCAAGGTCACACACTTAGCACATTCATAAACTTAAAAATAACGTTGGGGTAAATGTCTTATAACATCTGTTTCCTTTCATGGAACGCCTTGATATTTCATACATGCATTCATCTGATGATACTCTATTGTGCTATAGCAAATACATGACCCACCCCTTACCCCAAGGTCAAGGTCACAAACTTAGCACATTCATAAACTTAACGTTGGGGTAAATGTATTATAACATCTGTTTCCTTTCATGGAACGCCTTGATATTTCATACATGCATTCCTCAGATGACCCTCTATCATGCTGTAGCTAATCCACAACCCACCACCCAATCCTTGCTCCAAGGTCAAGGTCACAAACTTAGCATGTTCATAAACTTAACGTTGTGGTAAATGTTGTGTAACTTCTGTTTCTTTACAGGGAACGCTTTGATATTTCATACATGCATTCATCTGATGATCCTCTATTGTGCTACAGCAAATCCATGACCCCCCCCCCCCACACCCCTTTCCCCAAGGTCACAAACTTAGCACATTCATACATGCATTCCTCATGTGAATAGCTATCATACTGTAGAAAATCACCAACTTAGTGCGTTCATAAATTTAACGTTGGGTTAAATTTTGTTTTACTTCTGTTTTCAGGGAGCGCATTGATATTTCATACATGCATTCATTAATATGCTATATTATGCTATAGCAAACCCACAACCCACCTTGCACCTCTGACCCCAATGTCAAAGTCCACCGCATGCTCCTTAACCCAAGGTCATTTATATATAATATTCATGTTTTTTATGCAACTGTGCCAAGTTTGAGTGAAGGCTGCCAACAGGCGAGCTTCGTTGTCTTCTGACAACTCTTGTTATATTACCTAGTATGATACTTGAGATCCTATGTTTCTATGTATGTAGCTATACATGTATAGGCTGGATGAAATGGAGAAATGTAAAAGTAAAGCGCTGCCCATTAAAATCACAAAGCAAGCTATATTATGCGAGCTTTATGACAATTTTTGTTATTCTACACAGTCAATATGTTGTCATATTGCCCCGTCTGAATCTAAATTCACCGATCTCTTTCCTGGATGAATCCTGGTCACGGCACCAAAACAATCAGATAGTTGGAATGCTCTTGTGATCACCACCTGTATCCCACCTGGTCTGGAACCTCTCATCATACCTAATTTCAATAGAAATGGGAAGATTGATTTACTATTCTGACATGCGGAAATGTGCGTCACATTCATGCCATGATTAACAGTATATTTTTAGACTCCCACAAGCATGTATAAATAACTTTGTAACAATTCCTTTTTATGGACCAGAATATGTTCAGTTCTTCTGTACTGGTGAATGAGTTGACTGTAAAGTCTAAACTATAAAACTGAAAGCTTGTGATGTAATTTCTGTGTGAATCATGAGTTTGGATTGTGTTTTAAGCTATATTTCATCCCGGTGATCTTTCAGATAAAACTTAAAATTGAGATCCTTTCCAAATATGACCTTTGTAGTCACTACATTGTTTTGTACCATATGTATTAAACATGCCTAGTAATGTATATTATTAGTGTTCTGTTGTCTTGAATTTTCTCTGTAGCGGATGCAGCCATAGACGTAATAAGTCCATTTATAAAGTCCCTAGTCTCACCACGTGTTTGTAAGTTCTCTCCAACCCAATCTAGATGTTCACAATTGATGGCAAATCTATTGACAATGGTGCTGATTGAAACCGTGGATGACTTTCTCTGTGGAAATGCATACATCTGTCGTCACCACACATTTAAACATTCCCATGATATGGTTATTGCATATGGAAACTAAAAAATGGAAAAAGCATGTGTACATGCATTTGTATACAAGGTGGTGTTCTAGTTTTGATATTTCGAATTCCTTTTATAGCTGATGTTAAGAGCCTGTTTTTTTTCCTTTGGAAAATTCACAGTTTCAAAAATGGGTTCTGGAATTGGGTTCTCTGATACAAGATTAACCCCCTGTACCAGTGTGGTGTTGGGATATTCACCAACATAACAAAGGGAATGAAGACTACTATATACCGTATTTATTCTAATAATAGCCCCCTCCCATATTTGCATTCTAAATATGTTATTTTCACATACAAAAGCCATTTCAAAATGTTTTTTATGCCACCGGGTTTCGAAGAAAAGGTGGCATATAGTGTTTGGACCGTCCGTCCGTCCGTCCGTCCGTCCTCCGTCCGGGCACACATTAGGGTACTTATGTGGCTAGCCCCACAGGGTTATGGACTTGGTAAAGGATAGGGTTGGTTACAATTAGCCACCTAAAAAATCCTTTTATGTGGCTAAAAATCGTTTTATGTGGCTAATATTTAACATGTGATCCACATAAGTATAGTATTGTAAGAACGTCCGTCCATCCGTCCGTCCGTCTGTCCGTCCGTCCAGTCCATCCGTCTGTCCGTCCCGTCCGTCCGTCCCGTCCGTCCGTCCCGTCCGTCCGTCCGTCTGTCCGTCTGTCCGTCCGTCTGTCACACTTTTGGTTAACCAATTTGTCACAGTTTCTCAAATATGCTGCAGGTGGCATCCGCGTTCGACAGACGCATTTCTTGTTGTATGTGAAAATAACATAGTTTGTTCCTATTTTCCACGTTTTGATCCCCACAAATTGCATAGCCCATGGGGCGTTTATTAGCATAAATACAGTACCGGTAGCTGGTATTGGGATATGCACAAACTTGTCACATCATCCATTTAGCTTTTGGTGTTGGAATCATCATCATTAAATGTACCTGGCAGCAGACTTTGCACAATTATTTGTCTGTCATTTGACATTTGGAACAGTCATACGTCATCTGCACTAGTTATACCCACTTTTTGAAGAAAAATGGGAATATTGTTATTGTCATGGGTGTCCATCCGTCTACGTTCGTACATATGACTGTTCATCACGTTTCTTGTATGAAGTAAATATTTTAAACCGCATAGCTTGGGACTTGATATCTGTTATGTGGCTTACTTAATAATATGGTGTGTGGATGCGCACAGTGAATTTGACCTTTTTATTCGACCCCCGAGTCATGGATTATCTCCTCTTTCAGACTTGGAAAAAGTCGGTATATGGCAATGCCGTGCTAGACTTCCCTCTAGTTGTGTGTATAAATTTGTTATAAAACTTGATGGGTAATATATGTCATTCATGCCTGCTAAATAGACCAGCTTCGAAATACATACTCTTAAATAAATAATTCCACAATCACTGACGGCCCTGAGAAAAGTTGATGTGATAAAGATATCTTGGGCCAGATACACTAAACTTTATACATGTACGACTAAAAAGTTTGTAAGTGAAAAATTAAAATGTTTAGCAAAATATTGAAATTAGCAGCTGAATATGAGAAATATTACATCACCAGACATTGACAACATCCTTGTAGCACACCAGACATTGACAACATCCTTGTAGCACACCAGACATTGACAACATCCTTGTAGCACACCAGACATTGACAACATCCTTGTAGCACACCAGACATTGACAACATCCTTGTAGACACCAGACATTGACAACACCTTGTAGCACCAGACATTGACAACATCCTTGTAGCACACCAGACATTGACAACATCCTTGTAGCACACCAGACATGGACAACATCCTTGTAGCACACCAGACATTGACAACATCCTTGTAGCACACCAGACATTGACAACATCCTTGTAGCTTTAGCCATTGCAGAGTTGTTTCAAGAAACTATATGTAATTTTTCTTTAAATAACTTTGACATGTGTGTGTGTGTGCACGTGTGTGGATGGTCTTATTGGCAAATGATATATTTTATTATAAGCTGCACTTCATCGCATAGAAATTTCAGAATATTGCAGCTCATTCAGATTGCAAACCTTTATAACTTTTTAACCGCTTGGTATTTTCGCATGTAGTGTTCAATAGTCTTATCAAGTATATGTACTCCAATTATCCGTGATAAACCAGAAAATAAATAAAATTGCTGCAGTTCTCTTTTAACCTGTTACATATCTAGATCGAAATACAAAATTGTACTGACGGAAAATTGTAAATGTTTTATTTATTATGCCGCCCACACATTTCACCCGTGCATTCCTCTAAGGCTCAAATCCATAATTCAAGGGTCAAAAAGACTAAATTTATGTGTAAAATGCAAGTTTAGTATGCTTTTATATAGTTTATTTGACTCCTGTGTTGCAACTTCCAGGAGTCAAAATCAAATTTAAAGGGTTAAAATTACCCAACTGACAAATTGAAAACCATGAATGTGTTTAATTTTTCAGACCCCCGGGCATCGCCTCGTCAACGACCACCTAGCCCCGCCCGGTCGCCTAGCGACGTAGCCCTCCGCCAAATCATCGCGGAGAAAACAAAGCTTGAGGGAGAAATCCTTGGCTACAAGCAGAAAATCAGAACCCTTGAGAATGACACGAGTAACTTTAAGGAACAGGTATTCTACTGTATGACATGACAAATGAAGAAATTACAAATGTGGTATTAACATCTCTATGTGATTATCAGTGTTTTATCTACCATTTGAGTTTGTGAATCAAATTGACCTCTCAACACTGGTAAACGAATCACCGGATTATGTTGTGATTATGTGACTGGAAAAATGTACTTCAGTGTAAATCCAGATCAGGCTGTGCATCTGCAGAGTCTGATCAGAATCTGCACTGTTCGCCATCCCATCAATGAAATGCCTGTCATGCTTTGAGCAAGTAATACAGATCATTGATAGCTCCAGATAAGATGTGTTTTTTGCATCAAAAACGAAATACATTTGTACAAAAACACAATTTAAGAGATTGTATTTATATGTGTTACAAAAACGTGGTGTACACATATAGTTATAGCCATCTGCAATTTACATAAATATAATATATTTGTTAGTGCATACTATGTGGAGTCGGTGTTGAAGTATAACTAAAACGACTGGCAGATAGTAACACCCATTACTACATTGTTAGCAATTTAGTGAAATTTATTCAAATGAAACAGTTTTTATTTTCTTACATAATTCGCTATGCCATCCCACAACTACTGCTATGTGAGATGTATTATCCCAAAAGGGATACATTACATTGACATTGACATGGGGGTGGGGGGTGGACTTTGTACTTCGACCAAATATAAATATAGCTTGTTAATATAACTTTCATATAACCAATACATGTAATAGATTTAGATAACCACCCTCTTGTCCGTCAGTTCAATAAATTACTTTATTATATACAATACATACTTTTGTTTCCCATTGAAACACAATAGAAGGCAAGCTGTCAATATTTTTCCATATTGGTTCAGTTCATATTGGTCAGTGCCGGTGTATAGAGAATACGTTTCAACTTGTAAACTATTGCGTTCTAAATCATCACTATTTCGTTTATCAAATAATGTATAATTATTAAACCTGATAGATAATGAAGCTGGACAAGGAGAAAGAAGGTCAGCAGATGATGAACTCCCAACTCCAGATGAAGAACAAAAGTCTCAAGTCGGAATTGGAGGAGACAGAACAACAGCTAGATGAATCTGAGGTGAGAATGGGAGATAACTCTTGACCCGTGCTTATAGATCTTTCTGAGCATGTTTTCAGTAGCCGATTTCTCCAAAATTGCAACAAATACTTATCTTGCTAAATACACTTTGAGGGAGAAATTTTCAATTTAAGGATAAACTTATTAATTTTTAGCCGGGTTTTTAAAAAAAAAAAACCCGGCTATTGGATTAGCGAAAGCCGGGTGGACGGCGGGTTGTGGGCGGTGGCGTCCTATGTTAAGTTTTCATGTTTAGGTTCATTTCTCTGTTAATGTACCACCTAGATAAACCATACTTGCACAACTTCATAACCAACAGGTGCCCACCACATACCACTATCTAACATGTGACCTTTTTTTTTTTACCTTGACCTATTTTTCCGCTTAATCGACTTAGCCATTTTCTATGTTAAATTTTCATGTTTAGGTCCATTTCTCTGTTACTGTACCACCTAGGACCACCATACTGGCACAACTTCATAATCAACGGGTGCCCACCAAATACCACTATCCAACATGTGACCTTTTTTTTACCTTGACCTATTTTTCCGCATAATCAACTTTTCAATGTTAAGTTTTTGCGTTTAAATCTGATTCTCACTTACTATACCACCTAGAACCACCATACTTGCATAAATATATGTTATCCATTTGTCTATGCCTTGAAGAAAACCTGGCCTTCGTGGCTTTGCCTCGTCTCTTGTTATTATACTGAATTTATTACATGATTTTGGCTGTGATAACGTCATAAATTCAGTATAATAATTCTGCATACCTTTAATCATCAAATATATGCAGTCGTTAGTTCTATATGACATAATGCATTTCGGGAAAAATAAATGATTACTCCCTCAAAGTATGCTTAGCTAGATAAATATGTTTGGCAATTTTGGTTTTCATGTGCGAAAGTTTGATTCATCAATTGGATGAAAAAATTTTGAAACGTTTATACACCGTCTAGTTCATTAAAAATTGACATGGACACAGACATTTCATATAACAAGCAAATTTTGCCTCAAATAAGTATTTAATTATTCAAGGTAAAATATGCTTGTTATGCTAAATGTCTGGACTTGGCCATATTTATGTCAATTCTTTCTGTGCTAATACAGTATAATTGAGATAAAATTTCAAGTATTTGCTCCGAAAGATTTACAATTACCGGATATGGCTGCGTTTGTAAATGTTTTAAGTTATATCTCAGGCAATTGTATTGGTTGATAATTATCAAAGTTCTCAATATCAACCAATGGGATTGCTTGAGACAAAAATGGCTTTCAGGTGGAGGGAACCGTGTCCTGTATTTGTTTTATGTGTAATAGATGTATGTTTTTGAAGGGACGCATCAGAATGTGTGTTTTAGATGGCCAATTTAAATTAATCTACCATGTTCAGTTATAAACTGTATGTATATGTCTTGAGGCATGTAATTTAATTCTGCTATCAGACTGATTCTTTCCATTATTTCTAATAACTCATTTTCATAAGCGTGGTTTGCATAATAAATATGTCAAATATTTGAATTCCTACACTACATAGGAATGTATTTTTAAAAATTTACCGTAATAACCCTAAATATTTGGACACATTGTTTTTGTAAACTCTTATAAAATAGGGTTTTACCAAAACATATTGTATCCAAGTACATTGCTATTGTGATTAACAAGTACAACCACAAATATGTGGACATTGCTTGCTGTGAGAAACCATACATTAATGTGTGTTTCCCAGAATATATAGCGTCCGGATATTTAGGGTTATTACGGCAGTTAATTTCAAATCACCATTTCTAAATGATTACTGACAGAAACCGACTGTTTGTGTATTTGCAGTGAATGTTTATAAAATCTTGCATACCGGTATTTGTTCAATCAAATCTGGATCTATTTTGACTGCTAGCAACATTTTAATTTGCTCACGACAATAATTATGATAATACTGTACAGATACATACATAATTTGTCTGATCTAACCAGCCTAGAACTATGCTAGTCACACAGGTTGTAAGATCACGTTTTCTCACCAAATTACAATTTCTGTGACTGAATGACGAAAAATTATCTGCCTGGAACTACTTGTGTCAAACGTTTCATTTTTGTCGCGCCCGCTTGCGGAAAGCGCGATATAGTCGGCACGTACGTACGTGTGTCCGGTTAAAGTTTTTGGTTAAGTTGTTTGGTTAAGTTTTTTGGTTAAAGTTTTTGGTTAAGTTCTTTGGTTAAAGTTTTTGGTTAAGTTTTTTGGTTAAGTTTTTTGGTTAAAGTTTTTCGTTAAAGTTTTTTCGTTATACTATATCTCTGCAACTGCTTTGCCCATTACCTTGAAACTTCACATGGGTGTTTATCATCATCTATATTTTCATTCTACCCCCCTCCCGTGCGGCCCCTGTGCCCAATGTCAAGGTCAAATTACTTTGAAGTTTTTGGTTAAGTTTTTTGGTTAAAGTTTTTGGTTAAAGGTACATGCCCACGCAGCAGGTTACACAGTACTTCTACTTTTCATTTTCTGTCATGCCTTATATGAGCCATTTGTCTACCCACTAACGAGTTATTTTTAATTACGGCGCGTGTTAATTGGTGCTAAATCGCATTTTATATGCCGTGACCAGAAAGGGTATTTTCCGACCTCGTGCTATTTTTACCAACACGCGTCATGTGACACGGTCAATCATATCACATCTTTGACATGCGCAGTGAAGTATCGGAAGTTGAGAAGAAAAATCTCTGTTCGAGTCCAAATCTAAATCTCCACGTGACTCTTTCCATTTGGTGATCTGGTCGCCAATATTAACCATTCTCTCTCTCTCTGTACTGCCTGTCCCTCAGAAATTTCGCCTTTTTTTTGGCCGACGCCGTTTCATACAATTTCCGTCCTGGAAGTTTCAACATGTTGATATTCTTGTTTACATATTGGGAAGCCCACTGGCGCGCGTAGTATACAGCGCATGCGCACCGCAAGCCGTGATGTGAAAGTCGTCGTCCCCGCACATTATCAAAATAGACTGTTACCGCCGCGCGTCGCTAACAGTAAATTGATAATTAATAAATGATTATATTTGTATAGCGGGTACTCGTAATGTTTAGAACTGGTGGAATAGTGACATAATTATACACTTATTTAATTCCTATAAAGAACATCTTGTGCCTACTGCGTGGGCATGTACCTTTAAGTTTTTTGGTTAAGTTTTTTGTTTAAAGTTTTTCGTTATACTATGTCTCTGCAACTGCTTTGCCCATTACCTTGAAACTTCACATGGGTGTTTATCATCATCTATATTTTCATTCTGCCCCCCTTCCGTGCGGCCCCTGTGCCCAATGTCAAGGTCAAATTACTTTGAAGTTTTTGGTTAAGTTTTTTGGTTAAAGTTTTTGGTTAAGTTTTTTGGTTAAGTTTTTTGGTTAAAGTTTTTGGTTAAGTTTTTTGGTTAAGTTTTTTGGTTAAAGTTTTTAGTTAAGTTTTTTGGTTAAGTTTTTTGGTTAAAGTTATTCGTTATGCTATATCTCTGCAACTGCTTTGCCCATTACCTTGAAACTTCACATGGGTGTTGATCATCATCTATATTTTCATTCTACCCCCCTCCCGTGCGGCCCCTGTGCCCAATGTCAAGGTCAAATTACTTTGAAGTTTTTGGTTAAGTTTTTTGGTTAAAGTTTTTGGTTAAGTTTTTGGTTAAGTTTTTTGGTTAAAGTTTTTAGTTAAGTTTTTTGGTTAAGTTTTTTGGTTAAAGTTTTTCGTTATGCTATATCTCTGCAACTGCTTTTCCCATTACCTTGAAACTTCACATGGGTGTTGATCATCATCTATATTTTCATTCTACCCCCCTCCCGTGCGGCCCCTGTGCCCAATGTCAAGGTCAAATTACTTTGAAGTTTTTGGTTAAGTTTTTTGGTTAAAGTTTTTGGTTAAGTTTTTTGGTTAAGTTTTTTGGTTAAAGTTTTTAGTTAAGTTTTTTGGTTAAGTTTTTTGGTTAAAGTTTTTCGTTATGCTATATCTCTGCAACTGCTTTGCCCATTACGTTGAAACTTCACATGGGTGTTGATCATCATCTATATTTTCATTCTACCCACCTCCCGTGCGGCCCCTGTGCCCAATGTCAAGGTCAAATTACTTTGAAGTTTTTGGTTAAGTTTTTTGGTTGAAGTTTTTGGTTAAGTTTTTTGGTTAAAGTTTTTCCTTATACTATATATTTTTTTTTAGTGTCCATGCCTCGCCACAAGGCGCGACATGCAGGCCGCGGCCATCTAGTTTAAGTAATTTGCCTGTCTATAAGTTCACTATCCCCTCGCCGATAGGCAAAAGAGGATATAGCGTTAGTCCATTTACGTGTGTGCATGCGTGTGTGCGTACGTGTGTACGTACATAACAACTTTCATTTTTCAATAGCTTATGCACGGCTTCACCAATGATCAAGGCTACCAGCGAAGGGATTAGCCTCGTAATAACGATGCCCTTGTTTTCATTGCAATAAACACCACTTACATAAACACCACTTACATACAAACCATTTACATACATACAAACCACTTACATACAAACCACTTACATACAAACCATTTACATACAAACCATTTACATACAAACCATTATTAATAATTTAATGTCGACACCATAGCATGTATTAGCATGTATTAGCCCTTAGAATGTGGGAACCGAAAATTGTCGTCTGCTGTGGTTTCTTATTTTGCCTTTTCTCTCAATAAAACATGGTTTGACAACAGTTTAGAATAATTTCCATCATGTTTTTGATAAGGAAAATGGAGAATAAAAAATAAACAGCAGACGACAATGTTTAATTCAGCATTGTAAGCGTTAAAGTGTGTGTTAATTTCAATTACAATATACATTGTACCATAAACAAATATTAACCAACCAATTGTTATGTTTGTTTCTGCTGCTGCCATTTTGTAGATGAAGGTAAGCCTTATCCAATGAAAACCAAGTATTTAACATGTAACCAATCTGATTACAGTATGCTTAACCAATCAGTATTTAGTAGCTCATATAGCTATCCAATCAGATTGCAGCATTTCTTAATCAATAATAATTCAACTTTATTCTGACTTGCATGCTCCTTTGATTAATCATTAACCCTCACAATGCTGAATTAAAGTTTGTTGTCTGCTGTTTTTTTTATTTTCCTTTTTTCTTATCAAAATGTGGTTTGACTATCAAACCCTGTTTATATGAAGACAATAAGTAAGCTTTCCGCAATAATACGGTATGTTGGTTTTTATACGCCCGTTTGAAAAAATGGGACGTATTATGTATTCATCTTGTACGGGCAGGTGGGAGGGCGGCCGGCGGGCACAGCTTGTCCATGCAATAATTAGAGTTCTACTTGACGGATTGTAACCAAATTTGGTATACTTGTTTATGACGGCAAGCCGAAGAAGCCTATTGATTTTCAAAACTTTCTGTTGACTTATCTCCCCTTGGCGGCCATTTTTACTTTTCGCACTCTGTATCCTTGTCCACGCAATAACTCAAGTTCTACTTCACCACTTGTAACCAAATTCGGTATACATGTTTATCATGGCAAGGCGAAGAAGCCTATTGATTTTGAAAAATTTCCTATGACTTATCTCCCCTTGGTGGCCATTTTTAATTTTCGCACTCTGTATTCTTGTCCACGCAATAACTCAAGTTCTACTTCACCGATCGAAACCAAATCAGTATAAATGTTTATCATGGCAAGACAAAGAAGCCTATTGATTTTGAAAAATTTCCGATACTTATCTCCCCTTGGCAGCCATTTTTAATTTTCGCACTCTGTATCCTTGTCCACGCAATAACTCAAGTTCTACTTGACAGATCATAACCAAATTCGGTATACATGTTTATCACGTCAAGATGAGTTATCTGCCCTTGTTCACTGGCCTTGCCTCGACGGGCGTATATTGTGACCTTCGGCACTCTTGTTGCAAAATATGAAGACATCACCAGACAACATTTTTTGTTTCCCGCATTCTAAGGGTTAATTTTACGATAATAACAGATTCCCATAAAGAATATGTCACATTCTTGTTTCATTTAATGTCAAGTTTGTCATCTGAGGCTAAGAAACTGTATACAAATTCCCAGACTTGTCATGATTGCTTGAAGAACTTGATATCAAAAGAAACAACCATGTTCTTATATTTATCAGGCAGCATTATGTTAAGAGAAAAGCTGATGTTTTTGTTATGTCCCCAGTCTCTGTAGTGTTTGCATTGTGTGTCCGGGTATCCAGCTACGAAATTGGCCAGAGTTTCTCCAATCCGGGTCATTTTCTTGTTTTCTTTGAAATGTTAGTAAGTTTGAATACAAATTTATCCAATGTGACATCATTCGGACAACAATCATACTGTATGTATTTTGAGATTATGATTCTCTCCCATACAGCTAAGTGTGTTGAGCTTTACTTGTTCACACAGTTGCCTGATAAATACACGTGTCTCGCTCACTGTCCATGGCTCATAATGATAGTAGCCCAACTTGTAGGGTTCTATAAGTTTCCCAAATGACTTCTAAAATAATTATTCTCTATTTACAACTATTCTCCTATTGTTTCAACAAAGCCCTCTCTGTCACCAAAGAAAGTAACAATTCTTATCTATCTGACAATTTGTGTTTTAACTGGAACTGTGCTTATAAAACATTCTGAACACTTTCTCCTAATTCATACTCAAAATCATGTGGTTTGATTGGCCGAGTCTGAGCCAATCTAACTTCCTGATTTTATATATGGTGAGTATGTGCTTATAAAGTTGTATAAGCACTTGTCCTGGTCTACTAGTATATTATTCATCGAGACTAGTATTATATTTATAAATGACCTGTATACTAGCCATGTATAGCATGACCGTAGTCTAGTTCCTACAGTTGTACATGCCATTCTCTATCATATATTATTATACGTATACGTACCTTCGTTTCCCAGTAAAACGCAATAAAGACAGTCAATATTTTGCCTTATCAAGTACATGTACTTTCGTTTCCCAGTGAAACACAATGGAATGCAAGCCATCAATATTTTTCCTTATTATATACCTTCATATTTGCCCCATTGACTTTTGCATTGTTACTACCCACCAATAAATTGCTGTATTGTACGCTGTCAAGCAGTCGTATTGTCGTCGAACTGTGTCACGCGCCTGTGTCGTTAAGCTGACAACAGCTGATCGCGAATAAGGAAATGTCCCAATCCAAGGTCCATAAAACTGACATCAGCACCAAAAGATGTCTGTTATGAAATATAGCCTGTATAGGATAATACGATAACGTTACATGCCAAATACAGTTTTTTAATGACAAAAATTGTTTTAACTCCTAAATTAGGTTGATCCGATGTGGCCTCGTGCTTCGTAGTTTTTCTGGATGATTATATGAACGTTTTGTGGAATTAACAATAATCATTGACATGGTCGGCAAATAAAACATATGTTAAAAATAAACTTACGTGTTTAACTTAAACTTTAAGTATGGCTTTTTATCCAAATTTAACGCCTTTTCGCCGGTTTTGTTGTGTCTGTAGTGATGTCAGCCATCGTGGTTTTCATATATTGTATCGATTCAGGTGCGCGAAATAACGTTGTCAAGTTAGTATTTCTACACGCTACAATTTGCATAAACTGAAGCCATCACAGGCGCTCGGATTGTTCAACAAAAATAATAGAGTCGCATTTAATCACACTATCAGTTTATTTAATGATTAGGATGCATGTTTTGTTGAACGGGTATATAATAAATAAATTTGCCGAACGAACTTGAACGCCGAAATTGATTTTCCGTACAAATCCAATAACCTATAAATATTGACATCTCCTGAGTTCATACTGTTTATACACCACCCCTTGCGTTACTCTTGCCAATATGTCAACGTTTCTGAACACCCATTGGCAATCTCGACTAGCAATCAAGCAACTTGATTGGCTGTGTCTGAGCTGTAGCACAGATCAGGCTCAGCCAATCAAGCTGCTTACTTTCAAACACAATATTCAAGTATTTTGTAATAAACACATTTACAAAATATTGGTAAGATTAGCGCAGGCGGTGATAAAGTATACGACAGAAACTATTTTTCACAAATCTTCACATCAGGATTTAACAGGTCGAGATCTTGGAGCTTTCTAAGGCACCAAATAATTTTGTGTGTGTCCATCAGTGTTGTTAATAACTTACCAGAGTTTCTCCAATCTGCCAGTGGGAGCATTTCAGTGCCAACAAGCCACATTTTCCCATTACAACTATATTTTCTTTTACTTGAAAATGAGTACCGGTGTCACAGGAAATTCTCCCCCCTGGAAATCTTCCCCCCCCGCGGGGGAAGATTTCCAGGGTCGAGCCTGGAAATATTCCCCCCCCCGGGGAAGAATTTCCTAGGAAATTCTCCCCCCCCGGGGGGGAATATTTCCCGGCTCGACCCTAGGAAATTCTCCCCCCCACCCCCCCACCCTGGAAATTCTCTCCCCCCCCCACCCAAAAGTTTTGTGTTTGAATGCTTTGAAGCAGAACACATTGTAGAAGCCGGTAGTACACATACTTTTGTCATGTTCATCATGTTAAACAGTTTAATGAAAGTATTTCATGTTCTATTTGTGCTACATACAGATGGTAAGTGTTCAACTTTTCTGCTATTTTCTTGCTTTTGATCTTTACAGTGCTGGCTAAAATTTTGTTGTCTGCTCTTTTTCATACTTGTCTTATTCCTTAGGAAAACATAGTTTCCAATGAAGACAATTCTCATATGCTTCTAAGATATGTTTTTGCCTGGGTATAAGTAATGTTAAAAAAACAGTGGAGGGCAATTTACTACCTATTAAACCTTACACTGCTGAATTAAGTTTGTCGTCTGCTGTTTATGTACTATTTTGCATTTTTAGCCAGGTTTTTGGAAAAAAAATCTGGGCTATTCGATTGGCGAAAGCCGGGCGGGCGGGCGGCGTCCACAATCAATGTTAAGTTTTCGTGTTTGAGTCCATTTCTTTGTTACTGTACCACCTAGGACCACCAAACTTTCACAGCTTCATAATCAATGGGTGCCCACCACATTATTACTATCCAACATGTTACTTGTTTTTTAACTTGACCCATTTTTTCCGCCCAGTCGACTTAGCCATTTTCAATGTTAAGTTTTCGCGTTTACAATGTTAAGTTTTCGTGTTTGAGTCCATTTCTTTGTACTGTACCACCTAGGACCACCAAACTTTCACAGCTTCATAATCAAGGGGTGCCCACCACATATTACTATCCAACATGTTACTTTTTTTTTAACTTGACCCATTTTTTCCGCACAGTCAACTTAGCCATTTTCAATGTTAAGTTTTCGCGTTTACAATGTTAAGTTTTCGTGTTTGAGTCCATTTCTTTGTACTGTACCACCTAGGACCACCAAACTTTCACAGCTTCATAATCAAAGGGTGCCCACCACATATTACTATCCAACATGTTACTTCTTTTTGAACTTGACCCATTTTTTCCGCGCAGTCGACTTAGCCATTTTCAATGTTAAGTTTTCGCGTTTACAATGTTAAGTTTTCGTGTTTGAGTCCATTTATTAGCCAGGTTTTTTGAAAAAAAATCCAGGCTATTGGATTGGCGAAAGCCGGGCGGGCGGGCGGCGGCGGCGGGCGGGCGGGCGGCGGCGGGCGGGCGGCGTCCACAATCAATGTTAAGTTTTCGTGTTTGAGTCCATTTCTTTGTTACTGTACCACCTAGGACCACCAAACTTTCACAGCTTCATAATCAAGGGGTGCCCACCACATATCACTATCCAACATGTTACTTTTTTTTTAACTTGACCCATTTTTTCCGCGTAGTCGACTTAGCCATTTTCAATGTTAAGTTTTCGTGTTTACAATGTTAAGTTTTCGTGTTTAAGTCCATTTCTTTGGTACTGTACCACCTAGGACCACCAAAGTTTTTGGTTAATTTTTTTGGTTAATGTTTTTGGTTGAAGTTTTTGGTTAAAGTTTTTCGTTATACTATATCTCTGCAACTGCTTTGCCCATTACCTTGAAACTTCACATGGGTGTTTATCATCATCTATATTTTCATTCTACCCCCCTTCCGTGTGGCCCCTGTGCCCAATGTCAAGGTCAAATTACTTTGAAGTTTTTGGTTAAGTTTTTTGGTTAAAGTTTTTGGTTAATGTTTTTGGTTAATGTTTTTGGTTAAGGTTTTTGGTTAAGTTTTTTGGTTAAAGTTTAAAGTTATACTATATCTCTGCAACTGTTTTTTGTTATGCTATATCTCTGCAACTGCTTTGCCCATTACCTTGAAACTTCACATGGGTGTTTATCATCATCTATATTTTCATTCTCCCCCCCCTCCCTTGCGGCCCCTGTGCCCAATGTCAAGGTCAAATTACTTTGAAGTTTTTGGTTAAGTTTTTTGGTTAAAGTTTTTGGTGAAGTTTTTTGGTTAAAGTTTTTCGTTATTCTATATCTCTGCAACTGCTTACTGCTTAAGTTTTTTGGTTAACGTTTTTGGTTAAGTTTTTGTCGCGCCCACTTGCGGAAAGTGCGATATAGTCGACACTTTGGCGTACGTACGTACGTACGTACATACGTGTTTCCGGTTAAAGTTTTTGGTTAAGTTGTTTGGTTAAGTTTTTTGGTTAAAGTTTTTGGTTGAGTTCTTTGGTTAATGTTTTTGGTTAAGTGGTTAAGTTTTTTGGTTAAAGTTTTTCGTTATACTATATCTCTGCAACTGCTTTGCCCATTACCTTGAAACTTCATATGGGTCTTTATCATCATCTATATTTTCATTCTACCCCCCTCCCGTGCGGCCCCTGTACCCAATGTCAAGGTCAAATTACTTTGAAGTTTTTGGTTAAGTTTTTTGGTTAAAGTTTTTGGTTAAGTTTTTTGGTTAAGTTTTTTGGTTAAAGTTTTTTGTTATACTATATCTTTTTTTTTAGTGTCCATGCCTCGCCACAAGGCGCGACATGCAGGCCGCGGCCATCTAGTTTACCTTCACCTATTATTTCTACGTAATTGACATTTTCAACGTTAACTTTTTAACGTACGTCTGGTTAAATTTTTTGGTTAAAACTTTTTCGTTATACTATATCTCTGCAACTGCTTCGCCCATTACCTTGAAACTTCACATGGGTGTTTATCATCATCCATATTTTCATTCTAACCCCCAACCGTGCGGCCCCTGTGCCCAATGTCAAGGTCAAATTACTTTGAATCTTTTTGTTAAAGTTTTTGTCGCGCCCGCTTGCTGAAAGCGCGATATAGTCGGCACTTTGGCGTACGTATGTCCGGTTAAAGTTTTTGGTTTAGTTTTTTGGTTAAGTTTTTTGGTTAAGTTTTTTTGTTAAAGTTTTTGGTTTAAGCTTTTTGGTTAAGTGTTTTGGTTAAAGTTTTTTCATGTACAATATCTCTGCAACTGCTTCACCCATTACCTTGATACTTCACATGGGTGTTTATCATCATTGTCGCATCCGCTTGCGGAAAGCACGATATCGTCGGCATTTTGGCATACGTCCGTCCATCCGTCCGTACGTCCGTGTGTCCGGTTAAAGTTTTTTCGTTAAAGTTTTTCCATCTACTATATCTATTTTTTTAGTGTCCATGCCTCGCCCCAAGGCGCGACATGCAGGCCACGGCCATCTAGTCTACAAAAAGTGGGTATAATTATGTTATCCAAGTGTCTATGCTTGGAAAAAACCTGGCCTTCGTGGCTTTGCCTCGTTTCTTGTTCTCATTAAAAACATGATTTGACAGCATTTTGGAAATGATTCTCAACTGCTGTTAAACCATGTTTTTTATTGAGACAGAAGGCAAAATATAAAGCAGACAACAATTTTTTTGATTCCAAGTTACATTCTAAGGGTTGAAAAAACGGCGGAGGACAATTTTTGGTTTCCACCTAATAACCCTTACAGTGCTGAATTAAAATTTGTTGTCTGCTGTTTATTTTTTATTTTCTATTTTTCTTATCAAAAACATGGTTTGACAGAACTTTAAGACAGAGTCATTTCCATTTCAAACCATGAAGAAAGAAGACAAAAAAAAACCCAAAAAACCCCAGCAGATGACAATTTTTGTTTCTCGCATTCTAAGGGTTAAGAATTAAACCTGTAGCAAAGCTGGGCATTTTATATTTGGTTCTGTCGATGCCAGTTGCTTTGTGGGTTCGGTGCTCGCATCTGCTCTTCTGGATTATGCAGTAGAAGACCAACTCGTGACTATTTCATTCATTCATTATCATTAAAGTCGCTGTTTGCTGATACATTAGTCAAATGTGGAGTCTGTAGAGATGTATGTTATGTATTGGATACAACAAATGCAGAGAATAAACAATAGTTGTCATGGAAATTGTTGGTTATATGTACATTGTATTTTCCTGTTCATCATAATTAGAACCATGTCATTCATTAGCCAGGTTTTTGGAAAAAAAATCCAGGCTATTGGATTGGCGAAAGCCGGGCGGGTGGGCGGGCGGGCGGGCGGCGGGCGGCGGGCTGCGGGCTACGGGTGGGCGGCGTCCACAATCAATGTTAAGTTTTCGTGTTTGAGTCCATTTCTTTGTTACTGTACCACCTAGGACCACCAAATGTTCACAGCTTCATAATCAAGGGGTGCCCACCACATATCACTATCCAACATGTTACTTTTTTTTTAACTTCACCCATTTTTTCCGCGCAGTCGACTTAGCCATTTTCAATGTTAAGTTTTCGCGTTTTCAATGTTAAGTTTTCGTGTTTAAGTCCATTTCTTTGGTACTGTACCACCTAAGACCACCAAACTTTCACAGCTTCATAACCAAGGGGTGCCTATCACATACACCTATCCAACATGTGACCATTTTTTTACCTTCACCTATTATTTCTACGTAATTGACTTAGCCATTTTCAACGTTAACTTTTTAACGTACGTCTGGTTAAATTTTTTGGTTAAAACTTTTTCATTATACTATATCTCTGCAACTGCTTCGCCCATTACCTTGAAACTTCACATGGGTGTTTATCATCATCCATATTTTCATTCTAACCCCCAACCGTGCGGCCCCTGTGCGCAATGTCAAGGTCAAATTACTTTGAATTTATTTGTTAAAGTTTTTTCGTGTACTATATCTCTGCAACTGCTTCACCCATTACCTTGATACTTCACATGGGTGTTTATCATCATTGTCGCACTGCTTGCGGGAAAGCGCTATATCGTCGGCATTTTGGCATACGTCCTAGCCGTTTCCGTCCGTCCGTCCGTCCGTCCGTACGTCCGTGTGTCCGGTTAAAGTTTTTTCGTTAAAGTTTTTCCATCTACTATATCTATTTTTTTAGTGTCCATGCCTCGCCCCAAGGCGCGACATGCAGGCCACGGCCATCTAGTCTACAAAAAGTGGGTATTATTATGTTATCCAAGTGTCCATGCTTGGAAAAAACCTGGCCTTCGTTGCTTTGCCTCGTTTCTTGTTTTAATCCTTAGAATGATGGACATTGAAATTGTCGTCTGCTGTCGCTTTTTATTTTGCCTTCTTAATCAATAAAAACATGGTTTAGCAGCAATTTTGGCTGTCAAAACATGTTGTTATTGAGTGAAATGGAAAATAGAAAACAAACATCAGACGGCAAAATTTCATTCAGCAGTGTAAGAGTTAACATCTTTGCAGGCACTGCTGGATGGGATAACACAGGAGAGAGACACTCTGAAGAACACCATAAACACCATGACGTCGGAATACAGCACTCTTCAATCGGAGGCTCTAAAGACTGGTTTCCTTTCTGAAAGCGTTGAACGCCTTACAAGTGAAAAGAAAGAGTTAAACACAGAACTTGAATCTATAAAACATGAAATGGACAGTGTTATAGCTGAAAAAGACGAACTGGTTCATCAGAAGCTGGAGTTAAGTAAAGGTGAAATACATCTGACAAATGAGATACAGACACTACGAAGTGAGTTGAATTTAGCAAAGACAGCAAAAATTAAATTCAGTCAACAGGGACACGAATTGAACGAGACAAAGACGTTGTTGCAGTCAAAGTCGTTTGAGCTGGACGAGTTAAACGTGAATGCAGATCAATTGAATAAGGAGAACAAGGACTTGTTGAATCGACTTGAACTCTTACAGTCCGAACTGGAAACTTCGAAGAACGAGTCACAGGGATTAGCCAAGCAAGAGGTAGGTACACCAATGCCTGCATTAATCTTGCCAAGATGTCAAAGTTTCGTTACATCTATTGGCAATATCAACTCGCAATTAAGCAGTTTGATTGGCTGTGCTTGCGCTGTAGCATACATCACCGACTGCGTTAATCTTGCCAAGATGTCGATGTTTCTGAACATCTATTGGCAATATCCACTCGCAATCAAGCAGTTACAGCTACAGCTCAGGTTCAGCCAATCAAGCTGCTGACTTACAAACACAATACAATGTGTTCAAGTAGCTTGTAATAAACACATTTATAAATATTGTCAAGATTAGCACAGGCGGTGGTGTATAGTAAGGTGGTGATGAATATAAAGTTTGGCATGGAAATTGTCTATGCTGCTTGATAGATCACAAACTCACTTCTACAATGTTTCAGCCTCAGGCATTTATTTAAGCCCTTAGCCTGAAACATTGGAGTAATGGTTTATCAAGCATCATACACTATATATTCCTATGAAAAAATTTTGGAAGTGAAACAAGATGTTGGCACGGTGGTGTTGTGTGCATTTACAAGTCTAAATATATTTATTAATGTTGTTAATGCAACACATTTTTGATTGAGTGTTAACTGATATTATTACATTGTATTTTCCCACTCCTTTGCGGTTTGAACACAACTGTCATTTGCACAATTCTGCACATTTAACTATTTTGTGGTATTAATTGTGTCCCGTTTCCAATGGGTGTCGCTGATGACATTTCTAGATGTAGTTTCTGTCCTAGACTCGATGGGCTGTGGCTCAGGGGTAGACTACAGAAAATCCTTTCATAGTATTTCCATCCCACTGGTCTATTGGAAGAGACTTTAAACTGTGGTCCCATCTCTATATGACCTTAGCTGTTGCTGGGACGTTGAATCCCATTCATTTCATTTCATTTTTAGCTCGCCTGCACGAAGTGCAGAAGAGCTTATGGCATACCCCCGGCGGCGTCGGTCGACGTCAGCGTCGGCGTCGTCCACAAACTTAACGTTGGGTAAATGTCTTATAACTTCTGTTTCCTTTCATGGAACACCTTGTTATTTCATACATGCATTATTCAGATGACCCTCTATCATGCTGTAGCAAATCCATGACCCACCGCCCAGCCCTTACCCCAAGGTCAAGGTCACAAACTTGGCACATTCATAAACTTAACGTTGGGTAAATGTCTTATAACTTCTGTTTCCTTTCATGGAACACCTTGTTATTTCATACATGCATTCCTCAGATGACCCTCTATCATGCTGTAGCAAATCCATGACCCACCATCCAGCCCTTACCCCAAAGTCAAGGTCACAAACTTGGCACATTCATAAACTTAACGTTGGGTAAATGTCTTATAACTTCTGTTTCCTTTCATGGAACACCTTGTTATTTCATACATGCATTCATCTGATGATACTCTATCATGCTATAGCAAATCCATGACCCAGCGGTCATCCCTTATCTCAAGGTCAAGGTCACAAACTTAGCACATTCATAAACTTAACGTTGGGGTAAATGTCTTATAACTTCTGTTTCCTTTCATGGAACGCCTTGTTATTTCATACATTCATTCCTCAGAGATGACCCTCTATCATGCTGTAGCAAATCCATGACCCACCACCCAGCCCTTACTCAGAGGTCAAGGTCACAAACTTAGTATATTCATAAACTTAACTTTGGGGTAAATGTCTTATAACATCTGTTTTCTTTCATGGAACGCCTTGATATTTCATACATGCATTCATCTGATGATACTCTATCATGCTATAGCAAATCCATGACCCACCGCCCACCCAATCGTTATCCCAATGTCAAGGTTACAAACTTAGCATGTTCATAAACTTGGGTAAATGTTGTGTTACTTCTGTTTATTTACAGGGAACGCCTTCATATTTCATACATGCATTCATCTGATGATACTCTATCGTGCTATAGCAAATTCATGACCCACCGCCCACCCCTTTCCCCAAGGTCAAGGTCACAATCTTAGCACATTCACAGGGCTGTACAAATTGATTTTTTAGCCACTTGTCCCGGACAAGTGACTTGAAAAAAGTGACTTGCCCGGACTTGTCCTGGAAAATATAATTTTCAGGGCAATTAATTTTGAAAAAGTGACTTGTCCTCGTAAGATTTCTTATACGAAACTGTCCCAAAACAAAAACTATATTCATAGTTGTTAAATATAATACAATTGAGCACTTGGCACATATACATATTATATTAAATATCTATAATAATAAACATTGTATAGTACATATTTATTCTTGTGGTCTTTTGTCACTGTGCCACCGCGGACATAACGTTGCGATGAGTGCATACTCAAAACACATTTATCTACAATAATAAAACATAAAAATTGTTTCCTAAAATAATGAGAATCGTCTCGCGTTTTCGCGATCTCGCCTTCCGCTTTTGAAAAATTTGGATTAGTTTTGCTCATGCATGTGCGGCGTGTTTGCAAAACGCGAGATTGAATATGATAGAATTTCGCGTTTTCGTCTCGAAAGCTCGAAAACGCGAGGTTGCCACATGTCCCTAATAGGACACGTAAACATTGTCTTAGGAGACGATTTCTAAAAAAACATATTTCAATACATGTTATTGGTTAGGCTACTGCATCGTATCGTCGACATATACACAAGATCGTGAGAACGCGAGACCAAATCGCAAGACGAAAATGTGAGATTCTATTGTATTCATTCTCGCGTTTTCGCCTGGCTATCTCGCGTTTTCGAGTCGGCGATGTCGCTTTTTCGCCTCGGCCTTTTCATGATGTCGACTTCCGTTTTTACATAGGGTATACCTATGTATAGGGATCGCCTCCGACAGTTAGCCACGCCCCAGACCCCCCTCGATGCGGTGGTAGGTAGTTATATCTTGGAGTAACCATAACAACAAAATGCATTGTGTTACTCAACGTTTAACTGTCATACGCAACCGCTAATTGAAAATAATATTATGAAAAACTACTTGCACTGCACAATATCAACAACGGATGTTCTACGTACAAAAATACATCGGATTATTTTGTTGCGCGTGATTTGCCCCCATTTGCGGTAATCGCTAAATTTAGTAACAGAGTTAACTCCCCTCCGAATACTCTCCGAAACAAGCGACGCGTTTAACACACAAACTACATCAAGTTTGACCTTCCGACAGCCTATTTTTAAACTCACCCGACACCTGTGCGAAACAAAACTCGCACGTGTAGGTCTAACTGATGTTTAATCCTCATTCTCTCTCTCTATCGATGGATTTACAGCCGATTTTAGTGACATTCCCGAATTCGGCCTGAGTGACATTTGTCTATGGTGGCCAATACACGCCAACATGAGTTTCAATTCTACATTCGGGGAATGGGGTCAATAAGTCAGTATTTAAGGTGATAACTTACAGTCAGGGAACAAATTAATGACAGTATAACACATCCAGCGTATATTAATACCCATATTAATGCAAGTACGACAACAAAAAATCTAACAAGTTTGGGCTTCCATACATTGAAAATTTTGTCAGCGGTTTCCTCAATGACGTCATTTGTATGTTTTAATATACTCGATCCGGGGCCAACTATTTCATTCACAAAACAGAAGTAAACTTGGCGATGTACCGATAAGGCATTTTCAGGCGCGACACCGCTTCCGTGGCAGAATTATTGTAACTATTGCTCTTCAATCAGTTTTCAATATATCTATAATGATCATAGATATCTGGAATCTGTATACTTGAATTGATGATGTCTTGTATATGTGTTACCGTATCTTTCTGATATTGCTATGCATAATCTGTAATGTTGTTGAATGTTTTGGTACATACTGTAGCAGTGCATACTGTACTTCAAGTTGTGCCATATCAATAGTTTACCCCTTAACCATTAAAACGCTGAAAAATAAAATTGCCGTCTGCTCATTTTGTATATTTTAATCTCTTTAAAAAACCTGTTTTGGCAGCGCAGTAGAATCGTCTCAGTATGTTTTTGAGGAGAAAATATAAAAATATTTAAAACAGCAGACGACAATTGTCGTTTCCAGCGCTTTAAAGGTACATGCCCAGCAAGCCCAAAATGTCATTTATAGGAATTAAATAAGTTTATAACTGATAGTGACGCGCGGTGGTATCAGGCTATTTTCATATGCAAATGAGGCATGATATTTTTTAATTATTTATACTAAAGAAATGCGTCACCTGAAAAAATAATATTTTCGACAGATTTTAAAGTATGATCATTGCACATCATAAAATAAATACAGAGATTAAATAGTAATGTCCGCTAACATTTGAAGCAAACACGGTTATCGCCCCTGATATCAGTGTGTAAATTTACGTCTGATATAAAATGTATAATAATGCCAATCAGTATGTGGGATAATGGCGCATGGATGTTTATTTTGCCATGAAATGTCTCAGATGATGTCGTTGATGTGAAGAACATTTTGTACCTACTGAGTGGGCATGTACCTTTAAGGGTTAATGAAACTGCAACACCAACAATCAATCAATCAATCAATCTAGTTTAATCTTGTAGTACCCTATGTTCAGTACTTTCAGTACTTTAATTGGAAATATGTTTGTTCGTGTCATTATGCAGGCCCGTAGTCTGAGGGGAGGGGGGGGGGGGGGGTGGGGGGGGGGGGGGGTCGGAGCGGTCGGACGACGCCCCACCCCTCCTCGCCCAGCTTCGAGGTCAACTTTTTCATAAAAAAAGAAAAAAAAATCGGGTATGGAAGGTCAGTTAAAAGCTCAGCCGTTGCGGAGAATGCTGGAAATTACCTCAGGCCCCTTGGGCCTTCAAAACGACCCGACCCCTTCAAACAGGTCTGACTACGGGCCTGTAGTATGTGCGTGTAGAATGCATGCGTGTTGAAATGGAGTTTTGCGCATACATTACATGTACGTACGTACGTAGAATGCAATTCGAACTGCCATGCTTTATATGCATGTACGTACGTAGAACGCAAATCCAACACGCATGCTGTCTACACATGCATGGGACAATCGTATTTCCAAAAACGGAAGGTGAGATCGAGATCACAAAAACGCCAAGATTGTAACATAAAAAGAAATATGGCCGTACCCACCCATCCCCAATTAGCACATTTGCGACATATCATTTTCGGTCTAGCTGCACACCTGATGGTGTTTACAATCATCAGTTGGTAATCCAGTTTCCCGTGCAAAGTGTGACTGACCTTTAGAATTCTGTGAAAACAAACATACCAAAACCACGCTGTGTAGTCGCTCACGTCATCGCATCACGATGAATTGATAATTATGCATTAGCTTGTGCATTTTCACATTTGTTTGATTTCTTGATAAAACCAAGATTTGGCAGCACATCGTTTCCTAAGACGATTCTCAAATGTTGTCAAAATATGTTTTTGTAAAGAAATATCAATGTATTCGTGTTTTCTTTTCACATTTGTCCGATGTCTTAATAAAACATGTTTTGGCAACACATGAGAATTGTCTCCTTAGACGATTCTAATATTTTGTAAAAAGAATTGTCACATTTGTTTGATTTCTTAGACCATACAAACAATTGACAAATTCAGAAATCCACAACTTAATTTGTGTTTCTCGAGTCGGATTTCATATGGTGGTGAGGAAATACGATCGATTACACACCGTGAAAATCTTGTTGGAACGTAAATGTCAATTGTCACGTAGGCCATTTCAGTTTACCGCGTGTTACGTCAGCTGTTATTCTAAGTACGTATGGTCGCTCGTTAGGAGCATTTCTTTCCTTCGTTTATAAGGTATGGGTTGTGACCTAGGGCTTAGAACACCGACTTCCAATCTGGAGGTTGTGGGTTCAAACATCGCCTTGGGAATCAAACATACCTTCATTATCATAGTATGTCCATCCCATTCAAGTTCACTTTTTCCTTCGTTTATATGCCGCGTAGAAACGATAATTTAAATTAAGAACCTTAAATTCCATGTCCACCCCGTGAAGGAACATGCATTTATTTCTCTAAAGTTAGGTGTCTTGGCCTGTCGACGCAGTGAGACGAAAACGTTAACAAACATAAAATAAATCAATAACCATCGATCGCCGCAGAATATTTTCGCTAATTCGCTAATTACTTTCAAATTCGATTAAATTAATATAATCAGGGTCGCTGTAGATTGCTATATCACTTTCTTGCGATACACAGTAGCTGTGAATCGCCAGGACGCCCGCGGCGTTATCGATCGAAAAAGTGGTCAGTTTTGGAATTAAGTTTATGACAGTCCTGTTCCAAAAAACGGGCTTGTGGCGGGACGTTCTTACAGAAAATAGTGACTTGCCCGGGACTAAATTCCAGCATAGAGGCACTTGCCCGAGATTAAAACCGACTTGTCCCGGGCGTCGGGCGTTCCAATTTGTACAGCCCTGATTCATAAACTTAATGTTGGGGTAAATGTATTATAACATCTGTTTCCTTTCATGGAACGCCTTGATATTTCAAATATGCATTCATCTGATGATACTCTATCATGCTATAGCAAATCCATGAACTTAGTACATTCATAAACTTAACGTTGGGGTAAATGTCTGTTTCCTTTCATGGAACGCCTTGCTATTTCATACATTCCTCAGATGACCCTCTATCATGCTGTAGCAAATCCACAACCCACCACCCAACCCTTACCCAAAAGTCAAGGTCACAAACTTAGCATGTTCATAAACTTAACGTTGGGGTAAATGTTGTGTAACTTCTGTTTCTTTACACTTTGAACACCTTGATATTTCATACATGCATTCATCTGATGATACTCTATCGTGCTATAGCAAATCCATGACCAACCCCAACCCCTTTCCCCAAGGTCACGGTCACAAACTTAGCACATTCATAAACTTAACGTTGGGGTAAATGTCTTATAACATCTGTTTCCTTTCATGGAACGCCTTGATATTTCATACTCGCATTCATCTGATGATACTCTATCGTGCTATAACAAATCCATGACCCACTGCCCACCCATTACCCCAAGGTCAAGGTCACAAACTTGACACATTCATAAACTTAACGTTGGGGTAAATGTCAGATAACAACTGTTTCCTTTGATGGAACGCCTTGATATTTCCTTGATACATTCCTCAGATGACCCTCTATCATGCTGTAGCAAATCCACAACCCACCACCCATCCCTTACCCCAAGGTCAAGGTCACAAACTTGGTATGTTCATAGATTTTACATTGGGGTAAATGTTGTGTAACGTCTGTTTCTTTACACTTTGAACGCTTTGATATTTCATACATGCATTCATCTGATGATCCTCTATTGTGCTACAGCAAATCCATGACCCACCCCACCCCTTTCCACAAGATCAACATCATAAACTTAACGTTGGAGTAAATGTCTTTTTATGCCCTACCACGATAGTGGAGGGGGCATTTAGTGTTACCCTTGTCCGTCCGTCCGTCCTGTCCGTCCGTCCGTGACAAAACTTTAACACTCAGGTAAATGTCTCATAATTTCTTCATCCTTGGACCGATCTGCTTCATATTTCATATACACATTGCTCTAATGGTCCTCTACCACCCTGTACCACGTTCGTCCTGCCCCCGCCAAGCCCAGGGTCAAGGTCACATACTTGGTGCTTCAAAAACTTTAACGCTCGGGTAAATATCTTATAATTTCTGTTTCCTTCCACGGATCAGCTTCATACTTCATATACGCATTGCTCTAATGGTCCTCTACTGTCCTGTGCCAAATCCACGTTCGTCCTGCCCCCGCCAAGCCCAGGGTCAAGGTCACATACTTAGTGCTTCAAAAACTTTAACGCTCAGGTAAATATCCTATAATTTCTGTTTTCTTTCACGGATCAGCTTCATACTTCATATACGCATTGCTCTAATGGTCCTTTACCGCCTTGTGCCAAATCTACGTTTGTCCTGCCCCCGCCAAGCCCAGGGTCAAGGTCACATACTTGGTGCTTCAAAAACTTTAACGCTCGGGTAAATATCTTATAATTTCTGTTTCCTTCCACGGATCAGCTTCATACTTCATATACGCATTGCTCTAATGGTCCTCTACTGTCCTATGCCAAATCCACGTTCGTCCTGCCCCCGCCAAGCCCAGGGTCAAGGTCACATACTTAGTGCTTCAAAAACTTTAACGCTCAGGTAAATAAATATCCTATAATTTCTGTTTTCTTTCACGGATCAGCTTCATACTTCATATACGCATTACTCTAATGGTCCTTTACCGCCTTGTGCCAAATCTACGTTTGTCCTGCCCCCGCCAAGCCCAGGGTCAAGGTCACATACTTAGTGCTTCAAAAACTTTAACGCTCAGGTAAATATCTTATAATTTCTGTTTTCTTTCACGGATCAGCTTCATACTTCATATACGCATTGCCCTAATGGTCCTCTACTGTCCTGTGCCAAATCCACATTCGTCCTGCCCCCGCCAAGCCCAGGGTCAAGGTCACATACTTGGTGCTTCAAAAACTTTAACGCTCAGGTAAAAAATTGGCCTCATTTATTATCAAAGCGATATGTGGGGCATCCGTGTCCTATGAACACATTTTCTAGTTATAACTTCTGTTTCTTTACAGGAACACCTTCATATTTCATGCATGCATTCATCTGATGATACTCTATTGTGCTACAGCAAATCCATGACCCACCCCTTTCGTCAAGGCCAAGGTCACAAACTTAGCACATTTATACATGCATTCCTCATGTGAATAGCTATCATGCTGTAGAAAATCACCAACTTTAATATTTCATACATGCATTCATCTTAATATGCTATATCATGCTTTATCAAATCCACGACCAACGTTCCACCACTGACCTCAATGTCAAGGTCCACCGCACACCCCTTATCCCAAGGTCAAGTTATATAATATTCATGTTTTTTTTATACAACTGTGACAAGTTTATCTGGTAGTCGTTCTCGGGAATGATCATGGATCTCTTTACTATGTCTTGTAATTATACCCCAACAAAGTTTGGGTGTGGGGGATGGAATATAGTAGTCAGCTTGTCTGTCTGTTTGCAGTGATGAGACAATGTGTAAATAGCCCATCATACATGTTTGAATTGTGTAACATAATACATGAGTGTACGTTGGATTCCGCATAAACAATGAGTAAACAAAGCAAACAAGTTGTTTACGCAGAAGCTGATCGATGTAAATAGTATTTTATTTCAAGCTATTCAAACATGTACCATGGAATATCGTATTTATTACATTTCTGAACAACATTTTATAATGTTTCGGGGGTGTTTGTGTATGAATGTTTGTGGGCGGCGCTTATTTGATAAGGCGAGGGCATGCGGTGATTACGGGTGTTCGCTACATGGTGCATTATTTGTATAAAGTTTATAATTATGGGTTTTGTATCACAGATGAATCCATGCATATAATAGTTTGAAATGTAATAAAATCAGGTATTAATCTTACAAGGAAAAATGGGCGCTACTGAACATCCGAACCTGCAGTTCGACAATCTCAGGCAATGGTATTCCATGTATGTATTTTGTATAAGGGCCTGTGTATATTATGGTCCTACTGGTGTATATCACTTTCTATGTACCGGCTCAAACATGGGATACAGCCAATGAGAATGGCTTTATGTATTATCGCATGAAAACCTTGTTATGACGTGCTGTAACCCAATTCATAAATGTGATATGACACACGTGTAATAATACATGCAGCAAATTTTATTAGCTGGCCGAAACACCCTAATGACGTATTCGTATTATGCGCTAACATTATGCCAAACAAATAAAATGAAGACGTTCCAAATGACGTCCCTAATGGCGCGACAAAGCTATGATGTTTTGATGTTGACGTCATCCTATTTTAAACGTCATTTGCGGCGTCGGTGTTTCTGTAAAATCACTACAAGAGTTAAAATGCTCCCATTTGGTAATATGAAGTGCTTACAAAGAACTCGGAACCTATTATGTGGCATATTTATAATTTCTTTATTGCCAGTTTTAAAACTATTTTCCTCTGTAGAAATTTTCAACTCCATGCGAAAATAGTCAATGGCGTATTTCCACTGAAACGTATCGGATATCGCCAAGGTTTCTGCTATTTTGAGTGTGAAACCATGTGAGAAACAGAATCTCAAACTCGTTTCCATTTTATATGAGATTTATGAAACTCGTCAAATTGTGTGTGAATCGTTTCATAAATCTCATTTGAGATTGTTTATTTATTTCATAAAATGGGCACTCACAGTGTAATAACACTGTATTAAAAATCACATTATACCAGTGTAATAAATATGTAAATTAGCTCATTACACACAACAGGTTTGGTGACCAGTACAGCTTCAATGTTTACGATTATGCAATGATGTCCTTATGCAATAAATAGAATCTAACATTTATGATGATTTAATATGAGATTTATTAACCTTGTGGACTGATTTCATCAGGAACTCTGCATAGCTTTGTTTCTTATGAATCAGTAAACTGGTTTAATAAATATCATATTAAACCATCACTCATGTAAGATCTTCTATTTATTTATTTGTTGCATCAAATATGCTTTCACAGTGTAATAACATGGTGTATAAAAATCATAGTACACTAGTGTAATAAATATGCAAATGCGGCGTCAACAGAAAACCCTCTAGGTGATAATTACAGCTTCAATGCATTGTACTGTGCTTATGCAATAAATATAATCTAACATTTGTGTTGATTTATTAAATTATTTATTAAACTCGTTGACTAATTTCATAAGAAACGAGGTAGCCTCGTTTCTTATGAAATTAGTAAACTCGTTTAATAACTATCTTTTTAAATTGTCACTAATGTAAGGTTATCTATTAGTTGTATGGTTTGTCATTCAGATAATCATGGGCCACATGCGGGAACAGAACACCAAATTGACCAAGGAGGTGGAGGACCTAAAATCACAGTTGACCCAAAAGGTAAACTTGACTCTTAGAATGCGGGAAACATAAATTGTCATCTTCTATTATTTGATATTTTGTCTTCATTCGCAAAATAACCTTGTTTGACGGCACTTTAGAATCATTTCCATTTCATGTGCGTGTCCGTGGTTCCGGTGAAGAAGTTTTTCCAATCTGCCACCCGGGGCATTTTTGTGCAGACCAGCCACATTTCTAGTTTATATAATGAAACCTTCTTTATTTATGTTGACCTATTGACTTGTGTCCATCATGTACATATGCCTCTGACATATGAGACACAATATTTTCCGTAAATGGCGTCAAATGTTGACAAAATTTTCAGAGTAAATGCAGAATATAATTTTGTCAACTTTTGACTTTATTTATTAAAAAATATTGTAAATTTTTTAAACGTATTTAATGAAATTACGCACATGAAGGTACAAAATCACAGGGCGTATCTCATATGGTGTCATGTGATGTGTGTGTCTATTTCAGCATGTAGAAACCACCCCCACAGTTACTGTGGTATGACATTTTGCATGGTTTTCTGCATGATACTAATTAACATGAAATGCAACACTTTGTACTCGTACAATATTGTGTTGTAAATGCATGATTAATGTTAAAATACAAACATGATAGTGTGGTTTGCATTAATTAAACATGACCATTTATGTTAAACTAGACTAGAATTGCACTGCAGTATGGACTAGATGTGTCCTGGATAAAAAATCTGTGTTGGAGTATTAAAATTACTTCTAGTTCACCCTACTTTCTAAGCCAATCGCTGGGCAGTATTGTACTCCACTTATTTCACATAATGCAACGTGTAACCCCAATAATAAGTTATGTATTACCAGATTTAATGATTAACTGTTCGAAAGGAAAATCGATACTCGGATGGGACATTGCATTGTACACTTGGCTGAACTATAAGTCAGTTATTGTTCACATATTGGATTGTTCAGGAACTAAAATTCAATATGTGAACAATACTTGTATCTCTCTCAGATTGACTTGACACTTCATATGCTTGTTCATCATCATCCATATTTTCATGAAATGACCAACTTGTGCCACCCGCAAAGCATTTGAAATAACATGTATAAGTACATAATACCTCTGCAATCATATGTTAGATTGAGTTGGAACTATGCTTTGTTATCATTATCCATGTACAAGGCTACCTTTATATATTGTGACCAGCAATTTGAGTTGTCGGCAATGCAAATTAATATCTGTTAACAGTATATGCCGGAAATATTAAATTGAGGAACAAATTAACCAAGCATGTATTATCCGGTAAATTGGGTCTTTTGGATATGATATTTTCCAAATTGTTCACTATTTGTTGCTGGTTTGATGTTATACAAGATATAACTTTATGTTGCTGTCCTTTCTGTGTACTTTCATCTTTAAAGGTACATGCCCACTCAGTAGGCACAAAATGTTCTTTATAGGAAATAAATAAGTGTATAATTGTGTCACTATTCCATCACTTGTAAAAATTACAAATGCCCGCTACACAGATATAATCATTTAGTAATATGTAGACAGTGACTCGGGGTGATATCCGGCTATTCTCATATCAGGGGCAATCACTGTGTTCCTTAAAATGTTAACGGACATTACTATTTATTCTCTGTATTTATTTTTTGATGTGCAATGATCATACTTTATTTATCTGTCAAAAATATTATTTTTTCAGGTGACAGTTAATTAGTATAAATAATTAAAAAAAATATCATGCCTCATGTGCATATGAAAATAGCCTGATAGCACCGCAAGTCACTATCAGTAAAATAAATATTACTAAATGATTATAACTGTATAGCGGGCACTCGTAAGTTTTAGATCTGGTGGAATATTGGCACAATTTTACACTTATTTTATTTATATAAAGAACATGCGTGCCTACTGAGTGGGCATGTACCTTTAATAACTCTTAACATGCTAGTGGTGAAAATAACATCCAACAAATTGCGAGTATATTTCTTATTTACAATGTAAATATGTCTTGGAATTTCATTTGAATCGTGTCCTCTGGACAAATTCTAATGAAATTTCAAGACATACAGGTATTCATGATATTTACGGGGAGAAATAAAAGAAACTATAATGAATTTTCATCTGCTATATTTTAACTATTTATAGTGCACATGTTTCCGAGCATGCAACGAGTTAATGGGTCATCTCATCAGTGTTTGTTTGTAATTTCAGATCACCGTAATAACGCTAAGTATTCTGACACCATTTGGCTTGGGAAACCCCTATTTCATAGAGGTTTCCCAAAACAAATTGTATCCAAATACATTGTTATTGTGATAAACCCGTAGATAATACAGTCCAACCTCTCTACAACAGCCAGCAGCCGGACGGACTAAAAGTGGCTGTTGTAGAGAGGTGGCTGTTGTGGAGAGGGTCACCAACGAACAGCCATCAATGAACAGCCATCAACTTCTCAGTTGCTTATACTGATATATGAACATAGAAACAACTAGGATTGTATATGTTTTATAGTATTATATTTTATTTACTATAGAACATATACATTTGTCATTGTTAGTATGTTATTGAAGAAGACAAAATAGTAATCATGGTTATTTTGAGAAATAACAATTTATTAAACATGTTAAATGTTCAAATTGACCAATAACAATTATGCATTCATAATGACAAACTGGGCTCAGTCAGTTTTTGACATGTGTAGCTCCTGATCAGATAACCTTGCAGTCTGGATTCGGATCTGCATTTGTGTGACAAAGTTATAATCATGCTATTGTTAATCCAATTTTGTGTAAAAACATGTAGTGAACACACTGAGCAGACTAATTTACAGCTACACTGGTCACAAACCCAATAAACCCACTTTTCTTGCAGTGTCACATGGTGTCATATTCAGTCAGCAGACCGTGTTGAGTATCCTAATCCTGGTAAATGGCTTGTTTAATCCACTTCAAACGGTGACAAACTTGTCGGCAATCCCATTGTCAGATGCCAGACAGGTGATAAATCCGAATACACAACTTGGACATGTGTTTACGCACAACTTTTATCGACCGCTTACCACCGAAGGTATCCGATAGATACGGCACACTCGATTAGATCTGCCGGTAGGCTACTTAGGAATATTGATTTTACGCGATTCACGGTAACGTTTGCATACGAAAATGCATCCATATGCTGCCCGTTTACAGGCCGTTTTTGTCGTGGTTTATGGCCGTTTGTCAATAATAAATATGTTGGCCGCTCAGAGAGGTGGTTCGTGTTCATGTTTTAATTGACGTGGCCGTTTGGCAAGATTAATTATATTGACCGTTCAGAATAAAACGACCTGTAAAAATATGTTGGCCGGTCAGAGAAGCTTACGACTCTTTGCTATGAAAAAATCAACTGGCCGTTAGCAAAAATATGTTGGCCGTTCGAGAGGTCTTTTGACGATTTTGTTGTGTTTTTTTGTGGCCGTTGGCTGGAGAAGAGAGGTGACCGTTGGACAGAGGTAAAATAACGTTAAATTCTAACGGGGGGAGCTTAAACTGGCCGTTGGAGAGAGGTGGCCGTTGCTGGGAGGTGGCCGTTAGGGGAGGTGGGACTGTACTAACCATAATTATTTGGTCACTTTTCATTGTGGGAAACCATATATTTATATGTGTTTCTGAGAATAGTGTCTGAACATTTAGGGTTATTACAGTAAGTTGGATTCAGGCGTATTCCTGTCTTGATACATCCTTGTTGCTTGACTGACATACTTCTTAAAACATCCTTTCAACACCACATGCCTGTATAATGTTATTGGCAAATAGTGTAGATCCATTAAATTGTGTAGATCGTGACGATCCGTCTCGTCAGGATCTACACTTTTTGCAAGTAATGTTCATATTTTTAAGAACAAAAATATCCCCTTTTCTTAAATGGACTAGTCTGAAAATTATTTTTGGACAATTGGATCAGTCCAGAAATGAACACATAAATGTCCATTCCAGTTACACAGGGGTGAAACGGTTAAGATCACACTCAATGAACTTGATCAATCTCCCCAAAAGCCGTTAAGATGTCTGCTATAACTTCTACCCCTGTTTTCAGAAAGAAGAGCTGGAGGAAACTTCGGCACTGTCATCAAAGTAAGTTCTACACATTTTTAGCTCGACTATTCGAAGAATAGTTAGAGCTTATGTTGTCACGTCGGCGTCGTCGGCGTCGTCGGCGTCGTCGGCGTCGTCGGCGTCGTCGGCGTCACCGTCACGCCTTGGTTAAGGTTTTTAGTCAAGCTTGTATATGTAATACTACTGGCCCTACACTGACCATACTTGGACAACTTCATCTCCTAGTGATATACATCAATAACCCCTGATCTATATTTGACCTTGACCTACATTTCCTCTTGAATTACTTAGTTAATTCCCCTTGGTTAAGGTTTTTAGTCAAGCTTGTACATGCAATACTAGTGTGCATACAGACACCATACTTGGACAACCTTTTGTCATAGGGATGTACATCAATAACCCCTGATCTATATTTGACCTTGACCCGATTATATTTGTCCTTGGCCCTACATTTCCTCTTGAATTACTTACTTAATTCTCCTTGGTTAAGGTTTTTAGTCAAGCTTGTAGATGGAATACTCCTGGCCCTACACCAACCATACTTGGACAACTTCATCTCCTAGTGATGTACATCAATAATCCCTGACCTATATTTGACCTTGACCTACTTTTATCCTTGGATTACTTACTTATTTCCCCTTGGTTAAGGTTTTTAGTCAAGCTTGTATATGGAATACTCCTGGGCCTACAGCAACCCTACTTGGAAAACTTCATCTCCTAGTGATGTACATCAATAACCCCTGACCTATATCTGACATTGACCTACATTTAACCTCGAATTACTTACTTAATTTCCCTTGGTTAAGGTTTTTAGTCAACCTTGGGTTAAGGTTTTTATGCAGGCCGCGGCCACCTTGTTTGTCAAGCTATGTGTACATTGACAACCCTCGTAGTCGAGCTATGCTGTTCTCCTACAGCTCTCGTTGTCTTTCAGGTCAGACATCTATGATTTATGGATGTCATTTAATTTGCATATCTGGCTTCACATTGATCTATCCCTCACTGTTGGGCAAACAACCTCTCTATATTCCTCACTGAAGGCTTAGAAGATTGAAGATTGAAGATTTCCAATGCCTGCTGAGGAAATATTTTTCATATTGTTCAATGAAAGCCACCTCATATTTATCCATCGTGTACAAGGTGTAGTATCAGACATTAACCGAAAAATACTAAATGGTAGGTATTCCTCACCAAGCTGCAAAATCCCTACACGTTTCCTAGCCTTGCCTGTTAAACTTCATATTAAAAGACACTAGCCTGGTATTCTATACATAGAGTAATGAATTGATCCTCGGGGACATTTATGTCATACATTTGACATTATTGTCGATGAAGAAGAAACTTTTCATAGTGTCGAAAGTTTTATATATTTATTTGAATTTTGTTTTGAAATTCAAGATTTATTTCCCTAAATCTGTTTTAATCGTAAATGCAATGCACAATAACAAGATTATTCATCTTACTTACAAGCATTTTGTGGGAAATATATCCTGATTTTCGAAATGAAAGTTTAATAAACCATATTTCAACCACTATTCCATTCCATTACATGTGTATAATTGTTATTTCTTTCATCTTCCAGACATAAAAAGGACGTGGATGACATCAAAGCTAAGCTACAACTCACTCTAAATGAACTCGGCAAAGCCAAAGCTGTCGTGGAGCAAGAACGTAGTGAAAACTCCGAACTCACATGTCGCGTTCTAGAACTAGAGCAACAATTAGACGATGCTTCAAAACTTAACGAAACCAAAGTTTTCTCGTTAATGGAAACACAATCTAAGGTGCAAGAACTAGAACAAATGTTGTCAGATAAACTTGAACTTGAAGATGAATTAGAGGAGAGGACGAGACGAGCTTCACAACTTGAAGGTGACCTTGAAGAGTTGGAAGCGGTGAAAATCGAGTTGGAAGATTCCCATGACCTTTTGGATCAGGAGAAAGGGTCGAGGTCGCAGCTGGAGAGAAAGTTTCAAGACTTGGAGCAGGTTTTCGACGATCAGAAACTTGAGAGCGAAAATATTCAACAGTCGCTGACTAGCAAGGTAAGGACAAGATGCTACGTTATTGTTAACGTCTTGGTGGCAAACAGCTTAATGAATGGTTCATTCAATCAATCAAGCAACTAACCTTTCCAACGCTACAGACCATAAAGCCAACGTTTGCAAATACTGTAGATCCAGATGAGTTGGCTCGTAAGGAGCCGACTCAACAGAATCTGCAGTTGTTGTGCAGTATCTCCTTCAAAAAATGGATTTGTCCAAAATTGTCACAGAAGAGTCCATGTCACATATTGAAAGGGTTAATGAATAAATCAAATCAATATTACACTAATCTATCGATCAACCCAATGAACCACTCAAAACTAAGTCCACAAGATGATCCGCCAACAAATAACCAGTCAATCAATGAACCATATTACAGGTGAAGTTATTAGAGAATCGGGTACAGGCCATACATGATGATATGTCAATCAATCAAACCAACCCTATTGCAGGTGAAGTTATTAGAGAATCGGGTACAGGCCATACATGATGATATGTCAATCAATCAAACCAACCCTATTGAAGGTGAAGTTATTAGAGAATCGGGTACAGACCATACATGATAATATATCAATCAATCAATCAATCAATCAATCAATCAATCAATCAATCAATCAATCAATCAATCAATCAATCAATCAATCAATCAATCAATCAATCAATCAATCAATCAATCAATCAATCAATCAATCAATCAATCAATCAATCAACCAACCAACCCTATTGCAGGTGAAGTTATTAGAGAATCGAGTACAGGCCCTGCAGGATGTACTGTCGATGATTCAGGCAATCCATCAATCAATCAATCAATCAGTCAATCAATCAATCAACCAACCCAATTACACATGAAGTTATTGGAGAATCGGGCACAGGCCCTACATGATGACCTGTCAATAAATCAATCAGGCAATCAATCAGGCAACCAGCCATATTACAGGTAAAGTTATTAGAGAATCGGGTACAGGCCGTACAGGATGTACTGTCGATGAATCAGGCAATCAATCAATCAGTCAATCAATCAATCAATCAATCAATACATCAACCAACCAACCCAATTACACGTGAAGTTATTGGAGAATCGTGCACAGGCCCTACAGGATGTACTGTCGATGAATCAGGCAATCAATCAATCAGTCAATCAGTCAACCAATCAACCAACCCAATTACAGGTGAAGTTATTGGAGAATCGGGTACAGGCCCTACAGGATGACCTGTTTTCTGCCCAGGATGAACTGACAGAGGCACAAGAGAAATATGAAAAGGTAAATATGGTTGTCCCACCCTCACTTGATAGTTTAGAGCAGTCTTATAAATAGGTTACCAAACTTGCAAATTCATGAGTAACATCCCTTAGAACAACTCTGGGGCATAATCAGCTTTGGAATTGACAGAGTTTGTCGGTTTGCCATCAAACGAGCAAATTCCAACTATTCTAACATCAAAGATGCCCTGAAAGTTGTTTTAAGGGAAGTTACTCGTGATTTTTCCAGATCCATTAACATATTTATAAGATCTATAAGGACCATAGAACACAAAATTAAACTAGTCTTTTATCATACTTCTTGATCAAGTTGTATGTGCATTCTCATTACGTCTTCATTAGGTGGGAGTTCATATTTTTGATCTCATACCATTGGACCATTATAATATCATTATCAAATACGCAACACATATTACATTAATTTATGCTTTGCTTAGACCATGCTTCTACACCTTGTAAACCGTAATAGCCCTAAATATTCGGACACAATTGCTTCTGGGGAAACAACATAAATATATGGTTACCCACAACGAAAAGTATGCAAATAATCAGAGTTAGTACAGCTGTACTGGTTTATCACAATAACAATGTATTTGGATACAGTATGTATGTTGATTAAAAAAAACATCATTATTTCCTTGCAAGTGCAAGTGTTCTATATTATTTTCATTAACAAAAAGACAACCATGACTAACTCATAATATTGTAGAAATGCAACATTTCATGTACATACATTTCTTGCAGCATAATCGACTGCATCATGGACAGGCTGGTATATTTGACCCTAGAAAGGTCAGTGTAGAGGTCAAATTGGAAGGTCAAATGTGTTGGTTTGGTTGACTAACACTTAGCTTGTTACTTTTTGATGATTTTTAGCCAGGTTTTTTGAAAAAAAAAGAAAAAAAATCCAGGCTATTGGATTGGCAAAAGCGGGCGGGGGGGCGGGCTACGCGGCGGGGCGGGCGGGCGGCATCCACAATCAATGTTAAGTTTTCGTGTTTGAGTCCATTTCTTTGTTACTGTACCACCTAGGACCACCAAACTTTCACAGCTTCATAATCAAGGGGTGCCCACCACATATCACTATCCAACATGTTACTTGTTTTTTAACTTGACCCATTTTTTCCGCGCAATCAACTTAGCCATTTTCAATGTTAAGTTTTCGCGTTTTCAATGTTAAGTTTTCGTGTTTAAGTCCATTTCTTCGGTACTGTACCACCTAGGACCACCAACCTTTCACAGCTTCATAATCAAGGGGTGTCCCACCACATATCACTATCCAACATGTTACTAACTTGACCCATTTTTTCCGCGCAATCGACTTAGCCATTTTCAATGTTAAGTTTTCGCGTTTTCAATGTTAAGTTTTCGTGTTTAAGTCCATTTCTTTGGTACTGTACCACCTAGGACCACCAAACTTTCACAGCTTCTAATCAAGGGGGTGCCCAACCACATATCACTATCCAACATGTTACTTTTTTTTTAACTTGACCCATTTTTTCCGCGCAGTCGACTTAGCCATTTTCAATGTTAACTTTTCGCGTTTACAATGTTAAGTTTTCGTGTTTTAAGTCCATTTCTTTGGTACTGTACACCTAGGACCACCAAACTTTCACAGCTTCATAACCAAGGGGTGCCTACCACATACAACTATCCAACATGTGACCATTTTTTTACCTTCACCTATTATGTCTACGTAATTGACTTTGGTTAAAATTTTTAAAAATTTTTTGTTATACTACTATACTCTGCAACTGCTTCACCCAATTACCTTGAAACTTCACATGGGTGTTTATCATCGTCCATATTTTCACTCTAACCCCCAACCGTGCGGCCCCTGTGCGCAATGTCAAGGTCAAATTACTTTGAATTTATTTGTTAAAGTTTTTTTGTGTACTATATCTCTGCAACTGCTTCACCCATTACCTTGATACTTCACATGGGTGTTTATCATCATTGTCGCACCCGCTTGCGGAAAGCGCGATATCGTCGGCATTTTGGCATACGTCCGTCCGTCTGTACGTCCGTGTGTCCGGTTAAAGTTTTTTCGTTAAAGTTTTTCCATCTACTATATCTATTTTTTTAGTGTCCATGCCTCGCCCCAAGGCGCGACATGCAGGCCACGGCCATCTAGTCTACAAAAAGTGGGTATAATTATGTTATCCAAGTGTCCATGCTTGGAAAAAACCTGGCCTTCGTGGCTTTGCCTCGTTTCTTGTTATGCTATAAGTCTCTGCTGTTGTAAAATTTTGCGACCAACTTCATATGACTGGGAACTGATCTGGCTCGACATTTTCCACTGAATGCACCAGATTGTTGAGTCTGCTTGCGAGAAGCGAGACATAGTCATCAGACTCATCACAATGACATCATGTGTGCATGCGTGCATACGTGCCTGTGTGAGTGCAGGATTCTGTCTTAAGTTTTTACAACCGTGTATCTTATCTCACAACCCTTACTCCGATTTACTTTAACTACTTCTTTATTAGCATCCATATTTTCATTCTATAGCCCACTCAGGTGGCTCAAATGCCCAGGGTCAAGGTCAAATGACTTTGAAATTTGTGTTAAAGTTTTTACATACCTTTTATCTTCACAACTCTTGCTCAGATTTGCTTTAAATTTCATATAGATGCACAATCAAATGCCTCGGCGGGATCGATATGCGAGCCTCGGCCATCTGGTTATCTCATAATTGCAGTGTGTTTAGATTTTAGAATGGATGGTTTGTAGTTCCACTGTCTCTATAGCTTCATGTGTGCCATTAATATCAGCCAAGTTTCACATTCACCATCAGTGATATCATCAATAGGTACATTTTCTTCATTATCACCCCTGGCATCATCATCTTTGTCACCAACCTTTTCATCAACAACATCTTTTACATCAACACAATCATCTTTGTTGTCATCCTTTACATTATCAACAATACCTTGTTATTGTCATCATCATCATCAGCTTATTAGTAGTGATGATTGTTAATCATGTTGTTTTTCATGTAGTTTGGTCATCGGCTGACAAAAATAGATGTTCCAGTGTACAACAATCCTGGTCTTCTTGCACCAATCCAATATGATAGGACTTAGTTGTTTTCTGTTGTATAAGGCTACCCCAATGTAGCCCTAGATCAGCCCATCCTTACTGGCTGGTAAGGGCTTACACTGGTCAGAAAAGCTGTTATGACCTTTTTGTCAGCCGGCAACCAAATTATCACTAACTTGTAGATCTAGATTGCAATAACATACGGTTTTAATTTACTGATATTTATGACTTGTGCGATATTAAAGGGGAATATTGTTTTGCTGTTGAAGTTGCATCTGTCCATCCGCCTGTATGTACATTTATCAGGTAACTAGCTTTGTATTTGTAGAATACATACTGACTGATAACATAATGTCATATCAGGCATTGACCTGATATGAATATCCGGGTTGCAACAAATTGAAAACTTACATTTCATTGGTCGAACGGTGTCACATTGATGTTAACAAATTATGTCAGTGGAATGATGTCCCGGAAACAAGTCCACATTTTGTTCAATGAAAACAACGGTATAATTCCTCATTATGTAACCAGAAACATTACCTGATGAATAGAATACCAGGCTAGTGTCTTTTGGTATCGATTTTATCAGGCTCGGCTAGGAAACGGTAGGAATTCTGAGGCGAGCATGGAATCCCTACACGTTTCCTAGCCTTGCCTGATAAACTATCAACATACACTAGCCTGGTAGTCTCTGTGGTTAAAGGTTTGTGTCCAAGATCCAGTTTCTTCATCATGCCTTAACTTCAATATAGCATGAAGGATTATTTTATAGTTTGGACACATGATATATGCCACCATTAGCATGTCCTTGACCCTTTTTGACCCTCAAACATTCTTGGAAACCTTTAAGAGTTTTTAGCAGTTTCTTTAGTTATTTAGTTCTACTGTCTGTTCCACGTTTTGCTGCCGACAAACTTTTGTCTATTAAAGTTTGTTGGCAGCAAAACGTGGAACAGACAGTAGTATGCCAGTGGCATAACCATGTTTACAAGCATAAACTCATTTTATATTTGAGTTAGAAAAATTATGAAAAAGGACATTGCAATGACATTGGCAAGGATAGCCCCAGATCCGCCTGTGCATCCACACTTTCTGATTAGGGCCAGCCAATCGTACTGAGTGAATGTGCAAGAGAACCAATGGAGAAGTCATATTGGTCACCAGCTGAGATACTTTTAAACATATCTCAGCTGGTAGTCTATAATTTAAAGGCAAGAAAAGGGGGGAGATGTGCGTTTTCGTGATGAAAGCAAGAAACTTTGCATACAACCATTTTGAAGTATTCTGAATCCCAAAAAAAAGGAGACAGTCTCGATTTTGCCTAGAACATGCTGAAAATGAGGCCCCAAAAGGGGCCCTACTTTTTTTATTGAAAAAATCACATTACCAGGTAAAAACATGTGATTCTAGTATGATTCATGTACAGTTTGTTTGCTCAGTGCATATTTAATATTATTTTTAATGGTTTGCTAAAAAAAAGAGGGGTTTTATTACCAAAATATTACTATTTTTTAAAATAATAGTTGTTTAAGTTAGTAAGATAACGCATGAAATGAAACGATAAGTGAGTTTTGTGATATCCACTCATTGCGTAGAACCATTTTGATGTACATGTATGCTTAATCCAAAAAAAAGGAGGCACTCTCTATCTCGCATATAACATGCCAAAAAACGAGGCCCCAAAAGGAGGAGACGAATTTAGAAAATTGTAAAATAAGACTTGATGTGTACATTTACAATATTTCAGAAGTGATAAATTGATAATGTTTATGGTTTAGTATTGAAATTGGGTCTATTTTTAAAAAAACATATTTCTTTCATTTTTTATCAAAATGTTTAGTGAAAAGAGGCCCATAAAGGGTTATTTAGAAAAAATAGTAAAGTATACTCGGATATACAGTATATGTATTGGACATAATTATATATTCAACATTATATTACTAAAATTATTCATTTATTAGGTTCATCCTATAGTTCATCACATTTTCTATATTTTAAATTTTGCCATACATACAATGTGAGGCCCCTTAAGGTAACGATGTGAAGTACATATGTGGAGAAACCTAATAGGCCTTATATAGTATCTGAATAAATTAGAATATGAATTCTAACATTATCTGGCTACGTAATGCAAAAGAAACATACTGGTGCCGAATTATGCTGAAGAGCTACTGCTTGAGTGCAGCCAATGGCATGCACATATACATGTACAGGTTCCATGTGATTAGCATGTTCAGGGTTATTTCCCCTTTCAACTATTTTTGGTTGTGGAGTCAGATACATCACAAACCGAGTGGCTGAATCATGTATCCACATTATGTGACACTGAACTGTTAGAGCCTAACCAACAGGTATCATGGTCAGCATATTTTGCGGGCCAACGAGTTACAGAAACCAGAAAATGCACGCTCTGCAGCAATGGTCAAGCATGGCATGAACATTATCAAACAAGCAACACAGTATGAGCATCCATCACAAACACCAGTCCTCACTGTGCATCAGCCCTTGTACGCTATATCAAAACTGATTCAATGGTCATGGCCGGATGTCTATGGAGATAACAAGTATTGTGTTATGATGGGAGGCTTGCACATTGAAATGGCTTTTCTAAAGGTTATTGGTGAATGGTTGGAAAAGAGTGGTTGGTTATCAGCTTTAACAACTGCTGGTGTCACAACACCAGGAAGGGCGGACAGCATTCAGAAAGGCGCACACACTTCAAGATGCCAGTGGGCTCATCAAGTCATGGCTGCAGCACTGTTCATCCTAATGAAGAGGTCATACACTGAATACACAGAGAGCTGCACTGGAGATGTGAATTTGCTCACGTTCGATGACTGGTGTAATTCCATGGACAATGCCAACCTCCATCCACAGTTCTTCTACTGGCACAATACTCTGATGTTAGAATCTTTGTTGCTCCAGTTTCTGAAGTCACAACGGGAAGCCAACTTCGGTATGTATGTTGAGTGCCTTGTCCGCATTGTTCCCTGGTTCTTTGGTCTAGATCATATTCATTATGCACGTTGGCTTTCTGTCCACACATATGATCTACTCTGTCTACAGGAAACATGTCCTGATGTGTTTGGAGAGTTTGTTCGTGGTCATTTTGTTACGCATAAGACACATAATAGATTTTCAGCAATGGCACACGACCAGGTGCACGAACAACAGAACACAGTCATCAAGGAGGACGGCGGATTTGTGGGCATCACATAAAATCCAGATACTCTTCGGAGATGGATGGTTTCCGCCCCGGAAGTAATACGAATTATCAAGGAGGCGGATTCTGATACTGACAAATCGCACAGTAAACACCATGAAGAAAACGACGGCACGCAAAAAAGATTTCATTCGCAGGTGCGCCAGTTGGTAGATGTTATCGACGAACTGGGTACCCCATTTTCAGAGTGCTCTTCCGACCTACTGTCTTTGGATACGAAGATTATGTCGAAAGATGTCGTTTCGTCAATAGAAACTATTGAGCGCATTGGACAATCACAATATGAAACACTAGTAGATGAACGTATTCGTGGTAATTCTAGACCAATCAATGATCCAATCGCCAAGAACAATTGTCCTTTGTTCAGTTCTGACCTAAGGAAGTCGTCAGGGAAGAGTAGCAAGATAACTCTATGAAAAGTGACATACAATTGTTCTCAAGACTGTACATCTCGTGTCAAAATCGTGATGGAGATTTAGATGGATTTTTTGAACACGAGAATCATGCTTGGCCACCGTCATTATCTGAAAACAACGTGATGAGAGCTTGCAACAAATCAGAACTGTTGAAATTTCTAGAGCAAACAAATGAAGAGCCAGTTGATCAGCCAAATGTGACATTGAAGATATTAGACGGAGCCGCCATAGTGCAATCTATTGATCCAAAGAAAACTGACAAGAATCTCAAAACCTTTGAACACTATGCAGGTAAGTTGTTTTTGCCATTTCTGCTTAAACAGCTGGAATCGGTCGATCATCTGGATTTTGTTTGGGATGTATATCGCCCTGATAGTCTGAAAGCCTTCACAAGACAATGCCGTGGTACGGGAGACCTGTTGAGAGTAACTGGAACCACCAATCTTCCTACAAACTGGAAAACGTTTCTTCGCGTCGATGGGAACAAAATGGCATTGTTCGAGTTCTTGGCTTTGGCAATAGAACATGTGCAAATTTCCCCCGGAAAACAAATGCTTACAACTTTTCGCGACGGTATTCTTTCGAACTCATCTGTTGAAAATGTTGACTACTCAGGGCTCCAAGCCATTTTCGCATGAAGAGGCCGACTCTCGCATGATATTTCATGCAAGCGATGCATTTAGACACGTATTCACGGATGTAATGATACAAGCAACCGACACTGATGTTGAAGTTCTGGCTGTTGCTGCTGTTAGCGTTGTTCCTAGTTGTAAATTGTGGGTGGCATTCAGACATTAAAAATCTTTCTGGTATATTCCAGCACATTCCATTGCAACGCGGCTTGGTCCTGATGCATCTTGGGGTCTTTTGTTCCTGCATGCGGTGTCCGGGTGCGATACAGTCTCTGCCTTTTATGGTGTGGGTAAGAAGACCACATTTACAGTATGGATGTCACAGCCCCATCTCCTACCCTTGTTCAAATATGTAGCCAGTGCTCCGGAATCCGTCTCTGATGATGTCATTGATTTGCTTGAGAGGTTTGTTGTGCTACTCTACAGTAGAACATTGTCATGCGAAACGGTCAATCTTGCCAGGAAACAATTATTTGCGCATGGAAATAGGCAAATAGGCAAACATCCCTCCAACCAGATCTGCCCTGGACCAACACATTAAAAGAGCTGCTTATCAAGCAGGGCATGTATGGGGGCAGGCTTTGCTCTCTGATCCCAAACTTCCCGACCCTTTTGACTGGGGATGGGCCATGTATGATGGAGTGTGGAAGCCAGTTTGGAGTAAATTGCCAGAGGCTTCCAAATCTTGTTCAGAGCTGGTCAAATGCAGCTGCAGGGCTGCTTGTACGGGACGGTGTAAGTGCATAAATGCAAATCTATCTTGTACTCAGCTATGTCATAGCCGAGGTCTGTGTGATAGAGAATGATATGCAAGAATGTGTTGGCAGTTGGCGTAAAATGTGTAATTGCTATGAAATTATCATAGAGCAGAACAGGAGGTGACTAATTGTGTGTTTATGACATATGAACTAGAGTAGTATATGATGTAAATAAGTTTGTACATACGGTATTATAGTATTATGAACTGAACATCACATGCGGAGAAGTGGATTATGTGAATAATTATGTGTTTACGAGTGAACTCAACATCAGATGTGGCGAAACACTTGATGTGATTAATTCCGTGCTAATGAGAGTAGTACATGTGTATATGAACTTGAGAACATATGCTGAACAATATACATGTATAATGTACATAGTTCCGCGGCTATCGAACATATACTAGTATGTATATGAACCCAACACCATGATCTGAGTATTACTTGAGGTGGATAAGTGTGTGTATAGCATACACATACTTGTATATGAACTCAACACTATGGGACACGTATTTTATGATGTGGATAAGTATGTGCTTTAATAACATGGTGCCAATAATTCAGTGAGCGTATTATGAACTAAACTTCATATCCCACGTCAGCAATTATCCTGAGACATGTTTGGCTTTGTACAGATTTTGATACATTGTTGTATGTGGCAGTGACTGGAGAAATGGGACCTATGCGACCAGCGTACTCCCAGATCAGCATGCGCATCCACGCAGTCTGATCAGGGCAAACACTGTTTGACATTCAGTCAGTGAAACATCCACCATCCCAATCAAACTGCAAGTGTGCTAGCGGACCACGAGTAATCCCATAAGCACCATTTAAAAACTCCCATAAGCCCCATTTCTCCAGTCACGGCAACAAAAATATGTGTCCATGTACATGTATGTATAAAATTCATAGAAAATACTCAGTGCGATCACTTTTTTCTATTTTATATTTTGGCTTAAAAATGCTCTTTTTTGTTATAAAACCCCATTTGGGGGCCTCTTTTTTGTCAGAAAATTCAATTAACACACATGCAGGGAAGCAGAAAATGCAAATACTATTGTATTAATACAAGAATGACATGACGTTTCACATCCTACAAACAAAAGCTATTTTTTCTAGGATTTAAGCTAAATAATACAATTTTCAGTAATAAAACCCCTTTTTGGGCCTCTTGAGGCCTCTTTTTTAACCAATAATGAAAAATAATAAAAGCTATGCCTTGCAAACTACAAACAAAACATGATGCACATTAGAATCGCATGTATTTGTTCAATTATATAACGCATTACCTGGTAATGTGAATATTTCAATAACAATTTTAGGGGCCCTTTTGGGGCCTCATTTTCAGCATGTTCAAGGCAAAATCGAGACTGTCTCCTTTTTTTTTTGGATTCAGCATACTTCAAAATGGTTATATACAAAGTTTGTTGCCTTCATCAGAAAAATGCACATCTTTTAGCTCTAAATTATAGACTATGGTGACCCATATGACTTTTCTGTTGAACAAATATAAAAAAAGACACAATCACTCAATCAAATAATCAACCAAGTTCAACCAATTAATCAAACATTTCAACCAATCAATAAATTACCATGCCAGGCTGTGGAAGAATTGTAGGCAGCAGCTGTGAATGCCATGAGACTGTGGATATTCATCAATCAATCAATGAATCAGTCAGTCTTTGCCCCATGTGGAGGAGTGATTCCTCCACATGGGGCAGTAGCTGTGGATGCCATGTGATTGTATATTCATAACTCAGTCATCAATCAATCAGTCCATCAATCAAGCAAGGAATCACTCATTCAACTAATCAATTAACTAATCAATCCAGCTCAGCAATCAAGAAATCAATCAACAATTAATCAGCCCACCAATCAATCAATCAACCAATCAACACTCAATCAGCCAATCAACACTCAATCAGCCTATTGATCAACCAATCATCACTCAATCAACCAATCAGCACTCAATTGGCCCATCAACCAATCAATCAACTAATCAATCAATCAATTAACCAATCAATCCAGGCTGTGGAAGATTCCCAGGCAGCTACTGTGGAACTTCAGGAGAGACTCGGACGTGAGGAACAGAAATCCCTACAGTTCGCCGCCAGACAGGACGAGACGAAAACTGTCGGTCAACGTCTCGAAACTCAGAAACTTGAGGTAATGGAAATAAATATGTTAGGCATCTTCCTCTTGCCACGATAAACATGCATTGTGAATTTAGTTAAGATCCGTCAAGTAGAACTTGAGATCTTCTATGGACAAGAATGCAGAATCTGAATGTGAAAATCGAAGTATTACATTATCATAATTATGAACCATCGCATCTGAATCTATTTGCACATGCTGGATAAATGGCCTGAAATAGTTACTAATACTGCGTCTAATACTGCGTCTAATACTGCAGCTGACTGTTATTTCACAAATGACAGCTGCATTACTTCTTCAAGAATTTATTCACCCTTTCAACAGACCTCTTTTGCAGTGTTTGCAAACAGTGTAGATCCACATGAGCCGGCTCGCGACAAGCCGTCTCCACAGGATCTGCACTTTTTGCAAGAAATTTCATATACGTTTGTATTTTAGAAAAAGAAACACTCCTTTCTTATGAATGGACTGGTCTGAAAATAATTTTGTGACAATTGGATTGGTTGGACAATTCACATATCAAAGTCCATTCCAGTTACTTAGTGGTGAAAGGGTTATTAGTTGAACCGGTGTTAAGTAGTTTATATTTGTTTTTAAACCATTCAAATATTCTTTCATATCACAACTTTCAGAATCTGGAAAAACAGATCGAGTCCATGAAGGTCAGAATCAACGACCTTCAGCGGGAAAAAGATGCCGTTGGGCGAGAACGTGATTCACTTCAAACAACCAAAAATGCCGTAAGCAAAGAAAGAGACGCTCTTGTGAAAGAAAAAGACACTTATACAAATGACACAGAAAAACTCAGAGCAGAAAAAGACAATATCTCCAAAGACAAAGACTCTATTCAAAGAGAAAAAGACGCTGTGACAAGGGAAAGAGATTCTTTACTGCGGGAAATTAAACTTGTTCGGGATACGAATAGAAGTTTCACTAGTCATTCCGAGGATACAGATATAATGAGAAAGGAGTTGGACTCTGTGAGGCGAGAGTTGGAGCATTTACAAACGTCGGCGATGTACGATGGGGAAGATAGGGAAAAGCATTTAGACAGAATTCGGTCGTTAGAGGATTATTCCCGGCAACTGGAGTTGGATAATAGAGAACTCGCTAATAGGGTAAGTTTGGTTATACATGTATTTGATTTGGACACACTATGATTAAAATAGGCTTCTTTAACCCTTAGAATGCTGGTAACAAAAATTGTCGTCTGCCGTTGTTTCATATTTTGTCTTTATTATCAATAAATACATGGTTTGGCAGCACTTTAGAATTAATTTCCATTGGAAATGATGCTAAAGTGTTGTTAAAACATGTTGTTGATGATAAAAATGGAAAATAAAAAAATAAACAGCAAACGATAAAATTTAATTCAGCATTGTAAGATTTAACATTTGACAAGATCCATAAATATCCTGATTCATTCAAATTCTGCAGTTGAACGGGCCATTTAGACAGAATTATCTTGTTATTCTTTGCAGTTGGCATTCGATAATAGGGAGCATAATTGCTAATAGAGTTAGTTCAGTTATACATGTTGTGGGCCATAATATGATCATAATTATCTTGTTTCATTTCTGATAAGAATATCCTCATTCATTCAAATTTATTATTAATCGATTTCCCAATTTTCAGTTATTGCACGTTCCCCAATTTTATAGCCGCGGCCCCATTCCCAAAATCTTGAAAAGCAACACTGATAGTGCTGTATTCCTCTATTTTACCTTTTCAACGTTACAGGCCTGTTTAGTGGTATTGGCAAGTAGTGTAGATCCAGATGAGCCGGCTCGTGACAAGCCGGCCGTCTTATCAGAATCTTTCTTATTTTTGAGAACAAAAACACCCTCCTTTTCATAAATGGACTAGTCTGAAAATCATTTTGTGACAATTGAATTTGTCTGGAAATTAACATATAAAAATCCATTCCAGTTACTTGGGGTGAAAGGGTTAATTTCAAATTGTGAATAAAATGTCTGTAACAAGAAACACCCGTTAAATATGAACAAACTGAGGACAAAAGCAACACTGATAGTGCTGTATTCCTCTCTTAAATTACAAATTGGGCATCAATTTTCAGTTACAAGAAACGCTTGTTAAATACGAACAAACTGAGGAGTCGTATAATCGAGAAAAGCGAGGGACGATGGACCGGCAACAAGTGAACAGTCGGCAGCTCATTCAGGTGGAATCGGACCTCAGCATTGCTAATGGAAAAATCCGGGAACTTCGGGAAGATTTACAGAAAAAGCAAAATCAGATTGTGAAGCAGGAGGCTGATAAAGTTGGCAAATCGGTATGTTTGACTTACACACATGTGGTAACTCCATCTGCTTGTAGTTTTTGTCGCGCCTGCTTTAGTCGCTGCTTTTTCGTTGTCGTCATCCGAAATGCCAAAAGGTTTGTACAAGCTTCGTCATTACTTTACTTACTTTAGCACATGCCCATGATCATGTTACGGTCAAATGCCTCGGCAGGCACAAAACCGCTTCCATGGCAGAATTCTTGTTGTCCTTCTAGTTGTTACAATGCTGAATTAAAATTGGTTATCTGCTGTGTATTTTTTTTTAATTTTCAAATTTTCTTTTCAAGAAATGCAATGGTTTGGCAACTCTTTAGAATGATTTCCAATCGAAATCATTCTAAAATGCAGACAAACCATGTTTTTCTTGAGAAAGAAGACAAAAATTAACACAACAGCAGATGAGAATTTACATTTCCAGCATTCTAATGGTTAAATCTTTCTGTCTAAATAACAGACACATAGAGAATACGTTACTTCTTAACATCTGATAGGCCATCTGTGTTTGACCAGAGACAGAGAGTAAACTGTGGCTGAGGGGTAACACCGTCGGACTGCCACGCTGGCGACCCGGGTTTGATTCATGGTTCAGTTCCAGGGCATCAGTATTTCTGAGATACTTTGTATTTCCTGCTCTACTAGTCCTACGGATGGGGACTTTAAAAAAGGCGGTCCTGTGTATCAGATTGAAAGAGGAGTCTGAGCATGTTAAAGAACCAAATGGGGCTATTCTAATAAGAGTTAGGACCCCTGGGGCTGGTTTCCTCTGTATCCACTTCCTTCCTTTCTCCCGTTCTTGGGAGACGACATGCAAGATCATCAAGCCAGTGCCATCTTTAAATCCAAGCATTTACATTTTAGAAAATTTGAGAAATAATTTCATACCATGAAAACTACTGTAAAGTCAACCCATGAAAACTAGTACATGTATACACACACAACAGTTTATTGGGAACAAATTGAATGGGGTATCACCAAAATTACATTGCTACACTTGTGACATCACAATGGCAGTGACATATACTCAACAAAACTAGAAACGTCCCTGTTTTATAGCCGGTGTAGCTCTGTCTATGTATGTACCACATATTCAAAGTACATGTATTTTAAACCGTGGCGATGTTCAGAATACGATCGTGTAGAGTTTAACCGATACACACGGTTTACATAGCGGCCAGTGACCGGAACGTTGATTTCCACTTTTTGCACGTGCACGCTATACTTGTCATCGATAAGGTGATTCAGTTCATGTCGTACCATTCATGCGATAGGGGCTATTCGGAAAATTAAAAAACTTTTTTAATTTTTCACTGTTTTCGATATGCCACGGCTTTCCGAAAACGAGCGAAATCAGGCAATTGGGATGCTTGCGGGCCAGGGCGGTCGCGCCTCGGTTTGGTTGCTGTCGGAAGACGATTGATCGTCTTGCAGCCCGGTACCAGCAGACTGGGGCTGTTCACGACCGGCAGCGACCTGGTAGGCCTCGTGTAACGACGGCTAGAGCCGATCGTTACATTACGTTGACGCACTTACGTCAACGTCGATTGGCAGCCACAGTCACTGCTAGGCGATACGGTGTCTCATGGCAGACCATTCGCAACCGGTTACGTCGTAACGCCCAACCAATCCGGGCACGCCGCCCGTACACTGGTCAGAATATAATGACCCAACGTCACCGTGCTGCCAGACTGTTATGGGCGCGACGTCATCTGAACTGGAGAAGGGCTGACTGGAACCGAGTTTTGTTCACCGATGAATCTCGGTTCACAGTTAGTCATGCTGACGAAGATTACGGGTATACAGGCGTAAAAATGAAAGATTCACCGATTGTTGCATTGTTGAGAAGAACAGGTTTGGGGGAGGGAGCGTAATGGTCTGGGTGGGATCATGGGAAACCGGAAGACAGATTTGGTTGTTGTACAGGGCAACATCAATGCACAACGTTATGTTGCAGATGTGCTAAATGCACATGCCTTACCATTTATCCGTCAGCATGGTCCTGGTGTGACATTGATGCACGACAATGCCCGCCCTCACGTAGCCAGGGTCACCACTCAATACTTACAGCAAAACAACGTCGACGTCATGCCATGGCCCGCGGTCTCCCCGGATCTCAATCCCATTGAGCACATATGGGATGAGCTGGGCCGCAAAGCACGAGCTAACCATCAGATTGACAATGTTCGCGATCTTACACGGGCGTTACAACGGGAATGGAGGAATTTGCCCAACGCACTGGTATTGCGTTACGTCACGTCGATGCGGTGTAGGATCATTGCATGCATTCATGCAAATGGTGGCCACACTCGGTACTAACGAGATTTACTGAATTTGCCACATTACGTATTGAAATTCCATCTCTAAACATTAAGTAACACATTTCTGAGTTTTTGTGATTTTTGATTTTGACCCCTACCGCCCTTGGCCGGTTATCTCTCGAATATTTAACAAGATATCCAAATGCAATTTATTGGCTTTGATACAGAAATGAATGAACTTGTTTTTCCATTTTGATTTTTAAAAGTAACCCTTTTGGTTTTTGATGAATCTTTCCTTAAACATGGAGGGACGTTTCTAGTTTTGCTCAGTATAGAACCATCATTATTTGATTGGCAGGCAAAGTCAGCGAGTTGGATGATGAATATAGCAATTTATTACTTAGCTCCACCTCTAGTGACTTGCAGAACTATTTTTAGCTCACCTGAGCGAAGCTCATGTGAGCTATTGTTACCGCAATGTGTCCGTCGTCCGTCGTCGTCGTCGTCGTCGTCCGTGAACATTTTCAAACGTCTTCTCCTCGGTAACCATTGGGCCTATGGTCACCAAACTTCATGGTCATGGTCCTTAGGTAGGGGGATTACAAAATTGTTAAAATGACGTCATTGCGTAATCCAAGATGGCCGCCGTCTAAAAATAGCACAAATTCTTAAAAAATCTTCTTCTCAAGAACCACCAACCGGATTTCGACAAAACTTGGTAGGAATGATCGATGTACATTGCTCTTTCAAAGTTGTTAAAATGGTGACCCTGGGGTTAAAAATGGGCGTGGCCCGTGGGGTCAAATTGGGTCAAATTTTATTTTTGACTGAATATGGTCATTTCATATATCAAATTGAAGGTATCAATGAGGCGATCACTCTGGTGCATTTTTTGTCGAAATCGGATTGTTATGTCATCCAAGATGGCCGCCGAAAGGTCGTTCTTTTATTAGAGATTTCAAAATTCTTCTTCACATGAACCGCTTGGCCCATGGTAGCCAAACTTAAAAGTTATGGTCCATGGGTAAAGCCTTTTCAGATTTGTTAAAATGGAGGTCATCGCTAATCCAAGATGGCCGCCGTCAAAAAATAGCATAAATTCTTAAAAAATCTTCTTCTCATGAACCGCTAGCCGGATTTCGACGAAACTTGGTAGGAATGATCGATGTGCATTGCTCTTTGAAAGTTGTTAAAATGGTGACCCCGGGGTCAAAAATGGGCGTGGCCCGTGGGGTCAAATTGGGGTCAAATTTTATTTTTGACCGAATATGGTCATGTCATATATCAAATTGAAGGTATTAATGAGGCGATCACTCTGGTGCATTTTCTGTCGAAATCGGATTGTTATGTCATCCAAGATGGCCGCCAAAAGGTCAAAAGGTCGTTCTTTTATTAGAGATTTCAAAATTCTTCTTCACATGAACCGCTTGGCCCATGGTAGCCAAACTTAAAAATTATGGTCCATGTGTGAAGCCTTTTCAGATTTGTTAAAATGGAGGTCATCGCTAATCCAAGATGGCCGCCGTCTAAAAATAGCATAAATTCTTAAAAAAATCTTCTTCTCATGAACCGCTAGCCGGATTTCGACGAAACTTGGTAGGAATGATCGATGTACAATGCTCTTTCAAAGTTGTTAAAATGGTGACCCCGGGGTCAAAAATGGGCGTGGCCCGTGGGGTCAAATTTTAATTTTGACCGAATATGGTCATGTTATATATCAAATGAAGGTATCAATGAGGCGATCACTCTGGTACATTTTTTGTACAAATCGGATTGTTATGTCATCCAAGATGGCCGCCGAAATGTCAAAAGGTCGTTCTTTTATTAGAGATTTCAAAATTCTTCTTCACATGAACCGCTTGGCCCATGTAGCCAAACTTATTAAAATTGTTATGGTCCATGGGTGAAGCCTTTTCAGATTTGTTAAAATGGAGGTCATCGCTAATCCAAGATGGCCGCCGTCTAAAAATAGCATAAATTCTTAAAAAATCTTCTTCTCATGAACCACTAGCCGGATTTCCACGAAACTTGGTAGGAATGATCGATGTACATTGCTCTTTGAAAGTTGTTAAAATGGTGACCCCGGGGTCAAAAATGGGCGTGGCCCGTGGGGTCAAATTGGGGTCAAATTTTATTTTTGACTGAATATGGTCATGTCATATATCAAATTGAAGGTATCAATGAGGCGATCACTCTGGTGCAATATTTGTCGGAATCGGATGATTATGTTATCCATGATGGCCACCAAAAGGTCCATTTATTCAAGATTTTTAACGTCTTTTTCTCAGGAACCACATGGCCGATGCCACATGGGTGAAGCATTTTCAGATTTTGTAAAATGAGAGTCATCGCTTAATCCAAGATGACCGCCATCTAAAAATAGCACAATTTTTTTAAAACACATGAACTCAATGTCACATTCTCCTCTGGTGTTCATGGAGTCAGGTGAGCGAATTAGGGCCATCATGGCCCTCTTGTTATAATCATTATTATTTAAGTGGCAGGAAAACTGAGAGTATATCACTAGTGAGCAATTTGGACACTGACTAGCCAGCCCAAGCAGACAGCCTTACATATCAATTCAACACATTTACCAGTACAAACCAGATTGAATTGGCTTTCGCTGATGTCTACTGTCTAAATATTATTATGCACTCAGTAGTACTCAATACAGCAGCTATAATTTTACAGAACCATAAATAGTGATTATTTGATTGGCAGGCAAAGTCGGAGAGTTCCATTGCGAGGCTGGAGGCGGAGCTAAATGAGTTGAAGACGTTTCATAGGAAGGAGGTGGACAAACTGAACAATAAAGTGGACCAGACAACAAAGGAGGCGAAGGATTTGAAAAACAGTGTACGGGAAAAGGATCAGGTATGTGTGCTATTCTAGATGTGAAACACATTTATAAAGATACTTAACTGAGTGTTGAGTAAATATTCCAGTTTATTACCGCCACATATAATTATAATGGTTTACAATGAATGGTTGTTGTGACTAAGTACAAATATAATTATATGAAATCTTATGTGGCTGTGACTGGAGAAATGGGGCTTATTGGTTTTATAACCAGTGTTTGCATCTGCAAAGTCTGATCAGGATCTGCACAGTTTCGCCATTCCATTAATGAAACACACAGAGGAAAAAGACCAGATGTAAGCAATCACTCAAAGACCTTCCATGCAAAAATAATCCTTAAAATTGTGTTTCAATTCTAGAACATTTCTCCGTATGGATTTTTATGTCGAGACAGTTGTAGCCATATTCATGTACATGGTATAGCCTATAGGTTGTATATGTTTCATGAATGGATTTTATTAACACACATGTGTGAATGCAATAGAAAACAATATAACTCCTTTCTATTTCACTTCCAAGAATACATCAGGCAGGTCATTTGGTAAAGTATTGAACTTCTATGCATGCAAAATGCGTTTGCTAGTACATTGTTCATTTCACTCCATGAACTAATCATTCCATTAATTAGCCAATGAATTGATACATTAATTAGCCAATGAATTGATCATTCTAATGCACTGAAAATATAAAGCACGCATCTGATTGGTCAATTGTAATTACAGCCTATAAAATATGAAAAATCTCTGTTTTACCAGTCTGTGTTTTACAACTTTATGTAACCCTACACGCTTTTGTAAACAATGGCCAGCGGCGGGGAATCCAAATATCTATTTACCAAATCATTTTCGGTTCATTTTCGGTTATCCATTCTGCCATATGAACATGTACAACCGAAAGCGGAAAAGAGAATCGACCAACGACTGACAAACATGACTTCAGGGAAAGTGTGGCCCTTCAACAAATTCCCAAAAATATTACCCCACCCGCCCAAAATATAGAAGAATTTACAAAAAAATGCTCAAATGCAAACTCAATATGCCAGTACCAGCCTATAACTTTACGAATTCCAATGTGCACATACATGACTATACATAATAAACTGTATTGCAGATGGGTAATGACCTGAATTATGCATAAAGCCTGGGAAATCCTGTTCAAGGCTGTTGACATTTGTTGACACTTCCTTTGTAAAAATCATGCGAACTCGATGTAGAAATGTTGACACTTCTTTGAATGAAGAAAAGCGATTAACTGTTGCAACTACACATAGAAAAGCAATACAATTGTTAAAATAAACTTTAGAGTTGAATAAATGTATTAATGTCTTAGAAAAAGTCCCGTTAATCTCAATTTGAAATGGGAATATTCTTCAGCGGAGTTACATGTCTTCAAATTCATTTGGTGTGAGGCGGTTATCGATGACGACAACAACCTGCTGACGTATTGAAAAATTCGCTGTTCGTGATGTGCGACGATGTTGCAGAAAGCATGGAGCACACTAGGTGCATTAGAATGGGGATAACCATGCTTTGTTTTTCGATTTGGAGCGGTATGTGTGAGGTTTTATGGTCTGAGAATCAGTTTTACGGCTCCGCTAACGCGTCGCCGTAAAACTCCATAAAACCTCCCACATACCGCTCCAAATAAAAAAACAAAGCATGGTTATCCCCTAATTCAATGCTGTTAACATTAGCAATGTTCAATTTGTGTATGCAGCTGTGATAGAATCAAAATGTGACTTGATCAGGGTCACATTGTTTGCCATTCAGTCAGTGAAATACCTACTGCTCTGCTGATAAATAATACATAGAGTTTAGTCAACTACCATTTTTAAATACCGGATTTATTAACCGAGGCATCTGAAAATTCGACAAAGAAACGAGTGTGGAGCACGAGTTTCTTTGGCGGATTTACAAATGTCAAGGGAAATAAATCCGGTATTTCAAAATGGTAGTGGAATAAAGTGTATATTACATGCTCTCATGTTGGAAAATGTGAAATTTGCTCTTAGACCAGCTTATAATGTTGTCAAAATTGACAATTTTAACGTTAGCGTATGAATTGTTTCTTCGCCAGAAATGACGTCAAAACGTGACTTCAATTAGAAGGAAATATTTCTTTCCTACAAGAAAATAAATTCCTCCAGAATCACGGTAAATCACCGGGTAGCATGTAATATACAATACATAGTTCATTTTCAGTATACAGGAGTGTGCTAGACAGTCAAATGTTAATGTAAGTATTTCACTATGTTTTGGAGAGGATTTCAATAAGTTTTCAGCCCCTTTCAATCCAATCAAAATTACTATGACATGTGCAAACAAAGTCAAATAAATATGTTTAAAAAGACCAGTAGCCGATTTCATCAACATTGCAAAGTATACTTTAGTAGCAAAGTATACTTTGAGGGAGAAATTTTCAATTTTATGATAAATTTATTAATTTTTATTATACTGAATTTATTACATTATCACAGCCAATTTGGCTGTGATAATGTAATAAATTCAGTATAATAATTCTGCATACTTTTAATCATGAAATATATGCAGTTGTTAGTTCTATATGAAATAATGCATTTCAGGAAAAATAAACGATTACTCCCTCAAAGTATACTTTGGTAGTAAAGTATACTTTGCAATGTTGATGAAATAGGCTACTGATGTTTGATTGCCACCATTTCTCCAGTCACAGACAATAGGCTACTGATGTTTGATTGCCACCATTTCTCCAGTCACAGACAATAGGCTACTGATGTTTGATTGCCACCATTTCTCCAGTCACAGACATATGTGTATTCTTTTTTATCTGGAGGTATATGTAAATTCTTTTAATAACCAATTACCACCATTAAATATAAAAATGATCACCATATTCCTTTTGTCAGGAGTTGTTAAATAAACAGTATGAACTGAAGCAAGCAGTTTTATTCTATTTTCTTCAATTCTTCACTTGAAAGTGTATGTTGTGACCACTCATTTGAACTGTCTCAATGAGACAGTTCATGTTAGTGGTCACAACATACATGTCTGTGTGAAAATAAGAAACATGTATTGAATTATCTTGTTGGTATCTGTTGGTAAAATCAAGGATTTTAAGTTAGTTCTCTCTATGTATCTGGTAAAATGGTGTATTATTTTATTTCCAGGAGTTGTTAAGTAAGCAGCATGAACTGAAGCGAATCAAGACTCAGATGGACCGACTTGAGGCTCAGCTTCAGACGGAAATCAAGATACGGACAGATCTGGAAAATAGGAATACTTCGCTCGATCAGGAGATCTCAAAGGTGGGTGTGGCAGTTGAATGAGTACAGTCTACCTACACTCATTTACTCATTTAGGAGACTGAGGAAAATTCTTTGAGTTAAGGAAACTTTGAGTTATTATACAGGAAAACGTGTACTTGGGACCAAATATATGACTCAATTATCTGTACATTGTAGTTCGACTTATGAGAGTTTGAGGGAATGAGTGTAGACTGTACATGTGATTGGGGGGCAAAGTCATGGTTTGGGATCACGTGGGTTCCGAAATATTCCAATGTGACGTAATATGTGACGTCATTGTTACATTAGATTTTCTTTAAAGTCTTCCTAACAGCCGGATGGATTTTGATGATACCGGTATATATGATTATCGCACCCAAACATGATGACTTATGTGTTTTATGGCTGTTTAACAGTTCATGAATAATCACGTACCGTTTATTTCTTACATTCACATCCTCAAGATTTTTATTTACATTAACAGAAACCGATTCTGCGTCAATATGACAGAATTATGAGATTAAAGCAAATGGTACAATAAAGAGATGAATGTAATGGAATAGTCAAATAATTAGAATAGAACGATCCATGTCAGATAGTTAGGGGTGAAGGGGTTATGTCTATAAAACATAGCAACCCCATCCTACCTGTTAAATTGGTGCCGAACCTAATTGTGGTATTTATTCTTGTTTCTTTTGTTACAATCATGTGTACAATCTATTTATTGGAGAGCCTGGACATTCCTACCGTATTTAGCTGTGTATTGCGCGCACCGGTGTACAACGCGCATCTATATTTTGGGGGGAAAATCAGTGAAAAAAATAGTTCGCGTGCAACAAAAAAAATAAATAAATAAAAATCGGCGGAAATTCCGTCACGTATAAGAAAATTGCATTCCGAGTTCACATCCACAATGCTGAACGTGTGCTGTTAGGCTCTCTCGAAGAGAAAAATATCGCCAAAGGTCAGCTTTATAACATAAATTAGACTTTATATTGTCTAAAAGTATGTTATATTTATTGTTATTTACTCATTAATATGCTTAATAAAAATTCATGATGCATGTAATAAACTTATTGAACCTACTTACGAAGAAATTTGTTGTATATAATTCCACCATATTTGCCATTCGTGTATACCCATAATCGCAAACACACAGCAGGCTAGCCATGTGTAAACTTCTTTCCCAAGGCGATAATAACTCCCTACTAGTGACCTGCACACGAGAAATGGGCCATAAACAATTCAATCCCCCCCCCCCCCCCCCCCCCCCCCATTCACCCCCCCCCCCCCCCCCCCCCCCCCCCCCCCCCCCCCCCCCCCCCCCCCCCCAGCCAAATATTGACACTGTGGACCACCGTGGATATACGTAGGTACAGATAGTGTGTATTCACTGTTTATTGATTAGGTTTAACAATATACATAGGTACTACCTGAATACACGACATTCCAGCATAGCCCCATACAGTGTATGCGCAGATGAATCAGGGGCTATGCTGGTCGCACATGTCATAAGGTATTGATGCGTGAATACTTGTCAATACTTTACAAAAATAGTAACACAGTCAGTCGGCAACTAGCAACGAAAAACGACCATTACCGAGTGTTACCGAATGCGATCTGAATGTGCGCGACGCTTGATTTAGCATCTAAAATCTTACATCAAGCGCTCATGGGATTGAGATGATCTGTCCTCATTAATTATTCACAGAATGGCAGACGTGTGACGTCACTTTGAAAATGTACAACCAAACAATACGCGACAGGCAACATTTGACCGATATGAGATCGGTACACCAGCGTAAATACAGAAAACACGTAAATTTCCTCTAATACACGTAGCCTCTTATGTTACGAGCCTGGCTATATTAAATCCCAAAATATACCAATTTACCATCAATCTATACTTACCGCACCCATTCATATCGATTGATTCCTTTTCTCTTGTTTCACACTGCGTATTTCAACGTCATAGCGGACACCTGTTAAAAATTGATATTTCCGTTTCCGGGCTTGTTTTGTTTGCGTAAAACTGGCAGAAATCAGTTGGAAAAAATGTTTGAAATTTATGTTCCTACTTATAACGCGCAGGGTGACTTCTGGATTAAAAATGGGGCTGAAAAAATGCGTGTAATACACGCCTAAATACGGTATTTGTTTCCTAGCCTTTGCTGATAACTTGTCACTTGCCTTTTATTCTGTTTGGGCGTATGCGAAGGGTAAATTTAACACTGGGTTCATCCTTAACAAAATCCTTCCTTATTACTAGAGTTGAATCTGGCTATACCCTTTATACAAGTAGTAAGATTAAAACTAATTGTATTACTTTTAGTGAGTGGCACTAAGTGACTCTGGTGTGGTTAGGACCTGGCACCAGGTTATTCTAATTTCAGATTTGAATATATATTTTTTTTGATTCGACCTAAAATGACCTTAGCTGTTGGCAGGCCGTTGAACACCATTATTTAAATAAGTATTCATTTCAGTACCTTGGCACTAGACTGTTATTATGGGCTTCTGGGATATGTGACCAGTGTAGCTCCTGATCAAATAGCACACTCGTGTCGCCTGATAACAATCTATAATGCTTGTTATAAGCATGACAGCTGTTTCGTTGATGGGATAGCAAACATTGCAGATCCTGATCAGACTGCGGATGCGCAGGCTGATCTGGATCTACACTGGTCACAAAATCCATAAGCCCCATTTCCCCAGTCACAGCCACATATTATGTGTTTGTAGGTTTGGGGTCAGGTGAGGACATTAATGGAGAAGAACGCAAGCCTTGAGGCGAGCAAACGAAACATGGAGGATGAGCTAGACCGGGTACATGGGCAATATGTGGGAATATACTAGTCATGGTCTAATTAATCTTGGCTTATTTACATATTTATTTTTGTTTTCGAAAACTGTAGATCCTGCTTACCAGGCACACTCATACAGCATACATGTTGTTTGACGCATAATGCAATGTTTGTCCTAAAGCGAGACATTTTCTAACTTCAGAATGCCAAAGTTTTTTAATCCTTAGAATGAGGGAAGGAACAAAAATTGTTGTCTGCTGCTGTTTTATATTTTGTCCTCTTTCTCAATAATAACATGGTTTGACATCACTTTAGAATTTCCATGATTCTAAAGAGTTGTCAAAGCATGGTTTTATTGTCGAGCCCGCTTGCGGAAAGCAAGACATAGTGATCACAATGACGACCGGGTGTCCGTGCATCCGTGCGTCCGTGCATCCGCACACACGAATGGGTACTTGTTCAATGTTGGGTACAAAAGTACCCAACAAATGCTCATCTGCGTGTTGGGCAAGTGTATGGGGATCTTCTTGGGTAGGGTTAGGGTAGTGTTGGGTACTTTTGTTTGGTACTTTTATATAGTAAAAACCCAACAAGTATCCATTCATAGGAACGTCCGTGCGTCCGTGCGTCCGTGCGTCCGTGCGTCCGTGCGTCCGTGCATCCGTGCGTCCGTGCGTCCGTGCGTCCGTCCGAAATCTGCGTTAAAGTTTTTAAATACCTTATATCTCTGCAGTCCTAAGTCACATTGACTTGAAACTTCATATGCTTATTAGTCATCATCCATATATTCATACTGTATCCCACTCATGCGGCCCCTGTGCCCAAGGTCAAGGTCAAATGACTGCGTTAAAGTTTTCACATACCTATCTCTGTAACCGTAAGTCAGATTTGCTTGAAACTTTGTATGCTTATTGGGCATCATCCATATAATCATTCTGTAATCATATAATCACTCATGCAGCCCCTGTGCCCCAAGGTCAAGGCCAAATGACTTTGCGTTATTATAAAATCTGCGTTAAAGTTTTTACATATCTTATATCTCCACAATTGTGACTCCAATTTACTTCCAACTTTCAATACTTTTCATCATCAATATTTTCATTCCATAGCCTGCCCATGTGGTCCACATGCCGAAGGTCAAGGTCAAATGACTTTGAAATTTGTGTTAAAGTTTTTACATACCTTATATCTCCACAACGCTTTCTCTGATTTACTTCCAACATCCAATACTTCTTATTCATCATCCATATTTTCATTCTATAGCCTGCCCATGTGGTCCACATGCCCAAGGTCAAGGACAAACGACTTTGAAATTTGTGTTAAAGTTTTTACATACCTTATATCTCCACAACACATACTCCGATTTACTTCAAACTTCAAATAATTCTTTATTATCATCCATATTTTCATTCTATAGCCCACCCATGTGGCCCACATGCCTAACATCCAGGTAAAATGACTTTAAAATTTGCGTTAAAGCTTTTACATACCTTATATCTACACAACCCTTAATTCAAACTTCAAATAAATACACTCTGAGACCATCAAATGCCTCGGCGGGCTCAACATGCGGGTCGCGGCCATCTGGTTGAAAAAGAAGACAACATATGAAATAACAGCAGACAACAATTTACGTATCCCGCATTGTAAGGATTAAAATATCAGCATCTCCCATTCATTTACAATAGGAAACGGGCCAAATCTTGAAATTGTCCTGTTGGATCTAACACCTAGGCACAACAATGGATGCTTGGTTGACATGATGTAATGGCAAACAGTGTAAACCCTCCTCTGGGTATACATTCATTGATAAACCGATAAGCCAAGTTTTATTAGATAATGGTAGTGTACTAAATAATTTTGTAATATCAATCTAGACATGAAATGTATATAAAATATATCTTTCTCTTTTGTTACGTTTTCATGTGTACACATGTACTAACACAATCAAGCCTTCACTGAAATTATTATCAAATTATATTCTGTTTGTATCGTATTGTCTCACCCATGCGGTAGCAGTCATAATTACGGCATGCGGCGTCGACAATATTTCCTGACCTGTTTCCTGATCATTACCATTGAACTTCATCAATAGTTTTTGTTGAGCCCGCTTGCGGAAAGCGAGACATAGTGATGACAATGACGTCCGGGTGTGCGTGCGTGCGTGCGTGCGTCCGTCCGTCCGTCCGAAATCTGCGTTAAAGTTTTTAAATACCTTATATCTCTGCAGTCCTAAGTCACATTGACATTGACCTAAGTCACATTCATATACTTATTAGTCATGATCCATATATTCATGCTGTATCCAACTCATGCGGCCCCTGTGCCCAAGGTCAAATGACTTAGAAGTTTGCGTTCCGAAATCTGCGTTAAAGTTTTTAAATACCTTATATCTCTGCAGTCCTAAGTCACATTGACTTGAAACTTCATATGCTTATTAGTCATCATCCATATATTCATTCTGTGTCCCACTCATGCGGCCCCTGTGCCCCTATGTCAAGGTCAAATGACTTAGAAGTTTGTGTTAAAGTTTCTGTCAAAATTTGCGTTAAAAGTTTCTGTCAAAATTTGCGTTAAAGTTTTCACATACCTACTATCTCTGTAAACGTAAGTCAGATTTGCTTGAAACTTTGTTTGCTTATTGGGCATCAAACTTCAAATAAATATGCTCTGAGACCATCAAATGCCTCGGCGGGCTCGACATGCGGGTCGCGGCCATTTCGTTTCACATTGATGGTTATCCACCCCATGCTGTTCGGGTGGCCTTGTCAAGTTGAACATGCTGACCTTCACGGGTGAGACTCGCCAGCGATCGCCTTGTATAATCTCTTTTCCATCTGATTGTAAACACAACAATACTAATATCTCTGACAACATATTTGAATTGCTGCTGTCTGTATTAAGTATTACAGATCTGTGCAAGTCATACATCTGCAACTTTCACTTCAATATTCAATATTTCTACTAATCCAATATTTCTCACTTTCCTATCTGTGACTAAATATTTGAATTGCCCGTTTCTATCTGCAGTATAAGTGAATTATGTAAATTGTACATACCATAATAACCCTAAATATAAACATAAAAAATATATGGTTTCCCCACAACAGTGAGCGTGCCAATATTTAGGGTTAGTATGGCAGTAGTGGTCCAATCTCAATAACAATGTATTTGGACATAATTTGAATTGGGAAACAGGGGTTTCCCAAAGCAAATTGGGTTCAAATATTTAAGGTTAACACTGTATCTACAAATGTCACGCCGAATTAGCCTACTAATCCAATACTTCCTCAATATGTTATGTATATTATCCCTGTATAGAAATCGAGCAGTGTTCGACAGGCAGAGTCTACATATACTCAGTCAAAGGCGAGTCACCAAACTTCGCTGAACACTCTGCAATCACGGGCAGACACCGCTGAAAAACGAGTATGTATAGTCCTGTTTCTGCATTGTGTGTTATGCCATGTGTGTGTGTGTGTGGATGGAATGTTATTATGGTATATAACTAGTAACTAAAAATTGTGATTACTGTAATAACCATAAATATTCGGACATCATTTATTTGGGGAAACACATACAAATATATGGTTTCACTACAACAGTGAGTGTGCCAATATTTAGGGTTAGTGTGGCAGTACTGGTTTAATCACAATACCAATGTATTTGGATACAGTTTGTTTTGGGAAACCCCTATTTATACCCCTCGCAACGAGTTGTGGGGGGTATACTGGAGTCCGGTTGTCCGTCCGTCCGTCCGTCCGTCCGTCCGTCCGTCTGTGCGTGCGTATGTGCATCCGTGCGTCCGTAAACTTAACATCAGAGAAATATTGTTATAACTTCTATTTCCTTCATCTAAAATGCTCAATAATTCACACATGCATTCCTGTAAGGCTCTACTACCATACTGTGCCAAATCCACGACCGTCTAACCCCCTGCTGCTCCCAAGGTCAAGGTCAAATACTTAGTCTAAACTTAACATCAGAGAAATATTGTTATAACTTCTATTTCCTTCATCTAAAATGCTCAATATTTCACACGTGCATTCCTGTAAGGCTCTACTACCATGCTGTGCCAAATCCACGACCGTCCAACCCCCGCTGCTCCCAAGGTCAAGGTCAAATACTTGGGTCTCTTTACAAAACTTAACATCAGAGATATATTGTTATAACTTCTATTTCCTTCATCTAAGATGCTTAATATTTCACACATGCATTCCTGTAAGGCTCTACTACCATGCTGTGCCAAATCCACGACCGTCCAACCTCCGCTGCTCCCAAGGTCAAGGTCAAATACTTGGTCTCTTTACAAAACTTAACATCAGAGAAATATTTTTATAACTTTTATTTCCTTCATCTAAAATGCTTAATATTTCACACATGCATTCCTGTAAGGCTCTACTACCATGCTGTGCCAAATCCACGACCGTCCAACCCCCGCTGATCCCAAGGTCAAGGTCAAATACTTAGTCGCTTTACAAAACTTAACATCAGAGAAATAAGTTATAACTTCTATTTCCTTCATTGAAAATTCTTAATATTTCACTTGTGCATTGACCTAAGGTTGTACTATCATGCTGTGACAAATCTACGACCGTCCAACCCCCCGGTGATCCCAAGGTCAAGGTCACATGCTTAGTCTCTTTACAAAACTTAACATCAGAGAAATATGTTATAACTTCTATTTCTTTCATCGAAAATTCTTAATATTTCATGCATGCATTCCTCTAAGGCTCTACTATCATGCTGTGACAAATTCCCGCTGATCTCGAGGTCAACCTCACATACTTGGTCTCTTTACAAAACTTAACATCAGAGAAATCGGTTATAACTTCTATTTCCTTGCTCGGATCTGCTTCACATTTCACACACACATTGCTCCAATGGACCTCTACCACCATGTGACAAATTCACGTTCATGCCGCTCCCGCTAAGCCCAGAGTCAAGGTCACAAGCCCACACACTTGGAAATTTTTACATATTTTCGGGGTACCTGGGCCCACGCGGGGGGTATTCCGTAAGCCTCGCTTACTGACCAATCTAGTTGATAGGGGTTTCCCAAAGCAAATTGTGTCCAAATATTTAGGGTTATTACGGTACAAAGATATAGAGAGAATAACAGGCTAGTGTTTTTATATCAAATTCATCAGGTGAGGCTAGGACATATGTAGGATTCGGAGGCTTGCCGGGCAATTCCTGCCGTTTCTTAGCCAAGCCTGATTAACATGATATTAAAATACTCTAGCATTGTAGTCTATTTGTTATGTAGAGTGTTATGTTAGAGGATGGGCAAATATAACATGGATTTTGTTTTAAGTTGCATTATTTCATGGACGTCATTCAGCAACGTCATGTGTTCTCCGGATTGTGTGTTATTTTGGGCTACACATAACGTTGATGAAAACTCACTTTCAGAGGGATGAGGATTGAATGGGTCAGAGATAAAAGGGGGATATGTCCATTAAGGACGTACCCTCCCTTTTCCACTGACTCGTTCAATTGTGATTACCCGGTACAATGATGTACAATCATCAAAATTCATTATTAATTTCATTTCATCCACTTTAGTTGAATGGCACATAGTGCCACCATTGTATCAACATCAACATTGTTAACCATTTTGGACGTAGTCAGCAGTTTGTGTATCTCCTGATATGTCAGTCGCATCTTTACCAAGCTTCTTCAGTATCTTCCTCACACTGATTGCTAATGTCACTATCATTCTGGTGACCATGACCTACTTTTTTATACAACAGTTTTATAAAATGGTACATATTATGTTTTACCGCACAGCCGGCGGGCAGGCGTCGGACAGAAAAACTGCAGAATTTGTGTACACTACTCCTCTAAAACCTTTCAGTCAATCGATCTGAAACTATACACACGTGTTTTTATGCCGAAAAAATATCACCTTTTTATATTTGTTTATACATTTCTATAATTATAGGGTACAGAGTTTGTGTACACAACTCCTCTGAAACCTTTCAGTCGATCGATCTGAGACTATACACACCTTTTCTACACATATTGACGATGTGCACCTTGCTGTTTTTATGCCGAAAAAATATTTTTTAACTTTTTTTCTGCATTTGTATGAAATTCTATATAGGGTACAGAGTTTGTGTACACTACACCTTTACAAACTGTTCAGTCAATCAATCTGAAACTATACACACGTCTTCTACACATATTGAAGATGTGCACCTTGGTGTTTTTGTGCCAAAAATCTTCTTTTTTTTACAAAAAATATAGACTTTTTAACTTTAAACATTTTTCTTCATTTTTGTATACAATTCTATATAATTTCTATTTTACACATCTGTACCTAAATTAATATACCTATTTATCAGAACAAGTTGAAGAAATAAGGTTTCTCGCCTTGGTGACAGCTTCACATTTCTGCATCTTCGTTGTCTGGCCTATATTCGAGGGGCGTATTTTCTGATTTATGGCACTCTTGTTCATGGGTGAGATCCTTCCCGGCAACTGACTTTTCTTTATCTTGCAAATTAGTACACCCAAAGAGCCCAGGTAAACCAGTATGTAATCATTTAAGGCCATTTAAAACAGGCAAGCGGAAAGCTGTAATTAAATACGTCTTCATTGATACAAAAGTACAGTGGAACCCCTCCAAACCGGACCCCCTCTATACCGGAATTCGCGCTATACCGAACATACGACCATGTCCCGAATATTCTGCTATATAAACACATTAGTTTCTACCCCTCTATTCCGGAACCCCTCTACTCCGTAATCCGGACGCCATTTCAAGTCCCAAAACCATATTTCAGCGTTAAAATAACCCCGGAAAACCGGAAACACGGTCACCTGTCAGGATGTCATCCAAGAAATGCACTCCGCCCAATTTCAATGTTGTTGTTTCAAGCGGGTGTCAAAATCACACCGTGTTTACAATAGACTGGTTCCCGGTAGTATTGTTCAGCTCTGGTTCCCAAAATGCGGAGCCACGAGAATGAGACGATTCTAACGGACTCCCAACTTGACATTTGTGTGGAAGAAATAACAAAATTGATCAAATTACGCACATTAACTAACTATCCATGCGTGTAATGCGCTAAGCGGCGTGTTTTTTTAACGTCATAAGCGGCATTACAAAGTTAAGAATCTATTCAATACATGCGACCTAAATACGAGACATGTTTGCTGTTTTACAAGCTCATTACAATAGCATGGTTCACAATTTAATTATACGCGTACGTAACAATTACGGAAATAAAATAATCGGCACATTATTTGTGAACCCACCGACCGATTAATTGAGATAATCTGATAATTACTTAGCGAGGCTGTAAACTCGTGACTGTAGCCTGTGGGCTATTGTAGCAGCTCGCGGTAACTACACAGCACATGCGAAATGTGTCATATGCTCTTTGCGACCAGTGTAGACCGTAGACTCAGATAACATTGCGAATCTGCACTATTTGCTATACCCCTTGCGAATCTGCACTATTTGCAATGTCAATAGAAAAAACACATTCTGGTCTTAAAAGAGCGCTTCAGCTGATCGAGAAAGTTCCACAGTGGCACAAAATACTTAGGGGCCTTTATCCCATGTCATCTGCACTATGTTTATTGGGAATTACACATGATAAAACACAACTGGGTAGCCGAGCCCCCGTTAAGGTGCGTAATTTGGGGGTACATTTCTTATTTCTCCATACAAATGGCAAGTTGGGAGTGCTTTAGAATCGTCTCATTCGGACTTAACTTTGTAATCAATATGGTAATAATGGTATATACTATACAAATCCAAGAGTTAATGATGGAAAACATACATTTCCTTAACTGGAAACAGAAAACCCCTCTAAACCGAAAACCCCTATAAACCGAACTTTTCAGTCTGTCCCCAGGGTGTTCGGTTTAGAGGGGTTCCACTGTATTTGAATTTGGGTGTTCAGAATGTAAGTGAAGGCCCACCCGGGACTATGAGATTTAGGCTAATTTAGAACAAATCGAATATACGATCGATTGCGTGCCAATAAAGTATGATTACAAAACTACGGTATTCAGGTTAGAGAGGTTCCAGACTAGGTGGAACTCAGGAGGTGATCACAAGAACGTTACAATAGTGCATGTTGTACATGTACCGTATTCTGCCGATTATAGGTCACAAGAGTGTACAAGACGCACCCCTATTTTCAGTCCAAAATCTGGGGGAAAATGTCTACATGAGATTATAAGACGCACCCAATTTTCCTAACAAAATAACAAAATAAATAAAAAAAAATCACCAAGTTGTTGTTGTTATTGATTTCCCCCCACTGTTTTTTTATTCGTACCTTGGACGTTTTTGTCTGTATTTTCCCTATCATAGTCCGTAATTTGCCGACTATGTCCGTGATTCCCTGGTCCGTATTTCACCGTTTTCTAGTATCTTCAATTACACTGTGAACTCGGTAGTACACGCTTCACTATAACACGTGCTCGGTTAGTACACGGTTGTGCATTGGCTCCCGATTTGTTTGCCTATTTGTATATCACAATCGTGTTAAATGTGTAACAGACTATTGTCAGAAATCGTGTTATATTTGGGATCATATTGCTGCCGAAAGTGGTATTAGCGGTATGTATTATCTCTTTTCAACACCATTTACGGAAACTATTTTCGAAATCAATATCGGCGAAATATGGCGACAGATCTGCGTATAATCCAGTGTTGTTTTAACCCGTTCCTTTCGGAATACACATTTACGGATATGAACTTTATAAATATTTTATTTTTATTTTTGTTATTTCTCACTGAAAGTATATGTTGTGACCACTCATTTGAACCGTCCCGTCTCGTTTAAATGGTGGTCGCGGCATATACTTCTGAGTGTCTAGAAGGAAAATATTTAGGATTTTCCTCAAACATAAGCGTATCCTCAGCATGAAATGGGTTACTGATTGCCCCCATGATGCGAGGATGAAAGTCGCACGTTCGCCACGTCTGCGGCACATCAAAAGGCGTGTTGACCAATCAGTGCAATTTGAAAACATAGCCTAAAGGTCACACAGTTTACAGCCTCGTGCTGAATGATGACATAAGATAAACACCTGTTAGTTGACACGACTGGGTGTTATCGATTTTTTTCCACAAAGCAACACACAACTTTCGCCTATGTAATATTTCAAAATCAGTCGTATCTTCCGTAAATGATGCTGAAAGCAGCCTATAGTTATGACGAATTTGCAGTGTCCGCTGACGTAATTATAATGTTTTTAATTAGAGATTGGCAAACATTGTAAACCATGTGCAGACTACGCGAATCCACCTCCTGGTCTGGCCGCTAATGCAATAAGCCGGGATTTGTCAGAAATAGAGACCCAATTTACATAAACACGTTTGCCGTGTCATAAATAGAGTCTGGTTCTCGGTAGTATTGTTTCACTGGGACGCATCAGACAGGGTACCAGTTTAGTGACGAATACGAAACTGACGTCAGCAACCGCGTGTATTGATATTTGATATGGCTTTGTGTTGTAAATCTTGACACGCGGTGTGTTTGATGTCGGCCAGCTGACTTAGGCTTGCCACTTTCATCAGCATCGTGTAAACACACAGTTTCAAAACTAATGATGGAGTTTTATAACTTTCGTGGAACTGCATTATGCATATTGGGATTTACCGTTAATGGCGTCATGCAATATTTTTCACAGGCCGACCGATATGGGCCCTGTAAATGTTTTCAAAAGATAATTAAAATGATAGAGGCCAGATTGTGATTCGGCAGAGAAAATGTCAACCGGATCTGGTATACACTGTTCGCCTTCGGTATAGAAAATGTGTACCGAATGTGACACAGGGCCGGAACGAGTAAGGCGCGAGTAAGGCGCGAACTGTTTAGAATACAAATCCATATTTCCAATACCGGATGTTACCCCAAAGACTAACAACAACAACAAATATAGGAACGTATTTTATTTTTTTTATTTTTGGTCGTTTATGTCAATATTTCGGGTGGAAAAAAATAGTCATGTATCTAAATGTATTTATAAGACGCAGGGGCTTTCTGGGATACAAATCTGAGTAAAAAAAATGTGACTTATAATCGGCAGAATACGGTATATATTGTACTAATTATTGCACACATAAGTTACGGGAGGATGGATCATTGAAGAGGCTCGACATGTTATCTTAATTGAAGGGGTCCGTGGAAATAGGGGGCTAACTCCATAACCCTTATTCCACCTTCTCCTTCAATTACTAACCAACATTGTATATCGTCCCAGTATTGTGTGCTTATGTCTGTATGCATACTAATTATTTTAACAATTATGGTACTATAATATTCAGACCCATAGCCAGACCTGTTTGAAGGGGGGGTCGTTTCGAAGGCCCAAGGGCCCTGAGGTATCTAGGGGGGTCTAAAAAGTGGACCTCGAGGCTAAAAAAGTGGACCTCGAGGCTGGGCGGGGGGGTCGTCCGACCGCTCCGACCCCCCTGGCTACGGGCCTGATATTGTATGCAGTTTAACCTATTCTATGTTTGTACCGTCCAATACCTTGTCTCATAACACAGTTATCCTACATGCATACCACCATATCACGTCCCTATGTCGACTTATGTTGTACCCTTGTATCTGCATATTTAACTTATACATACATGCTGTTTGTATCATGTGTCTTTTCTTAGCCATTCATTGTGTACCTTTGTAACCAATTCACTTATATCTTGACAATTATCATTGTTATTGTTTGTCCTAGTCTCTCAACCAATGAAGTCACAGCATTTACTCTCAATGAATCACATAGTGTGACTCTCTCACCAGTATCTGTTAAATAGAGCATTAATTGTTCACGATAAGTACATTATATTCAGTCACAGATGTTCCACCTCGTCTTTCAAAAGTTCACGAGACACACCTGTTTCAGTGTCAAACCGTCAATCATATAATAGTATCGCAATTCAAAAGCATGTTTAGGGGTGCAACTACATTCAAACAATCAGTTTGAAATGCTAGTGCTCACTCAAAAAATTCTATATATGAACTATAACTTATCCATAGGTAAGCATATCTTATAACCACAATTGTATATTGTAGCCCTTTCTATTCCCTCTAACATTCTATGCATGTGCCCCTATCTGTTTCAAGGATTTCACTGTTAAACCCTTCCTGAATAAAGTAAGTAGCCACTAGCTTAGGTTCCTCTCATTATGTTTTAAGAGATGAATTTGTCTGGTTACTAAAGATGAACAAATGCTAAAACTATGTTTTCTATGTCAGTCAATGCCTTGAAAGTTGGAGACAACAACATTTCTGCTTGTATATTTGCACAACTGTTTCTAAGATCCACATGCATGTATTGTAGTTTAGAGCCACTAGTATTAGTTCATAGTATAAGAGTATAAGCGAGTATAAGCTAAAATTTCAAAACATTCATATCGTCGGCTATTCGGCAAAACGTTGTATGTGCAATTTTTTCACATTTTCAGAAGGAAAACAAAATCCTTTTTTTTATTGTTTGCCAAAATTACTAGAAATTTTAAACATTACATGTTTGTTGGACTCCTCACTAGAATATTATATGAGTGTAATAGTATACATTACATTTTTCTAAGAATGACCATTCGACCTTTTGCTATGAAAAGTAGGTAGTCAGTTGACACTTACGATATTTTGTCTATTTATTTATCTTATATTTAAGGGTAAGAATTGAGTAGAAGAGCTTCCAAACCCGGACATATAAGTCCAGAAAAGGCCAAATTTTGATGTGTTTTATGTGATATATGTTGGTGCAAAGCGGACATGTGTGTATAATTGCGTGCAGGGAAGAAGAGAGAGGGTAACTGGGTAGAATTCAAAGTCAAACTGCAATAGCATTCAATCAAAATGCATGTAACATGAGCAAGTTATGTGCAAGATGAAACACTATGAACATGAAATTAGTTGATCCCGACCCCCGGGAATTAGACAAAAATATTCAGACATGCAGGAATTAGACAGTCTATGATGTGTCTACGATATGAGTATGTACCCGTAACCTCCCCACCCCCCTCCACTCCCACTCACCAGGTGGGTAAGACATTGCATTATGACCCAAGGACTAAATCAGTGACCAGTCTTGGTAACAGTCGGGGCAACAGGGTTGAATTCTGTAGTTTCACCTGTATGTATTCAGGAGTGGGGTACTCCAAAACGGAACTGAATATTTATATCTGCCGCCATGTCTTCTTCATACCAGAGTTACTAAGCACCAAGTGTACTTCAACACATGATGATCTGGGCTTTCAACACATGATGATCTGGGTTTTCAACACATGGTGATCTGGGTTTTCGTTGGTCGCCCACAATACCATTTCTCATTCATCATCTCATTAAAATTGTCAGTGCCGCGCACCTGACTATGGACAAAGGGATCACGACTGATGACGGATATCATTTTGAAGAGTTAAAATTCAGCCATTTGACATTCGACATTTTGTCACACGACTAAACACCACATTTTCATTGGGAATCAAGTTACGCAGATGACACAATGTGAATTCACAACTGTGGATTCTCGCCTTGATAAAATGTAAGTTTTTTTAAAAAGTTAACATACAACATTTTGCCGAATAGCCGACGATATGTTTGTGAACAATGCAGATATTGTATGTGTGGCCAGTTATAACTTTTGCTGCAAATCTCAAACTCAAACTCAGTCTTAAGCACGATATGCAAATTTGACAACATGCTAGTTAGAATATTAAACCAGTTGTATTTGTTTTAAAATAGGAGTTATTGAATTTCAATATATATGTGTAACACTTCACAGTACACTTCTAAACTTTTTGATTTGCCTACTCATGAAAATAAAAACAGTTCCTTTAAAATGAGACATGATTTAACTTTGACTTGTGTAGTGTATCAAATAGTTAAGGCAGATAAAGTTAGCCACGCGATGTAACTAAATTTGACTGCCGGTCAAAATGACTATTGTATCCCCCAGACAAAAGTCTGGGGATACTGTGGATTTGACACCGAACATCGTCCATGTCTGCTGCAGACATTTCTTGTCCTGAACATAACTCAAAATATTCTTCGGAATATTTTCATAAAACTTCACACATGCATAGACCACGACCCAAAGGTGGGTCGTGCGCATTTATGACCACTGTTGCCTCACTAATTTTTAGAGTTATCTCCCTTTGTTTTTTCGCACACTGATTTCTTGTCCGGAGCATATCTCGAACATTTACATGAAACTTCACACATGCATAGACCACGACCCAAGGGTGTGTTGTTTGCAAGAATGACAGCTCGCAGATTAATTTCCTGTCCATTAGATGGACAAGAACTTGATTACTCTTAGGAATAGTTTCATGATATTTCACATTTGCATAAACCATGACCCAAAGGTGTATCTCATGTAAGAATGACAACTCGCACCTTACTAACATGTTAGTTATCTCCATTTATTTTTTAGTGGCTGCCTGTATGCGGGATACACATGCGCTTGTGGACAAGCGTCAATTTCTAGTTTTAAAAATGGACCCAGTCCGACACAACCCATTCAGATCATAATCATATCCACATTGCCAGACATGGCTACAGTCTATGAAATAACTCCTTAGAAAAGGAAACATTCCTCCAAGGAAATAGTCCAGTAAATATTACTGTTTTAAGTATTGTATAAATAAAATATATGCAGTGAGAAAATATAAAATTAATCTTATGAGTGTGTTCAATTTTTTTGTGACAGTAAACGAGGAAAGATGCAAAGATGGACAAATATAGAAACAAGTGGAATGAAAGTTAAATTTCTAAACACTGTGTACATATTCTAAAATTCATATTAATTCAAGAAATCGCTCTTCTGATCCACAGAAATACAAATACAACTCAAAGATGTGTTTACATGTACGTACTATGAAAGTGAATTTGCTTCTTCTGAAGTGTTTCGTGTCAGAAAATTAATGTTGCTTACCGCTTCTCGTTACATTTGTCTGGCCGTTCGTTTTGATTTGTCTATCACCCGCTTATATTGTCCTTGAGGAAAGAAAAGATTAAGATTACCGGTAGTTTAAGCAATATTTATTGCAATATAAATTGTACAGGACCACAAAACAATCTTTTTCGCAAGCTCTGGGTCATGGATTTGTTTAAGCTCATTTCCCTTTACTTGGAATCTTGAGAATTTTACATCCATTTTCTGATGTGAAAATACTTTTGTAACTTGCATCCATTGGAACATTTCTTGTTTTTCTGACAACATCTTGACACGCCAACCGCGACACTCTTATTTTATATTTAGTATTTAAGTTTGCCCAATTACATTGACCTCTTTGATTTTCATGTTGTCCTATGTCCCTCGAAACATGGGTAAATGTGGCAGCAATACATATGACTAATGCTTGAGAACAACAGTTATGTATCATTTAAGCCTTACAATGCTGAATCAAATTATGTCATCTGCTGTTTATGTTTTATTTGCCATTTTCCTCATCAAAAACATGCTTTGACAGCACTTTAAGTTCTGTCAAACCATGTCTTTATTGAGAAAGAAGGCAATATATAAAACAACAGCAGACGACAATATTTGTTGCCAGCATTTGAAGGGTGAAGTTAAACACTGTTTTGGAATGATAAAATATACAATTCATCCGCTGTCACTCCTTTTACCATCATGCTCCTGTGTTTTGCTTGTCCAGTGTTGGAATCATTACTAATTATAAAATAGACACAAGTTTAATGGCTACCATGCACAATTAGAATAGTTCAGACATATAGTAGACACTCTGTTTGCATGCCATAATTATTATGCAATGCCAGAAATATATTTAGTGCTATATAGCGTAATCTATTGATTGAGATAAAGTTTACATGCCCATGCAACTTGGTAAAGAATGCACAAGAAGTAGCAGTATGCTATGGAGCAGTGAAAAATATTATTATTAAAAAAATCAGAATATTATTTGGACACAATTTGTAAGACACACGTGCGAAAATAACCTTTTTTCTCTAGTTTCAACATGACTTTATGAAATGGAAATGATGCACAATTTACCTAAGTGGAAACACATACAAATACAGTTTTATATGTTTAAAATGTTTTTAAAATCTCATAAATTATACCCTTTGTAAACAGTCTGAGTTTGAGATTAGAAAAACAAAAGTTTGATAAATTGGCCAAAGTGTTATATGAGTTCTTGAATTGTGTATGTTATCAGAAATTGTATAGAATCATAGAAACACTTATAGTGAAGCCCGGTGCTTGCCGATGGGGGTGTGAATTGTGCGGGGACTATTAAAATAATATGTATTAAACGTGCTTCACCTCGGTGGTTATTGGAAATTGCTTTATTGATTTCTACATTCAATTTCCTTGATTATAATGATTCACTTCGACTGCTACTTTACAATGTATGATTATCGCTATATGGACTTGTAGCTATGGAGGTCACGCTCATTTCATACCAAAGAGAGAGTGGGTCTCATGAACTGTCCATGGATGCAGAAGGTACCTCTAATACAGTATTGTAGGCAACAATATGTTCTTGTATAGAGAAAACATATCATGTTTTTCGCAATCAGTCGGCCTCGGCCACCAATCAATTTGCCTGATTTTGCGTACAAATTTGGAGAATTTGCTCAGAAAGTTGTTTAATCCTTTCAACACCACAGGCCTTTATTGTGGTATTGGCAAACAGTGTAGATCCAGATGAGCCAGCTCGTAATGAGCCGTCTCATCAGGATCTGTACTTTTTATGCCCCAGTCTCGGTAGAGCCGGAGGCATATAGTGTTTGGACTGTGGTTTTAATATGACATTGACCATTTGACCTTCACTGCTGTGAACTTTTTCATACATTAAGAAGTTTGCCGTGGTTTCTAAATTCTGTCATAACTTTTATATCCCTTGTTGGATTACTTCAATATTTCAAAACACATGAACTATAATTGCACCACTCTAGATTTGACACTGGTGACATTCTAAGGAGTTGCATTTGAAAATGTTCCACCATAAAATGGGATGAGCTGTTGTCTAAGGGAAAATACTTACATAGTACAGGGGGGCTTGAGTTAAAGGTAACAGCCCAGTGCACGTAAGGTGTATAGTAAGGTATTTCCATCCTACTCGTCCGACTTTAAACTGTGGGCCTGTCTCTATATTGCTGGCACGTTAAACCCATTCACTTTCACTTTTCTGCCGTAACGGTATAATACAGTGGGATGTGGCCAGGGTGTCCGGCTTAGAGAGGTTTTACTGTAAATCAGGAATTTGATCATTCTGAGCCACAGGCATTATCACCTGCGATAAGTGACCAAGAAACTTATCAGAAATAAGAGCACAGGTGTTTTCCAGGTGTCCGGTTTTGAGACGTTCCCATGTACTAGACAATTTACCTGATACACACAATTATTTTGGCATTGTCAACACAGTGCACATTAAACTCTAAATCTGTGCCCAGGTATTACATTGATTGTTGTGTCAAGATATGAGTTTCTCTATATAATTTGTCGAGGCTAGTAATAGTTTAATTAGGATGAAGGTTTATAAATAAACATTTAATTATCATACTTGGTGATAGTGATCATACCGGTACTTTGTAAGTTTGAAAATATTTGTTAGATATATATTTAGTAAATATGCTGGTGTCCGGTTTTCCAGCTGTCTGTCTGCCACCATAGTGACCATACTACCAGCTTCACACATGTATTTCTCTGATGTTCTAATTTCAAGGCTGAATATAATAATAATTATATCTTTTCTGTAAATATTCAGTTCTGATTTTAGATTTTCCCGCATCACAACATTTGAAATATGTGATTTGACCCCGTTAACCCGGCATAAAATGACCTTAGCTGACAGGTCGTTAAACACCATTAAATCAAATAAAATCTTCTGATGATCCTCTATCATCTTGTGACAAATCCACGGCCATCCGACCTCTGCTAGTGACAGACTTTGTTCATTCTCAAAATTTAACATTTATTTAAAGGTACATGCCTACTCAGTAGGCACAAAATGTTCTTTAAGGAGTTAAATAAGTGTACATTTTGTATAATTGTGACACTATTCCACCAGTTCTAAACGAGTGCCCGCTATGCAGATATAATAATTTAGTTATATTTATTTTACTGATAATGACTCGCGATAGTATCAGGCTAGTTTCATATGCAAATGAGGTATGATAGTTTTTGTCGAGCCCTCTTGCGGAAAGCGAGACATAGTGATCACAATGATGTTCGGGTGTCCGTGCGTATGTCTGTCCGCCCGTGCGTCAGTCCGTCTGCCCATGTGTCCGAAATCTGCGTTAAAGTTTTAAATACCTTATATCTCTGCAGTACTAAGTCACATTGACTTGAAACTTCATACGGCCCCTGTGCACAAGGTCAAGGTAAAATGACCTTGGTTAAGGTTTTTAGTCAAGCTTGTATATGGAATACTCCTGGCCCTACACCCACCATACTTGGACAACTTAATCTCCTAGTGATGTACATCAACAACCCCTGACCTATATTTGACCTTGACCTACATTTAACCTTGAATTACTTAGTTAATTCCCCTTGGTTAAGGTTTTTAGTCAACCTTGGTTAAGGTTTTTAGTCAAGCTTGTACATGGAATACTATTGTGCATACATACACCATACTTGGACAACCTTTTCTCATAGGGATGTACATCAATAACCCCTGATCTATATTTGACCTTGACCTACATTTCCTCTTGAATTACTTAGTTAATTCCCCTTGGTTAAGGTTTTTAGTCAAGCTTGTATATGGAATACTCCTGGCCCTACACCCACCATACTTGGATAACTTCATCTCCTAGTGATGTACATCAACAACCCCTGACCTATTTGACATTGACCACTATTTAACTTGATTACTTACTTGAATTACATTAACCCCTTGGTTAAGATTTTTAGTCAACCTTGGTTAAGGTTTTTAGTCAAGCTTGTATATGGAATACTATTGTGCATACATACACCATACTTGGGACAACCTTTTCTCATATGGATGTACATCAATAACCCCTGATCTATATTTGACCTTGACCTACATTTCTTCTTGAATTACTTAGTTAATTCCCCTTGGTTAAGGTTTTTAGTCAAGCTTGTAGATGGAATACTATTGTGCATACATACACCATACTTGGACAATTTCATCTCCTAGTGATGTACATCAAAAAACCCTGACCTATATTTTGACCTTGACCTACATTTAACCTTGAATTACTTAGTTATTTCCCCTTGGTTAAGGTTTGTACTCAAACTTGGTTAAGGTTTATAGTCAAGCTTGTATATGGAATACTCCTGGGCCTACAGCAACCATACTTGGACAACTTCATCTCCTAGTGATGTACATCAATAATCCCTGACCTATATTTGACCTTGACCTACTTTTACCCTTGGATTACTTAGTTAATTCCCCATGGTTAAGGTTTTTAGTCAAGCTTGAAGATGGAATACTCCTGGCCCTACACCAACCATACTTGGACAACTTCATCTCCTAGTGATGTACATCAACAACCCCTGACCTATAGTTGACCTTGACCTACATTCAACCTACATTTCCTCTTGAATTACTTACTTAATTCCCCTTGGTTAAGGTTTTTAGTCGACCTTGGTTAAGGTTTTTAGCTCGACTATTCGAAGAATAAGTAGAGCTTATGTTGTCACCCCGGCGTCGGCGTCGGCATCACCGTCACGCCTTGGTTAAGGTTTTTAGTCAAGCTTGTATATGGAATACTACTGGCCCTACACCCACCATACTTGGACAACTTCATCTCCTAGTGATGTACATCAATAACCCCTGATCTATATTTGACCTTGACCTACATTTCCTCTTGAATTACTTGGTTAATTCCCCTTGGTTAAGGTTTTTAGTCAACCTTGGTTAAGGTTTTTAGTCAAGTTTGTATATGCAATACTACTGGCCCTACACCCACCATACTTGGACAACTTCATCTCCTAGTGATGCACATCAATAACCCCTGATCTATATTTGACCTTCACCTACATTTCCTCTTGAATTACTTACTTAATTCCCCTTGGTTAAGCTTTTTAGTCAACCTTGGTTAAGTTTTTTTTAAAGCTTGTACATTGAATACTATTGTGCATCCAGACACCATACTTCGACAACCTTTTCTCATAGGTATGTACATCAATAACCCCCTGGATTTATATTTGACCTTGACCTACATTTCCTCTTCAATTACTTACTTAATTCCTTTTGGTTAAGGTTTTTAGTCAACCTTCTATATGGAATACTACTGGCCCTACACCCACCATACTTGGACAACTTCATCTCCTAGTGATGTACATCAACAACCCCTGATTCATATTTGACCTTAACCTACATTTCCCCTTGAATTACTTAATTCCCCTTGGTTAAGTTTTTAGTCAAGCTTGTAGATGGAATACTCCTGGCCCTACACCAACCATACTTGGACAACTTTATCTCCTATATTTGACCTTGACCTACATTTAACCTTGAATTACTTACTTAATTCCCCTTGGTTAAGGTTTTTACTCGACCTTGGTTAAGCTTTTTACTCAAGCTTCTACATGGAATACTATTGTGCATACAGACACCATAATTGGACAACCTTTTCTCATAGTGATGTACATCAATAACCCCTGATCTATATTTGACCTTGACCTACATTTCCTCTTGAATTACTTACTTAATTCTCTTTGGTTAAGGTTTTTAGTCAAGCTTGTAGATGGAATAATCATGGCCCTACACCAACCATACTTGGACAACTTCATCTCCTAGTGATGTACATCAACAACCCCTGACCTATATTTGACCTTGACCTACATTTAACCTTAAATTACTTACTTAATTCCCCTTGGTTAAGGTTTTTACTCAACCTTGGTTAAGGTTTTTAGTCAAGCTTGTAGATGGAATACTATTGTGCATACAGACACCATACTGGGATAACTTTTTCTCATAGGGATGTACATCAATAACCCCTGACCTTTATTTTACCTTCACCTACATTTAACCTTCAATTACTTGGTTAATGTTTATAGTCAAGCTTGTATATGGAATACTTCTGGGCCTACATCAACCATACTTGCACAACTTCATCTCCTAGTGATGTACATCAATAATCCCTGACCTATATTTGACCTTGACCTACTTTTATCCTTGGATTACTTAGTTATCTCCCCTTGGTTACGGTTTTTACTCAAGCTTGTATATGGAATACTCCTGGGCCTACAGCAACCATACTTGGAAAACCACGCACCTACGTCCAAGGTCAAGGTCACTGTTGAAGGTCAAAGGTCAAACCTATTGAAATTCCCTTCCGCTCTATATCTTCTACACCGATGCATGGATTATCAAATGGCTTGGCACAAATGTTTCTCATGATGAGAAGGTGTGTCGCGATCAATAACCACGCACCTACGTCCAATGTCAAGGTCACAGTTGAAGGTCAAAGGTCAAACCTATTGAAATTCCCTTCCGCTCTATATCCTTTACACCGATGCATGGATTATCAAATGGCTTGGCACAAATGTTACTCATGATGAGAAGGTGTGTCGCAATCAATAACCACGCACCTACGTCCAAGGTCAAGGTCACAGTTGAAGGTCAAAGGTCAAACCTATTGAAATTCCCTTCCGCTCTATATCTTCTACACCGATGCATGGATTATCAAATGCCTTTGCACAAATGTTTCTCAGGATGAGAAGGTGTGTCGCGATCAATAACCACGCACCTACATCCAAGGTCAAGGTCACAGTTGAAGGTCAAAGGTCAACAATATTGAAATTCCCAAATGGCTTGGCACAAATGTTTTCTTCTCTCGATGAGAAGGTGTGTCGCGATCAATAACCACGCACCTACGTCCAAGGTCAAGGTCGCTGTTGAAGGTCAAAGGTCAAACCTATTGAAATTCCCTTCCGCTCTATATCCTTTACACCGATGCATGGATTATCAAATGGCTTGGCACAAATGTTACTCATGATGAGAAGGTGTGTCGCAATCAATAACCACGCACCTACGCCCAAGGTCAAGGTCACAGTTGAAGGTCAAAGGTCAAACCTATTGAAATTCCCTTCCGCTCTATATCTTCTACACCGATGCATGGATTATCAAATGCCTTTGCACAAATGTTTCTCAGGATGAGAAGGTGTGTCGCGATCAATAACCACGCACCTACATCCAAGGTCAAGGTCACAGTTGAAGGTCAAAGGTCAAAAATATTGAAATTCCAAAATGGCTTGGCACAAATGTTTCTCTCGATGAGAAGGTGTGTTGCGATCAATAACCACGCACCTACGTCCAAGGTCAAGGTCACTGTTGAAGGTCAAAGGTCAAACCTATTGAAATTCCCTTTCGCTCTGTCTTCTACACCGATGCATGGATTATCAAATGGCTTGGCACAAATGTTTCTCATGATGAGAAGGTGTGTCGCGATCAATAACCACGCACCTACGTCCAATGTCAAGGTCACAGTTGAAGGTCAAAGGTCAAACCTATTGAAATTCCCTTCCGCTCTATATCCTTTACACCGATGCATGGATTATCAAATGGCTTGGCACAAATGTTACTCATGATGAGAAGGTGTGTCGCAATCAATAACCACGCACCTACGTCCAAGGTCAAGGTCACAGTTGAAGGTCAAAGGTCAAACCTATTGAAATTCCCTTCCGCTCTATATCTTCTACACCGATACATGGATTATCAAATGCCTTTGCACAAATGTTTCTCAGGATGAGAAGGTGTGTCGCGATCAATAACCATGCACCTACATCCAAGGTCAAGGTCACAGTTGAAGGTCAAAGGTCAAAAATATTGAAATTCCCAAATGGCTTGGCACAAATGTTTCTCTCGATGAGAAGGTGTGTCGCGATCAATAACCACGCACCTACGTCCAAGGTCAAGGTCACTGTTGAAGGTCAAAGGTCAAACCTATTGAAATTCCCTTCCGCTCTATATCCTTTACACCGATGCATGGATTATCAAATGGCTTGGCACAAATGTTACTCATGATGAGAAGGTGTGTCGCAATCAATAACCACGCACCTACGTCCAAGGTCAAGGTCACAGTTGAAGGTCAAAGGTCAAACCTATTGAAATTCCCTTCCGCTCTATATCTTCTACACCGATGCATGGATTATCAAATGCCTTTGCACAAATGTTTCTCATGATGAGAAGGTGTGTCGCGATCAATAACCACGCACCTACATCCAAGGTCAAGGTCACAGTTGAAGGTCAAAGGTCAAAAAATATTGAAATTCCCCAAATGGTCTTGGCACAAATGTTTTCTCTCGATGAGAAGGTGTGTCGCGATCAATAACCACGCACCTACGTCCAAGGTCAAGGTCACTGTTGAAGGTCAAAGTCAAACCTATTGAAATTCCCTTTCGCTCTATGTCTTCTACACCGATGCATGGATTATCAAATGGCTTGGCACAAATGTTTCTCATGATGAGAAGGTGTGTCCCGATCAATAACCACGCACCTACGTCCAAGGTCAAGGTCACAGTTGAAGGTCAAAGGTCAAACCTATTGAAATTCCCTTCCGCTCTATATCTTCTACACTGATGCATGGATTATCAAATTGCTAACCACGCACCTACGTCCAAGGTTTCAGTTGAAGGTCAATGGTCAAACCTATTGAAATTCCCTTCCGCTCTATATCTTCTACACCGATGCATGGATTATCACACTATGCCCAGGGTCAAGGTCACAGACTTGATGCGTTTGAAACCTTAACGCTCGGCTAAATGGCTTATAATCAAAAATGCCTCGTTTTCTTTGGCTGCCAGTGGGGGTATTCGTGTGCCGACAGGCCACATTTCTAGTTTCCCTTGGTTAATGTTTTTAGTCAACCTTGATTAAGGTTTTTATGTAGGCCGCAGCCACCTTCTTTGTCAAGCTATGTGTACATCGACAACCCTCGTAGTCGAGCTATGCTGTTCTCCTACAGCTCTTGTTAGTCAAGCTTGTAAATGGAATACTATTGTGCATACAGACACCATACTTGGATAACTTTTTCTCATAGGGATGTACATCAATAACCCCTGACCTATATTTTACTTTGACCTACATTTAACCTTGAATTACTTAGTTATGTCCCCTTGGTTAAGGTTTGTACTCAAACTTGGTTAAGGTTTATAGTCAAGCTTGTATATGGAATACTCCTGGGCCTACAGCAACCATACTTGGACAACTTCATCTCCTAGTGATGTACATCAATACTCCCTGACCTATATTTGACCTTGACCTACTTTTACCCTTGTATTACTTAGTTATTTCCCCTTGGTTAAGGTTTTTAATCAAGCTTGTATATGGAATACTCCTGGGCCTACAGCAACCATACTTGGAAAACTTCATCTCCTAGTGATGTACATCAATAACCCCTGACCTATATCTGACATTGACCTACATTTAATCTTGCATTACTTAGTTAATTTCCCTTGGTTAAGGTTTTTAGTGAACCTTGGTTAAGGTTTTTATGCGGGCCTCGGCCACCTTCTTTGTCAAGCTATGTGTACATCGACAACCCTCGTAGTCGAGCTATGCTGTTCTCCTACAGCTCTTGTTACATACCTTATATCTCCAGAATTGTTACTCCAATTTACTTCCAATACTTCCTTTTCATCATCCATATTTTCATTCCATAGCCTGCCCATGTGGCCCAAGGTCAAATGACTTTGAAATTTGTGTTAAAGTTTTTACATACCTTATATCTCCACAACACTTACTCCGATTTACTTCAAACTTCAAATAATTAGTATAAATAGTAATATCCGTTAACATTTTAAGGAAACACGGTTATCGCCCCTGATAGCAGTGTGTAAATTTGCGTCTGATATAAAATGTATAATAATGTACCTTTATACATGGGGTAATGTTGAATGAATGATTATTTTGCCAGAAAATGTCTCCGAATGACGATGTCTCCGATATAAAGAACATTTTGAGCCTACTGCGTGGGCATGTACCTTTATATTACAACATGCATCACTCGTATAGTCCTTTATCATTCTGTGATTAATCTCTGACCTTCACTGATGCACCTGTGAAGTGTATGATGTGAGAACATTTGGCTTCAAGGTCCATGTGAGGGTATTTTATAAACCCTCGCTTACTGACAAATATAGTTTTCAATACAGTGGAACCTCTCTAAATCAGACACCCTGGGACCTGAGTTCCATTGTAATTCATGTACATAAGTACTGCAAAGCATATAAATAATTTTCAATCGTAAGTTTTTGTTACAAGTAGAGATAAATTATGGTGAACCCCATCATAATTGAAGACTCACAGTTTTCTTGGTGTCCGGTTTATAGAGGTTCCACTGTAGAATCTTGTATCCTGGTTAACAAATGTTTAGTTCACTATGGTGCTGTGATGGATCCTCATACATTTATTGTTTTCTTCAGTTCATATTTATGACGCCACCGCAACGATAGTTGTCGGTGGCATAGAGTGTTTACCCTGTCCGTCCATCCGTCCATCCGGGCACACATTAGGATACTTATGTGGCTAGCCCCACAGGGTTATGGACTTGTTAAAGGATAGGGTTGGTTACAATTAGCCACCTAAAAAATCCTTTTATGTGGCTAAAAATCGTTTTATGTGGCTAATATTTAACATGTGATAAGCCACATAAGTATCCATTTGTAAGAACGTCCGTCCATCCGTCCGTCATTAGACAATTTTTCTTATCCGGCAAACTACTTCTACAGTTTTTGGCCGAGATTCTCTGCATATTTGGTATACATTCAACCATCAAGTGCAGGAGGGCATAACATAAAAGGTTTCCCTGTCACACAGATCCATCCACAGTTATGCCCCTTTTTCCACTCTGAAAATATTTGTTTCTCGAATCACTCGCTCAGTGATTGCTGTTGTATTCATTAATGCTCAACAGTGGTGGCATTTTGTTTTACAAACAATTTTCTAGTTTCATTTTTCTTTTTGTTCTATTATTTCCAATATTCCAGGTATTATTAAATTTGCTTTAGCTTTTAGGCAGCATTTTGTTGTTTTGTTTCTGTTTATCATTTGCAGTTTATTTTGTTTATTTGAAGCTTACTATTGTTTGACACTGCATGGTTTGACTTTTTAGCCAGGTTTTTTGAAAAAAAATCCAGACTATTGGATTGGCGAAAGCCGGGCGGGCGTGGGCGGGCGCGGGCGGGCAGGCGGGCGGCGTCCACAATCAATGTTAAGTTTTCGTGTTTCAGTCCATTTCTTTGTTACTGTACCACCTAGGACCACCAAACAAATTTCACAGCTTCATAATCAAGGGGTGCCCACCACATATCACTATCCAACATGTGACTTTTTTTTTAACTTGACCCATTTTGTCCGCGCAGTCGACTTAGCCATTTTCAATGTTAAGTTTTCGCGTTTACAATGTTAAGTTTTCGTGTTTAAGTCCATTTCTTTGGTACTGTACCACCTAGGACCACCAAACTTTCACAGCTTCATAATCTAAGGGGTACCCACCACATATCACTATCCAACATGTTACTTTTTTTTGAACTTGACCCATTTTTTCCGCGCAGTCGACTTAGCCATTTTCAATGTTAAGTTTTCGTGTTTACAATGTTAAGTTTTCGTGTTTAAGTCCATTTCTTTGGTTCTGTACCACCTAGGATTTTATATGTTATCCAAGTGTCTATACTTGGAAAAAACCTGGCCTTCGTGGCTTTGCCTCGTTTCTTGTTGTTTTATAATAGAAGATAAATTACTTTGTTATTTCATTATTTTTGTTTTGATTAACACATTCTATTTATTGGTAATTTTAGAATTTGCACAAGAAATGTTAACAATTTCAATTTGTATACATGTATATTTTTGGTGACACAACAATACAGTCTGTAATTAAACAGACTGTTATTACACGGTGAAAGATTGTTCAATATCATATTAAATCAATACAAATGTTAGACTATTTATTGCATAAGCACAGTGTCATGCATTGCATATATACTGATTATCTAACATATTTTCTACAGCAGTCTCATTTGCATATTTATTACACGTTATTACAGTAGCTAGTGTATTATAATTTTGAATACACAGTTATTACACTGCCGGTGAAAGGCCATATAATATCATACTAAATCAACAGAAGTGTTAGACTATATTGATTACAGGAAAGCATCATGCTCTGACAAGTGATCACCTAACAAGGTTTTCTCTAGCAGTCTCGTATGTATATTTATTTCACTAGTGTATTTTGATTTTGATAGTTTAATAAAATGTATTATTGCGCTGCAAAAGGCCATATAATATCATATTAAATCAACACAAATGTTAGTTAAAATTTATTGCATAAGCATAGCATCATACATTGAATCTTTACTGATCATTAGGGCCCTCCGAGAATCAGCGGTGCCCTATAGGTTTCACCCTGCCGTCCGTCTGTCCGTTTATTATCCCCTCGCCGATAGGCAAGAGTGGATATAGCATTAATCCATGTACATACATACGTACATTAGTAACACCTTTCGTTTTTCAATAACTCATGAACCGATTTTGATAATATTTGGTCACAATGTGTGTCTATGGATGATGCTTTCTTTTGCATACGACCCACCCAAGGTCAAGGTCACTGAGGACTTATATTCACCTTGTTTGTAAGGCAAAAATGTTAATTTTTTTCTTTCTTTTTTCAATAACTCATGAACCGCTTCATCGATTTTGATTATATTTGGCCACAATGTGTGTCTAGGGATGCTGCTGTATTTTGCCTACAACCCACGTCTGACCGCCCAAGGTCAAGGTTACTGAGGACTTTATTTTATTTATTTTTATTATTAAGGCTGCCATTATTATCTTCGTTTAACGATGCCAGTTCTTATTTTTTGAAAGTTTTTATAAGAGTTTTTTCAATTCACCTATTATTTCTGTTTGCCTTCAGCTAATATCTTCATATTGCACACATGCATTACTTAGTAACTATACATCATTCCACGTTAATACAATTACCCTTGCTACTGATCATATGTCCAGCCATCTGTCTGTTTATTTATTTGAAAGTTTTTGTAAGAGTTTCTCAAATCGCCTATTCATTTCTTTTGGCCTTCAGCTAATATCTTCATATTGCACACATGCATTACTAAGTAACGATACATCATTCCAACTTAATACAATTATCCTCGCCACTGTGATCATACATCCGTCTGACTGTCTGTTTATTGTTTTGAAAGTTTTTGCAAGAGTTTCTCAAATCACCTATAATTTCGGTTCGCCTTCAGCTAGTATCTTCATATTGCACACGTGCATTACTTAGTAACGATACATCCTTCCACATTGATACAATTACACTCGCTACTGATCGTACGTCCGTCTGTCTGTCTGTTTATTTTTTGAAAGTTTTTGTAAGATTTTCTCAAATATTATAAGGGCCCCAAGTGTGTCAACGGACCATATTTTCTAGTTTAACACGTTTTCATGTGCAAATACTGTAGATGCACATGAGCTGGCTCGTGACAAGCCATCTCATCAGGATCTGCACTTTTGCAACAAATTTCATATTTTTTAGAAAAAAACACACCCCCTTTTTAGCTCGCCAGAAGAGCTTATGGCATACCCCCGGCGTCGTCGGCGTCCACAAACTTAACGTTGGGGTAAATGTCTTATAACTTCTGTTTCCTTTCATGAAACACCTTGTTATTTCATACATGCATTCCTCAGATGACCCTCTATCATGCTGTACCAAATCCACGACCCGCCACCCAACCCTTAACCCAAGGTCAAGGTCACAAACTTTGCACATTCATAAACTTAACGTTGGGGTAAATGTCTTATAGCATCGGTTTCCTTTCATGGAACACCTTGATATTTCATACATGCATTCCTCAGATGACCATCTATCATGCTGTAGCAAATCGACGACCCACCACCCAACCCTTAACCCAAGGTCAAGGTCACAAACTTAGCATGTTCATAAACTTAACGTTGGGGTAAATGTCTTATAACATCTGTTTCCTTTCATGGAACATCTTGATATTTCATACATGCATTCCTCAGATGACCCTCTATCATGCTGTAGCAAATCCACGATCCACCACCAAACCCTTACCCCAAGGTCAAGGTCACAAACTTAGCATGTTCATAAACTTAACATTGGGGTAAATGTTGTGTAACTTCTGTTTATTTACAGGGAATTCATTCATATTTCATACATGGATTCATCTGACGATACTCTATCGTGCTATAGCAAATTCATGACTCACCGCCCATCCCTTACCCCAAGGTCACAAACTTATCACATTCATAATCTTAACATTGGGGTAAATGTCTTATAACATCTGTTTTCTTTCATGGAACGCCTTGATATTTCATACATGCATTCCTCAGATGACCCTCTATCATGCTGTAGCAAATCCACGACTCACCACCCAACCCTTACCCCAAGGTCAAGGTCACAAACCTAGCACATTCATAAGCTTAATGTTGGGGTAAATGTTGTGTAACTTCTGTTTATTTACAGGGAATACCTTCATATTTCATACACGCATTCATCTGATGATACGCTATCGTACTATAGCAAATCCATGACCCACCTCCCACCCCTTTCCCCAAGATCAAGGTCACAAACTTAGCACATTCATAAACTTAACGTTCGGGTAAATGTCTTATAACATCTGTTTCCTTTCATGGAACGCCTTGATATTTCATACATGCATTCATCTGATGATACTCTAGTGTACTACATGTATAGCAAATCCATGACCCACCCCTTACCCCAAGATCAAGGTCACAAACTTATCACATTCATAATCTTAACATTGGGGTAAATGTCTTATAACATCTGTTTCCTTTCATGAAACGCCTTGATATTTCATACATGCATTCATCTGATGATACCCTATCATGCTATCGTAAATCCATGACCCACCGCCGACCCCTTACCCCCAGGTCAAGGTCACAAACTTAGCACAGTCATAAACTTAACGTTGGGGGTAAATGTCTTATAACATCTGTTTCCTTTCATGGAACGCCTTGATATTTCATACATGCATTCCTCAGATGACTCTATATCATGCTGTAGCAAATCCACAACCCACCACCCAACCCTTACCCCAAGGTCAAGGTCACAAACTTAGCATGTTCATAAACTTAACGTTGGGGTAAATGTTGTGTAACTTCTGTTCTTTACAGGGAACACTTTAATATTTCATACATGCATTCATCTGATGATCCTCTATTGTGCTACATCAAATCCATGACCCACCCCCCCCACCCCTTTCCCCAAGGTGAAGGTCACAAACTTAGCACATTCATACATACATTCCTCATGTGAATAGCTATCATGCTGTAGAAAATCACCAACTTAGTGCGTTCATAAACTTAACGTTGGTTTAAATTTTGTTTTACTTCTGTTTTCAGGGAGCGCATTGATATTTCATACATGCTTTCATCTTAATATGCTATATTATGCTATAGCAAACCCACGACCCCTTAACGCAAGGTCAAGTTATATAATATTCATGTTTTTTTATGCAACTGTGCCAAGTTTGAGTGAAGGCTGCCAACAGGCGAGCTTCGTTGTCTTCTGATAACTCTTGTTATACCCCCCGCAACGAGTTGTGGGGGGGTATACTGGAGTCAGGTTGTCCGTGCGTCCGTCCGTCCGTCCGTCCGTCCGTCCGTCCGTGTGTCCGTAAACTTAACATCAGAGAAATATTGTTATAACTTCTATTTCCTTCATCTAAAATGCTTGATATTTCACACATGCATTCTTGTAAGGCTCTACTACCATGCTGTGCCAAATCCACGACCGTCCAACCCCCGCATATCCCAAGGTCAAGGTCAAATACTTAGTCCGTAAACTTAACATCAGAGAAATATTGTTATAACTTCTATTTCCTTCATCTAAAATGCTTAATATTTCACACATGCATTCCTGTCAGGCTCTACTACCATGCTGTGCCAAATCCACGACCGTCCAACCCCCGCATATCCCAAGGTCAAGGTCAAATACTTAGTCTCTTTACAAAACTTAACATCAGAGAAATATTGTTATAACTTCTATTTCCTTCATCTAAAATGCTTAATATTTCACACATGCATTCCTGTAAGGCTCTACTACCATGCTGTGCCAAATCCACGACCGTCCAACCCCCACTGATCCCAAGGTCAAGGTCAAATACTTAGTCTCTTTACAAAACTTAACATCAGAGAAATATTGTTCTAACTTCTATTTCCTTCATCTAAAATTCTTAATATTTCACACATGCATTCCTGTAAGGCTCTAATACCATGCTGTGCCAAATCCATGACCGTCCAACCCCCGCTGATCCCAATGTCAAGGTCAAATACTTAGTCTCTTTACAAAACTTAACATCAGAGAAATAAGTTATAACTTCTATTTCCTTCATTGAAAATTCTTATTATTTCACTTGTGCATTCCTCTAAGGTTGTACTATCATGCTGTGACAAATCTACGACTGTCCAACCCCCACTGATCCCAAGGTCAAGGTCACATACTTAGTCTCTTTACAAAACTTAACATCAGAGAAATATGTTATAACTTCTATTTCTTTCTTTGAAAATTCTTAATATTTCATATGCTGTGACAAATCCCCGCTGATCTCGAGCTGATCTCGAGGTCAACGTCACATACATACCGTATAACCTCGAATTAACGCTCCCCTCCTAATAAACGCCCCCCCCACCCCTCCCCCCTCCCCCCCCCCCCAAATTACTGGCTAATAAACGCTCCCATTTTGTAAAATGTAACGCCTCCGTGGGCGTTAATTCGAGGTTATACGTTAGTCTCTTTACACAACTTAACATCAGAGAAATCGGTTATAACTTCTATTTCCTTGCTCGGATCTGCTTCACATTTCACACACTCATTGCTCCAATGGACCTCTACCACCCTGTGACAAATTCACGTTCATGCCGCTCGCGCTAATCCCAGAGTCAAGGTCACAAGCCCACACACTTGGAAATATTTACATATTTTAGGGGTACCTGGGTCCACGCGGGGGGTATTCCGTAAGCCTCGCTTACTGACCAATCTAGTTATAAATGGACTAGTCCAAAAATCATTTTGTGATCATTGGATTGATCGGAAAAATAACACATCAAAATCCAATCCAGTTACTTAGGGGTGAAAGGGTTAATACACGGTGTTATTTCACAGCGAAAACCAATTTTATACAAAAGCCTCTTCTCTTGCATTACAGGCGGACTCCCTCCAGAGAGAACTTCAGGAGACATCTATGAAGCTGCAGTCCGTGCAGTCCCAGATATACCAGGCCGAGTCCTGCAAGTCTGACCTTCAAGACAAGAAGGACAAGGTCGCGAATCTCAAGTCGCAGCTGGATGGCGAGAAACTACAGAGGTAGGTCAAGGTCAAGATTATTTCCATAAGTTGGGTGTGTTGGTGTAATTATCAGGGGTGGTAATTTTCAGAATATATCCTGAATCAGGATTTGAGGTTCCTGATAATTGCAGAAAAATACTAATATTTCGACATGGGAAGCACACATTTACATATTTGTGGGTGCAAGAATATGTTTGTTTAGCCTTTCAGCAATTGGCGTTTGGAACTGTTCCCATCCGTGAATTATTATATCAAGTTCAAGATTATTTCCATACATGGGCGTGTTGGTGTAATTAATAGATCAAGGTGAAGATTATTGCCATACGTGGGTGTGTTGGTGTAATTTTTATATCAAGATCACTTGTGTTGCCAGATTTTTCAGGATTTTGAGCAATTTTTAGAACAAATGAAGATAAATAGTGAATTGGTACCGTCCATATTTACTCTGTTTAACAACATGGAGCCATTACATGTGGAATATCCCTATCTAAATTTAAAAATATGTTTTTCCTATTTTTCCTATTTTTAGCTCACCATGTGAGCTATTGTTACCGCAATGTGTCCGTCCGTCGTCCGTCCGTCCGTCGTCCGTCGTCCGTCGCCCGTGAACATTTTCAAACGTCTTCTCCTCGGTAACCATTGGGCCTATAGTCACCAGGGGGATTACAAAATTGTTAAAATGACATCATTACGTAATCTAAGATGGCCGCCGTCTAAAAATAGCACAAATTCTTCAAAAATCTTCTTCTCAATAACCGCCAACCGGATTTCGACAAAACTTGGTAGGAATGATCGATGTACAATGCTCTTTCAAAGTTGTTAAAATGGTGACCCCGGGGTCAAAAATGGGCATAGCCCGTTGGGTCAAATTTTATTTTTGACCGAATATGGTCATGTCATATATCAAATCGAAGGTATCAACGAGGCGATCACGCTGGTGCATTGTTGTGTCATCCAAGATGGCCGCTGAAAGGTCAAACGGTCGTTATTTTATTAGATATTTCAAAATTCTTCTTCACATGAACCGCTTGGACCATGGTAGCCAAACTTGAAAGTTATGGTCCATGGGTGCAGCCTTTTCAGATTTGTTAAAATGGAGGTCATCGCTAATCCAAGATGGACGCCGTCTAAAAATAGCATAAATTCTTAAAAAATCTTCTTCTCATGAACTGCCAACCGGATTTCAACGAAACTTGGTAGGAATGATTGATGTACAATTCTCTTTCAAAGTTGTTAAAATGGTCACCCCGGGGTCAAAAATGGGCGTGGCCCTTGGGGTCAAATTGGGGTCAAATTTTATTTTTGACCGAATATGGTCATGTCTATATCAAATCGAAGGCATCAAAGAGGCGATCGCTCTGGTACATTAGTTGTCGAAATTGGATGGTCATGTCATCCAAGATGGCCGCCGAAAGGTCAAAAGGTTGTTCTTTTATTAGAGATTTCAAAATTCTTCTTCACAGGAACCGCTTGGCCCATGGTGGCCAAACTTCACAGTTATGGTCCATGGGTGAAGCCTTTTCAGATTTGTTAAAACGGAGGTCGTCGCTAATCCAAGATGGCCGCCGTCTAAAAATAACAAAAATTCTTAAAAAATCTTCTTCTCATGAACTGCCAGCCGTATTTCGACGAAACTTGGTAGTAATGATCGACATAGAATGCTCTTTCAAATGTGTTAAAATGGTGACCCCGGGGTCAAAAATGGGCGTGGCTCATGGGGTCAAATTTGATTTTTTACCAAATATGCTCATGTCATATATCAAATTGAAGGTATCAATGAGGCGGAATCGGATGATTATGTCATCCATGATGACCTCCAAAAGGTCCATTTATTCGAGATTTTGAACGTCTTTTTCTCAGGAACCACATGGCCGATGCTGGCCAAACTTCATAGTAAGTTAAGATCCTTGGGTGAAGCATTTTCAGATTTGGTAAAATGAGAATCATCGCTTAATCCAAGATGACCGCCATCTAAAAATAGCACAATTTTTTTAAAACAATGTCTCATTCTCCTCTGGTGTTCATGGAGTCAGGTGAGCGAATTAGGGCCATCATGGCCCTCTTGTTCTTGTTTTGCCGCAAAATACATGCTGTGACTACTCATTTGAACCATTGAATGGTTCAAGTGAATGGTGAAAACATATTTCTCGGCAGAAATAACAAAAAATATATTTTTGTTTTTACATCAGAAAAATGATGATTCCTGAGTTTGACATGAGCTAAATATAGACATTATTTATTTGACCTTCACCTTTGACCCTACAGGTCATTGCTAGACCAGACAGTTACCGAGTTACAACAGCAGGTCCAGATGATGCGACAACGCGAGGGCAAATTGCTCGAGCAGAATCGTGACCTTCAACACACCGTCCTTGACCTTGAGTCAAAGATGGAGGACATTCACGACCGAAATCAAACGGCGTTTGAAATGGTACGCACCCTGTGTAGTCGTTGCATGCCAGTGGCGTACAAATCGGTATGACCTTTATATTTCTTTTTCACAAAGTATACACATAGTATACATTAAAAATTTATTCTGAATGGCATTAGGAATGTTAGTTTGTTAAAGGAAACCCAATCAAGTATTGAACAAAAGGTGGCATTGAACACAATTCTAGTCCTTTTTAATTTGGCATTTATGTATTACCTTAATGACCCTGAATATTCGGATACCGTTTGTTTTGGGAATTTCCCAAAACAAATTGTATCCAAATATTCTATTATTGCAATAATCAATCCAATCATGCTAACCCTAAGCATTGGGACACTCTTTGTTGTGGGAACTTGATAAGTATCAGGCGCGGATCCAAGATTTCGGGTTAGGTGGGGCGTAACTATTTTGCAATACTTTACTATATTATCGAACGCGCTAGGGGGGTCCGGGGGCATTTCCTGCGTTCTGGCGCATTTTGGAGCAAAAAAAACTCCAATAAACAATAAATTCATAACGCGAACGTAGAAACGTGCCTTGTAACTTGTAAAAAATCTTTACTCGGCGAATTTTAGGGGGGGCGCGCGCCGGGTCCACCCCCCCTGAATCCGCCCTTGAGTATATATGTTTCCTACAATACAATTGTGTCCAAATATTTAAGGTTGTTACTGGAATGAAAACATTTCTGAATTCATAAAATTACAAGAAAAAGTAAACTGATCCATGATAATCACCGAACATGACTAGCAGAATAAATTTACATCGTAAATGCAGTTTTATTGCATTTGTTCATTTTTGTCACAGTACATGTATTGTCACAATACGTGACACAGACTTTCAAAATGACAGTCGTGCTCCGTAATCATCAAAGATCGGGATAATAATGTCATCAGTAAGCATTGTTAGCAGGTTACCCTTTATTATATTGCAGTTTATCATAATGCAGTTTACTGGCCCTGGCCAGAAGACCATGTATACAGACTAGTGTTACAATATCTACAGTACAAACTCCATTCCAACACATCAACCTGTCCCTTTAATATTTATCTTGCTTTCAGACAAGTCTTACCTTCCCCTTGCTTGTTTGAAATTTCCATTCTACTTTAAAATATTATCTGTCGCATAGAATTTCAATTACATTTCCATCTTCCTTTACAAGATCTTTCTTTCCCATTTTCCATAAATATTATTTGAGAAAAAAATGCAGCAAATATTAAACCTATAGTTGCTTTTTATAGTACATAATTTTGCTCTGAAACATTCTAATTACCGGTAATATATTTATGGAAAATGGGATTTCCTTTCATGCCTTTCAGATATTTGATGTTTAAGGACCAACTATATACCTGATCATCGTTTGGTTCAAAGATAGTTGCTTCGTAACTGTGATGGAATATATGTATAACATATATGTATAACATATATGTGAACACTGCCTCGTTTCTGTATTTTATACGGTACATGGGGTGGCCAAGTAGGTCATCTTTGTATGTTCCAGCCATCAGCCAGTTTCACCTGTTCTGCCATTTGAAAAAGAACTCAAAATGTGAAGTAGAACATATGATATATTGTAGCTAATCACATGTAGAAAAGCCAGGAGAACAGACTCTTATCAATTATATGTCAGTTTTCTGGACATGTTTGTGCCTGTGTTTTAACAACATGAACCACCATTATAAATAGCTTCATATACAGAAAATCGCATAGTGTATCACTTTTACCTGGCAAACCACACAACACGTACCATAGACATGTACAAATGTATACCCACTACTGTACTCTATTATTAGCTATCAAATCCAGTGACATGTAAGCAGTTATCTGAGTGTATTGTCCCTGGTGCCTACTCGCCTACTATGCAAGTAAATATGGCTTTTATGGGTAATGTGTACACTAACATAGGCTGTGAATCAGATTGAAAAGTTTACACATCAAAATTTATTTTGAGATTGATGGGAGAAATGCTCAGATATCTCGTCTTTTGTATAGTATGCTGGCATAATATTTATAGCTTGCCATTGTCATATCTGTCTATTATTTATTGCACCAAATTTTATTGGGTTTACTGTCATATTATTTGCTGTAAGTGGTGAAACTGTACAATGGCTTGTACATACAAAGATGGCGGAGATGGCAACTCAATGCCCCATTATAGTATACAGTAACCAGACAATATTCACTTATGTTATATTCATATATCACATCACTCTTATGAAGCAATTACCATTGAAGTCAAGTGTATCTATAACCTAATGCCTTAAAAATGATGTGTCGATCGTGACATTTTAAAACTGGCTTATTCTCTACTGTATTTAATTTAACTAACAATATTTAGTGGGAGAAATTTTTAGAAGAATTGCACTATTTTACGAGCAAGCATGAAACTTCGCAAGCTTGTAGATCACGCACGGCTGTCCTGTTAACTTAGGCTATGAAGCCATCTCGAAAAACGACTAGGAGAGGTATGGCAGCCATTTTGAAAAATGGCTGCCAAAACCAATTGCACGAATTAGAAAACAAGTGTTTTCATCCAATTATATACATTGCGGGATATCCAAGTGTCATTGTGTATAGTTACAGATCGATTGACTAAAAGGTTTTAGAGGAGTTGTGTACACAAACTGCAGTTTTTCTGTCCGTCGCCATGCCTTCCGCAACCCACCCGCCGTGCAATAAAACATAGTACGTACCTTTTTTTTAAAATGGTCGTATAAAAACGGTGTCTGCCTGACTTCATGATGGGAAAAAAACTCTGCACACTATACATTGCCGCTGTTAACTACTTTAACGTCCAATCACATGGACACGATTAACATTTCACAATATATGTAGTATATAGTTACATACAAGAACATGTATATTAGATCCGAAAACCATCATAATAACGCATACCATCATTATTAGCAGGATGTTAAGTACAAAATGCAATAACAGAACATAACAGACAATAGCTTTAATATAGACCCATGTGCTTGTGCTACTAAAACATCTTCATATGGCTATTAATATTTGTTTATATTTTGTCCATGAAACACACTTATATTGCCATATGGACCACACCATGATACACATTCATATGGAACACATTATGTCATCCGAAACATCGGCATACTTTATGCATGATGTATACGTATATGACCACACAATCCGGTCATGTAATACCTATATTTTCTAAAAACTGACCGGTACAGACAGTGAAATTATAGATTCGATCACATAGCATATGTCTCGATATGTGAAATATATACATGTGACCGAAGTACATGGTCGCTGATATACCTGAATGTGTAATCCATTTTTTTTATATTTGCAATCATAAATCTTACAACACATCAATTATCTTGCATATATATATATGACCATATATTGTCATACCGCAGATAAGTTTCTCGGCTTTTGTTTGGCTAGCTTGCCTGGTCATATATATTATATGACCTGCCAAGGCCATACAACATACAGGAATTGCGATTCACCTCCGGCGCCTCGCGTCCAATGAATACACATTTTGCAAGCGTCCACCGATTGCGAATTGTATTCCTCACTAAACACAATAAAACCCCGAATTGATCAATAAAAGTAACAAATTGTGCACTCAAAACCAGTCTTTATTGTTTATTTTTCCATAAATATTCTTCGCTCATCAGAATATGAGCGAAAAATGCCACAAACTGTCCCGTTTAGTGTTTTCAAATCTCAACACAATTGGCTTCGTAACACGGCTATATTTAGGTCATAAACTATTGGTTCCACGCACGAAACGCGGCGTAGCAATGACAGCGAATATTTGGGAACCAGTCGTATTCTTCTAGAGGCACCAAAGGGAGAGCAGATCGATAGAGCAGTGGAATATAAATTAAATTACACGATATAAAAAAACTGTCATAAAGTCGTTTTCAATGGATTTCTTACTCCATATTTAGTTTGTTTTCGTTTAATAAAAAAACAAAATGTTCATTTACACCTTTATATTAAGACTGACGGTAGAAAATCGAATCTCGGATTATTTTTCTTCCTGAAAAAACGCATAGATCAAAAGAAGAGATATGTTTATACGGCCAAATAACTGATCTGCGGTATGACAAATACGTTATCGCCTCGGGTGAACATACCTCCAGACGGGCAATATTACACCATATAGCCTGTGTAGAATCACAATAACTTATAATGTTGGTCTGCATTTCTCATCTCATGACATATGTTTTCTGGTTTTTATATCATATACATGTAGCATATTTCTTTGTCCATGAGTCATGTTCATATGACGATGCAACATAATTTGCAGTCACTGTAAACCGTTCATGTGTCCACTACTCATGTTAATTTGTCAATACAACTGATTGCTATAACCAATCAGAATGTTGCCTGGTCCCTAAATCACACATATTGTGTCGCACAGTTCGTTCCTTGGTCACTGAAATCACATATATGACCACTTAATTAACTCATAGCAGTGTCATGTTAATGTTTCGTCATGACCTGACAACATGCTTTTGTGTTTATTAAAACATGGATATTTTTATATATACGGCCATTTATTGCATTTCTATGATAAGACTGTTAATTAATTGTGTTTGAAACACATACTGTGTGGCTAGATGACAGCTTGTCACCATCGGAATTGTTTTCATCAATTACAATTCATAATTAATTGAATCCTCTCCATCCTCATAAATGCGCATTGCCTGACCATATTATGTCACAGACAACGTATTACATTAATGCACTTATTTTCATAATTGGAATGTATTTCATGTACAAATAAGGCTGGTTATATGAAGATTTTTCATGAAAAATGAAACATGTTGTATGACCATGTAGCCATGTGTTGTGATATATACTTTTGTAGAGCAGTGATTGTATTGTGTAAGAGTATGCTGGTTCAACGAAAAGGAACAACCAACATATGGTAAATAAACAAATAAATACAGGTACAAAGAAGCATAGCGCATAGACATAAAGGCATTTTGCATCATATATCATTTCAGGGACTAATGAATGGAATATGTGTCAATAAATATGTTTTTCAGAAGCAGAACAACTTGTTGTTGAGTACATGGAATGTGCTATGCGTCGACATAGATGTGTCCCATTGGCATAAATATACATATTTGCCGAGATGTAGCGATGTTTCATAGCGAAACGTACATGTTGTATGGTCATTCATTATAATCGTTATTTTTCTGTCGTAACCTTTTCGCAAAACATGCCAAGAAGAAGCTTTCCACAACTGTAAATATTAATCATTGGAATTAATGTAGATTGTCACTTTATGACGTCGTCTAAATTACATCATTCCGATGTGATGTAAGGCTGTGCTATGCATGTAAGTTTCGGATTCTGTTGGCATATGTTCATATCTGAAAATATTATTTCTTCAGGGAAATGTCAATATTCTATGCCATTGGCTGGTAAAGTAGGTTAACTGTGGCCAGTGTGAATTTATTGAAACTAGTTGTCTCAAATCGTGGCTTGATGTGGACTTTTATGTATCAGGCTGAAACATAATCTGATCAATGGCGATTAGTGTATTGCAAACCACATTATTTATACCATTTTCCCAAATAACTTAGATTTTGGCCACCATTTTGAATATGTACAACAATGTCTTGACAATAATTTGAAGGAAGTACATATTGAAGGAAGTACAATCATTTGTAGAAACAATGACATTTTGATATCCTGAAATGTATATAATTGGAAGAAAACAATTGTGTTTTCTAAATTGTGCAATTGGTTTTGGCGGCCATTTTGAAAAATGGCTGCCACACCTCCCATAGATGCTTTTCAAGATGGCTCCATAGGCTATGTCAACTGGACAGTCGTGGTCTACAATCATGTGAAGTTATGCATGTACGTAAAATAGTGCAATTTTGCCAAATATATCACACAATGTCTTCCACTAATTATGGCCTTAACCATTTTCAGATATTTAATTCCAACCAGGTATTAGCATTTTTGCAAACCCTTTCCCTTATATAATTGCCATCATCTCAAAAGCGGGAATTTATTTTGTGTTGTCTGCTTTTTCCCTCATTATCTTCATTACTAAACATAAACATGTTGTTTTTTTGCAAATCAGAAAAATAAAAGAAACATAAGGAAAAAAAGCAGACAACTATTTTTCCTGTCACAGGTTAATTAACCACACCTCAAATGTTATTAACCAATCACATGTTTCATAATCATGTTTGCCTTTGTTCCTTTATTAAGGTCACACACGGTTACCCAAATTGACTGCACAATCAGCCCTATTAAAGGAACTGTATCTCAGATGATGTCTTATATATTCAATATGTGTTTTCCCGTCATGTGATACAATGCAAATTACCAATGTCAACCAATTGTATAATTGTATTTGATCAAAATCAAAAGGTTATGTTATTTTCAAGTATTTTACTATCAGAAGCTGTGATGAACAGGGGAGATAATTTGGTTACGCATTAACTCTATACATATACCAGTATTCAAGGAAATTTGTGAAAAATAAGTAACACTATACCATATTTCGAAAACGTTTCCATAATAGATCCTTGTTTTATTTAATTAAATAAAAGTAAATTAGTGACAATTGAAGAACTAGGATTGGCATTGCTACTTATTTTGCAGTATTATAAATGTCTTCCTTTGAGATCGTTGGGTTGGCCCAATCTTCACATTTTCACTCGAAATGTGTTGCACATTCTATAACATGTTCAGTATTTACATAAACATACACAGTATTTATGTGTGTGCTGGTGTTATGCCCCCCTCTCCCATAGCAAGGAGGGCGGGCATATTGCTTTGCTCTTGAAATGCCGTCCATTGTCATTTACGTCAAAACGTTAGTAAGAGTTTCTCCGTCATGCCATAATTATAATATTATAACATGAATTTACTTATGGATATGAATTCATACAAGCTATTAGCTTGTTTTCAAACCCATGTACATTTCACATGTAATGATGTACCATGTATTGTATGAAATAAATATTGTTTAAACTAATTTCTTCAACACACTTTATACATATGAACATATGCCTGTACTCCTTTGACCATTAACTTGACTTTGACATTTTTGACCTTCACATTTTTTTGCAGTCAAGTATTCCAAGGGGGCATGTCCATGTTTTACAATCATAATGTCTAGTTTTCATGCATATGGTTCTGTACAGGGCCGACACTATTCACTGTTATGATGGATAAACATTTTTGATGCCTCAACATGTTGAAACTAAATACGAGGGCAATTTTAACAATTACAACATTTGGTCTTGTGTTACCAGGGCAACGGTGAACCATGGGCAAACAAAATTGCAAATAACAGCCAGGTACGGTCTATATATACATGTAGTTTTGTTGCCATGGTGATCACTTATAATGTTTAGCATGGTTGCTATAGTAACTGTATACATTATTATCTATATTTAGCCATTTCTCCTTCGTTATTGTTTCATGATAATCGCTTTTGTACCATTTACATTCTGAATAATAAATTTTGTTGTCTGCCTTGTTTCGCTTGTTTTCCATTTTCTCCATGAAAACATATTCCAATGGAGATGATCTTCATGTGCTGCAAAAATATGTTTTTGTTAAATTGTTAAAGAAAGAAAAACAGCAGACAACGATCATTTCCAGCGTTTTAAGTGTTAAAATGGAAAATGATAAATATTTTCTACTCGAATGTACACTACCGGTATTTGACCAATATAATACAAAATGTCTTTCAAATGAATGGTCACAAAATATACTTTTGTGTACAAGAAAAATACAGTGTGAACACTCTAAACCGGACACCTTTAGAGGTCCCTTGGCTGTCCAGTTTGAAGATGTTCCACTGTAATTTAGGATTATGTTTGTGAGCTTTGCGATCATGAACAGACATAGTCAGACTGAGATAAATGACAGTGAAACCCATAAAATATAATCACTCTGAGATTTTCTGGGTTTCCGGTTTAGAGTGGTTCTACTGTAGAACAGAAAATATTTATACAAGTTTGTAAACTGAAAAATCAGAATGCAATAGGTCATCATATTCCATTTTTGGGTTAATGCTTAATATTATAGTAGTTTCATTGAAGCCATTTACTGGCACCATCATTATTCTGTTAATATTAGGACTGGTTCTGGCAATGGTTACCAGTATATTTACCTGTGCTTGTTGTTTATAATGGTCATCTTGTCACTATGCAACTAATATACGACACAAGTCATGTGATTTTGTACTTAACAACATGTGTGATTTTTCATTAAAATATTTACAAAATTTACAATATTTTCCATATATGACGTCTAAAGTTGACAAAATTTTCATGAATTCCGCATTTGCGCTGAATATTTTGTGAAGTTTTTCTGTCAATATTTTTCATTAGAAATGGCACATTCCTGGGTACAAAATCACATGGCTCGTCTCAAATATGTTATTGTTTACATTCAATTTATTTGATTTATTTTATCTTTTTTTTTCTTCAAAAATTGTTTGTAACGTCGTGGGGATTAATAAATTTACTGTTTTTCTAATTCAAATGGTATTTTAAAGGGACATTAATTATAATTGTGTAATATGTTGGATAAAAAACTAATTTGTGGCAGTGTTTGGAGAAATGCGGCTTATGTATTTTGTGACCAGTGTAGATCCAGTTCAGCCTGTGCATCCATAGTCTGATCAGGATCTGCACTGTTCACCTTTCCATTAATGAAACAGCCGTCAACACGCAATATAGATGATTACCAGGCTACAGGAGGATGCTGTCTGATGAGCAGCTACACTGGTCACAAATCCCATAAGCCCCATTTCTCTAGTCACAGCCACATTTCCACTACAGCATGAGGGCTTTTATAATGAAACTAATCTTTCCTGGTTTTCATGAAACATATTGTAGATTTGTGGAACTTATCAATTTACTGTCCACATTTCGAGTAGATGCTGAGGAACATTGTTTTAGAGGATCTTACACGAGTGATGATTTAATATGATATTTATTAAAGGTACATGCCCACGCAGTAGGCACATGTTCTTTATAGGAATTAAATAAGTGTATAAGTATGTCACTATTCCACCAGTTCTAACAATTACGAGTGCCCGCTGTACAAATATAATCATTTATTAATTATCAATTTACTGTTAGCGACACGCGGCGGTAACAGTCTATTTTGATAATGTGCGGGGACGACGACTTTCACATCACGGCTTGCGGTGTGCATGCGCAGTATACTACGTGCGCCAGTAGGCTTCCCAATATGTAAACAAGAATATCAACATGTCGAAACGTCCAGGACGGAAATTGTATGAAACGGCGTCGGCCAAAAAAAAAGGCGAAATGTCTGAGAGAGTGGTTAATATTGGCGACCAGATCACCAAATGGAAAGAGTTATGTGGAGATTTAGATTTGGAATCGAACAGAGATTTTTCTTCTCAACTTCCGATACTTCACTGCGCATGTCAAAAATGTGATATGATTGACCGTGTCACGTGACGCGTATTGGTGAAAATAGCACGAGGGCGGGAAATACCCTTTCTGGTCGCGGCATATAAAATGCGATTTAACACCAATTAACACGCGCCGTAATTAAAAATAACTTGTTAGTGGGTAGACAAATGGCTCATATAAGGCATGACAGAAAATGAAAAGTAGTAGTACATTGTAACCTGCTGCGTGGGCATGTACCTTTAAGCTAGTTTTAAATACTGATGTTCCAAAAAAATGAGGCTATGCCAAGTTATTTATGAAATCAGTCAACAGTTATCTCCAAGTTGACCGGACTGAGCAAAATATATTGACATATCTGAACTTCGAGATAAAAATCGCCAAATTTTACTTTACTTCTGGGATTTCATAAATTGCACACTTTCTTTGCACGGAATGCGCATGTGTGTTGTTACTAAATTATATCGTATATGCATGATACAGTTTCCGGTACACAACATTTGCAACACATAACCAATACACATCAATGAATGATCGTTACATCTAAATGTCAATGCTTGCCATCTCTTCTGATTGTTATTATTCAACCATATCATGCAATTAACACATTTCTTCCCCAAACCACGTCGGACCTAGAGTCATCGGCCACAAACAAATTTGGCCCAAGTCAAATCATGTCAAGCTTGTGCGTCACATCGCATTTCTGCCTGGCAATAACTGATCCAGTTACCCACCCCACCTCTTATTAGGTAGGGTTCGTCGCAAGATTTCTCTTTTGTTTAGACATTGTGAATCGTGATTTGATTAACCCAATTTTCATATTTATGAGAAGCACGGTGTATTCACTCAGTTATGACAGGTGGCAGTCAATCAATTTGTGATATTATTTTTATCATTACATCGTTGACACGTTTTCATGTTTTGTTTCTACATTCACACAGCACATGGGCAATGTTTAGACATGAAGACACAGTTCAGTAAATCATGTTCGTCCATATGTACGATCAATAATCCACTCGCTAAAGTTTGTGGGTTATCTCCTCATAAATGCAGCCGAACCAAGATCTAACTGTGGTAAGAATGTTAATTCACCGTTAAGAAATGTCAAGTTCATTTGACTTGACTGCCATTTAATTAGTTTTATATTAAAGTATTCGATGTTGATTACTGTAAACCAACTACATTTTGCGTGATTTTTTAACCTGGCCATATTCGCGACGATTATCGTTCGCGGTATGATGACGTGCGTTATTAACTTTCGCGACCAATTTTGGAAATAATATGTTTTAATTTTTGACCCGGAAACATAACTGCTGAATCAATTTCATCCTTTAATAAACTCGTCCGCAAACCAACTCCAAACAGTGGATGAGTTTGTCTGCGAACGAAACTGTATGCACTGCACATTGGGCTGACCTCGCTGTGTCAATCATAATCCCCCATTTTACTTTTCAGTAAATCAACGATAGTTGCGTGTGGGATATAAATGGGTATATAAACGGCCTAGTACTGATTTGCATTGTATTAATCAATATTTTGTTTGAGTGAATTTCGAACATTGTAAACCATGACGATAATCCGCAAATCGGTCTTCTAGACTTCTCGCTGATGCAATAAGCCATGATTTGTCAGGATAGCGGTCCCATTCAGAAAACACAAGCCGTGGTGTATGCGCGAATGACGTCAGCAATTGTGTGTATTAATCTTTGAATTATCGGTATGACTAAGTGCCCACGGAGTCGTCTTTATACTTGCTTCAAATTGACACCGCGGTATCTCTTTGAACTCAACAACACAACAAGCTGACTTGTCACAGGCGTGTCACTTTAGACCAATCAGAGTCGGTTAAACAATAGAAGATAATGGTTTTGTAAATTTATCCCGAAGCTGTTTTGTACGAGTTTTCAAACTGTTCATATATTATAGAATTACATTACCGGTATTTCTACTGAAATACACCACACAGAACACGTATCAGTATAGTTCATTCAAAACAACCAGGATTAACTAGTGTCACCAAATGACCCCCCGAGATATATGGGAACAGTAAATATAATTAAAAAGAGGCCACACACCTATTAGCAAAATATTTTTAACAATCTTATGCTAGGAAATGTGGAAATATTCGCGGAGATTTACATTCGCGATTTTCAATCCCTCGCGAAGAACGCGAAGGTATCTCGCGCGCGAATATTAGTTGGTTTACAGTAATTAAGGTTTAAGTGAATTCCATGTTTGTGCAACTTTTAACATTTTGAGCGGCACATTTTTTTCTTTTCTATAGATGTGTGAAAACTTACCTGAGATAATCTCGCTGATTCAGACTTGGCGGTGCCGGGCGTTTAATATTCACATCGAAGGAAACATACTATCGGGACTCGATTTCCACTTTGACTAAACCAAAATATCGACGTATCCGATTATCGATTTATCAGGAGTAAAATACACGATCTATATAAGGAATACGGCTGGGACCTCAGACACAAATCGAGATAACGAGAATCAGCTGTATCATATAAAATCAACACTAATGTTAGCTTCTATTTATTATACCCCCGAAGTATATCGAGGGGAAGATAGTTTTCGTCATTCCGTCCGTCCGTTCGTCCGTCCGTTCGTAAGATTTGCGTTAAAGTTTTCTGGTACCTAGCTAGCTATTAGCTCTGCAACCATAATTTAGATTGTCTTGAAACTTCATATACTTTGTTATCATCATCCATATTTTCCCAGCCATGTGGCTTTCATGATAAATGTCAAGACCAAACGAATTAGAAAATATTTGTTTGTCCGACAAGGCGTCTGCCGGGTTATCCGTGAGCCCCTGCTCACTTACTCTAGTTGTATAAGCACAGAATCATGCATTAAAGCCTTACTCGTCACCCAGCATGTTGCATGTAGCATTTGCATATTTATTACACTAGTGTATTTTGACTTTCAATACACTGTGTTATTTTATTGCGATAGCCCATTCTGTATAATGTACCATATTTATGGGTGAAGACTACATGTGGATCTGAAGTGACCTTGACATTTATAGGTGAGCCACTCACCTGCGGTCGCTATGTTTTTAGCCGTTTTTTTTATAAAAATTCCCAGGTATTGGATTGGCGAAAGCCGGGTAGGCGGCGGGCGGCGGCATCCAAGTCCAATGTTAAGTTTTCGCATTTAGGTCTATTTCTCTGTTACTGTACAACCTAGGACCACCATACATGCACACTTTCATAAACAACGGGTGCCAACCACATACCACTGTCTAACATGCGACTTTTTTTACCTTGACTTATTTTTAACGCATAATTGACTTAGCCATTTTCAATGTTTTTGTGTGTAGGTTCATTTCTCTATTACTGTACCACCTGCAACTGCATGTAGGTTTTCTCATACACTGGCTACTTTTGCCATCTCAGGCCACTGACAGTTGTCACTTTGAATTGTGGTCATAATAACATTAATAGCCAATTATCTGATCCAATTGTCTATGCCTTGAATAAATCTCTCGTTATAAAACAGTTTATAAAAGCATTGTAATAACTATATGTCAGATATCAAATATTAGTGAGAATAAATCCCATTTTTCAACAGTTCAAGTGTTGATTTCGGATCTCTTCCACACGTTTGACGTCATAGCCTCCTGTCCAAAGTGTCAGCACTTTGCTGTGCATTCTTGTTGACTTGTATTGGCGACATGATCATTAGCTAATGAAATCATCCAGAACATGTAACACTTATAACTATGGTATAAATAAACTAAATGCATAGTATTTACATGAAAGTATACACAGTCATTGTTTAACCCATTACAGACGCGATACAAGTATTGTGGTATGAACCTTTTGAGAGAAAAAATCCCTATTTTCTTTATTTCCTTTCGAAAGTATATATTGTTACCACTCGTTTGAACCGTCTCATCTCATCAAGACGGTTCAAGAGAGTGGTAACACAAAATCATTTTTTTAATTCTTTTTATCGTATCCTTAGGCTGACATGGGTTAACCCTTACAATGCTGAATACAATTTTGTTGCCTGCTGTTTGTATCAATCTTTATCAACAAAAACATAGTTTGGCAGTACGTTAGAATCGTTTCCAAAGGAAACGATTCTCAAGTGCTGCCAAATAATGTTTTCATTGAGAGAAAAAAGAGAAAATATGAAAAAAACAGCAGACGAAAATTTTCATTTGCCGCCGTCTAATTGTTAACTTTGATATTTTCTAAACACTATGCATTTATTATACATGTACACGTATTTAATGGACCGATGGGCATCAGTATTATCTCAGTTGAGTCGCTATCTCTGATATTATACATGTACACGTATTTAATGGACCATGGGCATCAGTATTATCTCAGTTGAGTCGCTATCTCTGATATTATACATGTACACGTATTTAATGGACCATGGGCATCAGTATTATCTCAGTTGAGTCGCTATCTCTGATATTATTCTTTGATTTTGTAAAAAAGAAAATTAAATCTTTGACATTGATATTTTTGTTGAGATGTTACTAAAGTTGTCCGTCACAATGGGCATAGTACCACTGATGCCGACTCATCCAATACAGGTATAACATTTTCAATTTACTTTACTAACACATGCATGTATCTGCTATGTATTGTACACCTTATTGTATTCCATATACCACACCTAGAGTAGTTCTCAGGATAATTATCCTCTCGCCGATAGGCAAGAGGGGATATAGTGTTTGTCCATATACGTACATGTATGTGCGTACACAATGTGTGTCTAGGGATGGTGCTTTGTTTTGCATATGTCTGACGTCTGACCACCCAAGGTCAATGTCACTGAAGACTTATGTTCACCTTGTTTGTAAGGCTTAATTTGAAGACAAACATGTTTTAAGACATGTTGGTTTCAGACAAATATTTATCGTCTTGTTCAGTTCTTTCTGCTACAAGACAATTATTCAAATATTGACTTGAATTCAATGTGATGTTCACATTGTGTATGCATTACTATGTATATTATGTAATTGTTTTATTATTGTATTTTCTTACTTGTTTCATTTAGTAAATTAACATACAAACATGGTTACATAGTAACATATAAGGTCAAAATTTTATCATCTGTTACAGTATCTTTATTACTTGTTCTATTTGGTAAATTGATGTACATAATAACATGGCTGAAATTTCTTCTGCCTATACTAATGCAATCCGTTTTCTGGCTGTGTCCAGCTTGTTAGAACCTTACAATGCTCAATTAAATGTTGTCGTCTGCTGTTTGATTCTTATTTTCCTTTTTGTCTCCATGAAAATATGTTTCAAATCAGAAAGAAGACAACATTTGAAAAAAACAGCAGACAACATTTTTCATTTCCCGCGTTCTAAGGGTTAAGTTTAAACATAGCATATGTTACTGTTTTCAATGTACAATATGTTTGGGCCACAAGGTCTACCAACTTAGTTATGGCTCTCACCTTATTCATTGCCGTGATCATACTTGTATTCTGTTTCCATAGCAACAACACATGTCCGAGGTTGGCAAGAGGTCGATGATGGAGCAGATTCTGAAACTACAGAAAGACATCAAGGATCTACAGTATGAGTTGTTGAGCGTCAACGAGCGTCGGGAAGTGCTAGATCGGCGATACGAGGATCGGAAACTTCGAACAAAGTCAAAACTTCTCAAGGCCAGGTAAGCTAAAGGTCGAAGGTATATTGTAAACATATAGCTTGGATGAGGGTTAACCCTTAGAATGCAGGAAACGTAAATTGTCGTCGGCTAGTTTTATATTTGGTCTTCTTTCTCAGGTAAAACATGGTATGACAGCACTTTCTCAGGTAAAACATGGTATGACAGCACTTTCTCTGGTAAAACATGGTTTGACAGCACTTTCGAAAGTGCTGTTAACTCGTGTTTTTGATGAGAAAAATGTAAAATAACAAATAAACAGCAGACGACAAAATTTATTTCAGCATTGTAAAGGTTAAATGTGAATGTAGATTGGTATATTTAGAAATGTTCATATCTGTAATTCAGATATTAAATATGATTTGATGGAAATTAAATATGGTTTAGGAGATTTTTGTGTACTGATCAACATTTTAAAAATTGTTTGTTTTGTGATTCAGATTGTAATCATTTGATCTTGATTAAGAAAATCTTCTCTTTTTTTTCAAACAAAAAACAACAACAACAACAACTTAAGAGTTCTGTAAGTTATTGTGAATACTGATCAAACCTTGGTGTTGGTTCGTTTTGAAAGTGAGCTTTTGGTTATGGGTCTTTCACTTTCCTGAAGCATTCTAGCTTGTGTCCTTTGACCTTGACTCATTACCAAGCACTGTCTGTGAACACAACCCATTTTGATTGGTTTAATGATGATACAGTTTTGATTTATATGTTTGCTTTAACCCTTAGAATGTGGGAACCGAAAATTGTCGTCTGCTGTTGTTTATTTTCTGTCTTCTTTCTCAATAAAAACATGGTTTGACAGCATTTCAGAATAAATTTCCATTTCTAAAGTGCTGTCAAATCATGTTTTGTCATGAGAAAAACATAAAATAAAAAATTAACGGCAGACGACGCAATTTTATTCAGCACTGTAAGTTAAAACTGACTGAATCAAATAATCATTTTAAGTGTTTTTTTTCTGATTGAGTATTTATAACATGTCAAAGCATGCTGCCTATTGCCACCAGTAGATGACCCCATAGTTGCTAAGCAACAGTTGCTAGTCATGATATGCCATGTGATGTCTATATTTACCTGTATGGTAGTAGTTTATGCTCTAAAATTTGTATGACCAGGCCCGTAGCCAACCGTCAAAATAGTTGGCTGCGTAATGAGCCACGAAGTGGGGATGGGGGTTGGGTTGGGGGGGTGTTTGGGGGTCTTCCCCCAAGAAAAATTTGAAATTTAGTCGCTAAATCCTGCATTCTGTGACATTTACGAGTAGGAGTAGGAATTATATGCTATTTTATGTAGGAAATTTTACTTTTATCGAATTTCTCACAAGAAAGGTGTTATAATCACATTGTGAAGCAGACTATCAGAAACCTTCCGTATACACGTATCTCCACGGTAAGTTTACATACACGCTGTCAGGTCCCAAATAGTTTGAATATTTGTTACATTTTGTTATTCACACTGACGTCACTATATGATCAGCTGGATCAACGAGACGCAGTCGAGTTGATCAGCTGATCTGCCCAAGACCAACGAGAGCTTTCCGGTCCAAGGATCAAGTTACTGTACTAATATTGCGTTTATTATATACAAGTCAAACATTTAAAACACATATATTGCATTGAAAAATCATATATAATTGGATTACAAAGTTGTAATTATTTTCTGCGCAGTGCTTTGACAGCAGTCATTTGGTTTATCGCCTAGCAATGAGAAGTCGCGCTATTGACACGCGACCAGAAAGGACTTCAAATTTCAGCTATCATTTTCTGTCCTATTTTCTAAACATATCCCGACTAATATCCTACATCGAGTGTATTGTCCGTTGACTGTGCATGCATTTTAAGTGAAAATGACTAGCTTTTACTGGGTTATTCTCATTTGAAGGACATCATTCTGATTTCCCGAACTTTCCTGATGACAAGCAGTTCTGGCAAATCAGAACGAGAACAGAGTGGAATATGGATTCAGAAAGCCACTGAGTGGAATACGGAATTTCAATCTGCCATGTCATATCTGGCTGAAGAATACACCATGAATTCACCACATATCTTTGATAGGTATATAATAAACTGCTGTATTTATATGGCAGTTACGTATAATGTATTTCCCATTCAAACAAAATATTCAACACGGAGTCTAAATATTTGGACTAGTACAAGTGTGATTCCAATTCCATCCTATGAGGATGTAGGTGTACAAATCGGGATATTATTTCCCGCACATCGTGTTTGAAGCCATAATGAATGTATACAAGCGCTAGCGAAGAAAGACGACTACTGGTCATAGATGCACTTGAATAGTGGTGAAGTCACCTCAATGTACTACCGGCGCATTCACATTCTGCACTGGTGACAGGTAACGTGCATGCGATTCTCAACAATGTGTGAATGCTGGGATATAAACATGGATCGCATGAACGTAACGCACTGGAACACGAGGATGGCGGATCACTTTCCGAGACAAAACGCTTAACCCAGCGTGCATGTTCTTCCTCGAGAAGGGCAGGTGTCGGCAAATCCTCTTCATATGTTTGTCCTGGTTTGATTGATGTCATGATGACCGGCACTCTTGAACACGGCTGGGATCAAGACCAACAGCTTAGAAGCGGTCACTGCTAATGACGAAATTAACGGTGTGCTCCAGATAACGTGATTGTGTGTTCATGAGCAAAAACAATCTTGGCTTGTCCGAAAAAGTTGGGTGCGGACGCACCCAACGCACCCCCCTGGCTACGGGCATGATGACCTTTATCTTCATTATGATAGCGAAGTAGTTGGGAATTAGCTGGAAATAACCGAAAGTATCAACTAGCCTTTTCTGGATATGAAAAATGAATTTAATCAGAATGTACATGTCACCAATCAAAATAATTTATGGAAAACAGGTGTGACATAATTTTTCTCATAAACAACCTAGACATCGGTAATGATTATATCATTTAAAAACAGTCAGTACTTTCGTAAACACCAAAGATTTGGCAAGTGTTTGCAATTTAAATATTTTTAGTTCTGTTCAATAGTATTAACCTTCATAATACCGTAGAGATTGTAATGTTTTCACTAACCTTCCAGTGGTACGGACGGATGTGTGACTTGCAATTTGAGAACGTACGTTGCCGTGTGAGACGAGTGATATGTAGTTCAATGATTTCCTTATTATGTTGTATCTGTTTTTGTGTCTGAATCTCGCAGTTATGCTTGCTTTTGTGTCAGTTGAAATGTTTTAACAATTTATAGAATTCACTGTACAATAAAGCAATATAAGAGCTATGCATTGTCTGTTGATTTCTTTTCTTTAATTTCATTTTTAATAGCATTTTATTTATCTCTATCTATTTTTATACGACCGTTTTTAAAAAACGGTACGTATTATGTTTTACCGCACGGCGGGCGGGTGGGCGGGTGGGCGGGTGGGCGGGCGGGCGGGCGGCTGAAGAAAAAGCGCATAGTTCGTGTACACAACTCCTCCGAAACCGTTCAGTCGATCGATCTGAAACTATACACACGTCTTCTACACATATTGAAGATGTGCACCTTGGTGTTTTTATGGCGAAAATATATTTTTTAACAAAAATATCGCCTTTTTAACTTAGCCATTTTTTCTTCATTTTTCTATACATTTCTATATACGGTACAGAGTTTGTGTACACAACTCCTCCGAAACCTTTCAGTCGATCGATCTGAAACTATGCACACGTCTTCTACACATATTGAAGATGTGCACCTTGGTGTTTTTATGGCGAAAAAATATTTTTTAACAAAAATATCACCTTTTTAACTTAGCCATTTTTTCTACATTTTTCTATACAATTCTATATACGGTACAGAGTTTGTGTACACAACTCCTCCGAAACCGTTCAGTCGATCGTTCTGAAACTATACACACGTCTTCTACACATATTGAAGATGTGCACCTTGCTGTTTTTATGTCGAAAAAATATTTTGTAACAAAAATATCACCTTTTTAACTTAGCCATTTTTTCTACATTTTTCTATACAATTCTATATACGGTACAGAGTATACGGTACAGAGTTTGTGTACACAACTCCTCTGAAACCGTTCAGTCGATCGTTCTGAAATTATACACACGTCTTCTACACATATTGAAGATGTGCACCGTGGTGTTTTTATGTCGAAAAGATATTTTTTAATAAAAATATCACCTTTTTAACTTAGCCATTTTTTCTACATTTTTCTATACAATTCTATATACGGTACAGAGTTTGTGTACACAACTCCTCCGAAACCGTTCAGTCGATCATTCTGAAACTATACACACGTCTTCTACACATATTGAAGATGTGCACCTTGGTGTTTTTATGCCGAAAAAATATTTTTGTAACAAAAATATCGCCTTTTTAACTTAGCCATTTTTTCCTCATTTTTCTATACATTTCTATATACGGTACAGTGTTTGTGTACACAACTCCTCCAAAACTGTTCAGTCGATCGTTCTGAAACTATACACACGTCTTCTACACATATTGAAGATGTGCACCTTGGTGTTTTTATGCCGAAAACATATTTTTTAACAAAAATATCACCTTTTTAACTTAGCCATTTTTTCTACATTATTGTATCCAATTCCCTATCATTTCTACTTTACACTCTACTTTTCTATCTCTGCCTAAATTAGTATACATGTTTAGCACAACGAGATGAAGAAATAATGCTATAGACTTTCAAATTCTCATTAATGTTTCTTGCCTTGGTGACAGCTTCACATTTCTGCATCTTCGCTGTCTGGCCCATATTCGACGGGCGTATTTTGTGACTTGCGGCACTCTTGTTGTGTTTGTGTATCTCACTTTCTATTATGTCAGTTTAAATACATTTTGTCTTAAAACATGCTTCGACAGCACATTAGAATCTTTACCTTGTTGTCAAAGAATGTTTGGATGAGAAAAATGGAGAGAACAACCCAGCAGATAAGAACAGTACATTGAGCATGATTAAACAACAATGAGATGTTACTGTACATTGAAAGATGATAGAAACTATGGGTTTGACGTTTGATGTCTTCCAATAGCACGTTTGCTTTTCTTCATGCTTTGTTAGCACTGATAACAAAACTGAAGGTCAGCTACTGTTTGTTTAAATTGTTTGCTTGTGTACATGTTCATAACCTTAGGAGCCGCGTCATGGGAAATGGTACCTTATGGCATTTTTTTTACATTTTAACTTGACGTTTTCCGATGTAGAGTACATTTCTGAACATACTGATGTTTTTTTATGCAATTCTGATGTCAATTGGCTGATTTAGTAAACTTTTAGCACATAGACCGGTTGTGAACATGTTAAAATTGGCTGATTTAGTAAACTTTTAGCACTACCTGTGAACATTAAAATTGGCTGATTTAGAAATAAACTTTTAGCACCTAGACCGGTTGTGAACATGTTAAAATTGGCTGATTTAGTAAACTTTTAGCACCTAGACCGGTTGTGAACATGTTAAAATTGGCTGATTTAGTAAACTTTTAGCACCTAGACCGGTTGTGAACATGTTAAAATTGGCTGATTTAGTAAACTTTTAGCACATAGACCGGTTGTGAACATGTTAAAAGCGCAAATGGAAGCGACGATTCCTACGTCATTTTCTTGAAACGTCATTTTGCCATAAGGTACCTTTTCACACGACGCGGCTCATATTATTTAACATGATTGAGTCTTGATGTTGATTACTAGTTGATTATTATATGATTTATGATGGAATAAGTTTGTGGAATCATTTTCTCGTTATTTTTTGCATGCATGTTTTTGCATCACTCAGAAAGATCTTTAAATTGTCTAAATACAGTCAGCATTATTATATTCATAGGTAAATTTAATGCATGTTGGTATTGCTTACGACTAATAATTATTAGCCAAGTTTTTTTAAAAAAAATCCAGGCTATTGGATTGGCGAAAGCCGGGCGGGCGGGTGGGCAGGCGGCGGCGGCGGGCGGCGGGCGGCGGGCAGGCGGGGGGGGGCGGGCGGCGGGCGGCGTCCACAATCAATGTTAAGTTTTCGTGTTTGAGTCCATTTCTTTGTTACTGTACCACCTAGGACCACCAAACTTTCACAGCTTCATAATCAAGGGGTGCCCACCACATATCACTATCCAACATGTTACTTTTTTTTTAACTTGACCCATTTTTTCCGCGCAGTCGACTTAGCCATTTTCAATGTTAACTTTTCGCGTTTACAATGTTAAGTTTTCGTGTTTAAGTCCATTTCTTTGGTACTGTACCACCTAGGACCACCAAACTTTCACAGCTTCATAATCAAGGGGTGCCTACCACATACAACTATCCAACATGTGACCATTTTTTTACCTTCACCTATTATTTCTACGTACATGTAATTGACTTAGCCATTTTCAACGTTAACTTTTTAACGTACGTCTGGTTAAAGTTTTTTGGTTAAAACTTTTTCGTTATACTATATCTCTGCAACTGCTTCGCCCATTACCTTGAAACTTCACTTTATCATCATCCATATTTTCATTCTAACCCCCAACCGTGCGGCCCCTGTGCCCAATGTCAACGTCAAATTACTTTGAATTCTTTTGTTAAAGTTTTTTTGTGTACTATATCTCTGCAACTGTTTCACCCATTACCTTCATACTTCACATGGGTGTTTATCATCATTGTCGCACCCGCTTGCGGAAAGTGCGATATCGTCGGCATTTTGGCATACGTCCGTCCTTCCGTCCGTAAGTCCGTGTGTCCGGTTAAAGTTTTTTCGTTAATGTTTTTCCATCTACTATATCTATTTTGTTAGTGTCCATGCCTCGCCCCAAGGCGCGACATGCAGGCCACGGCCATCTAGTCTACAAAAAGTGGGTATAATTATGTTATCCAAGTGTCTATGCTTGGAAAAAACCTGGCCTTCGTGGCTTTGCCTCGTTTCTTGTATTATATTTCATTATACTGTGTTGCCATGTGTGTCTATTCTGTCTATTTCTGTTTTATATTGCAAACTAACCTGTGAAACTTGTGTTATATTGGAGTGCATAGCTTAAAATAATATAATTTTATGTTTAAGTAGCACCCATTTGTGGCTGTGACTGGAAACATAGGGATTTTGGATTTTGCTATCAGTGTAGATCCTGATCAGCCTATCTGCACAGTCTGATCAGGATCTGCACTGTTCGTCATGCCACCAATAAAACGCCCGTCATGCTTCTAACAAGCAATATCGATCTTTATCATGTTACATGAGTGCGCTGTTTGATCAGGAGCTACACTTGTTGTCACAAATGCCATAAGCCCCATTTCTCCAGTCACAGCCACAGATAGATGACCCTCAGTATTCAGACACCATTTGTTTTGAGAAACCCATATAAAATAGGGGATTCCCAAAACAAATTGTATCCTAAATATATTGTTATTGCGATAAACCAGTACAACCATGCTAACTGTAAACATTTGTTGTGGGCAACCAGATATTTATATGCGTTTCCTAGATTATGTTGTGTGCGAATATCTAGGGTTATTACGGTATCTTGGATTACAATGCCTTCATCATAATATAATGTTATTTGTAAGTAGTACCTATTTGATGATCTTGTTTCAGCGACTATGATTTCTATCCCAGGTATAGTTGCATGCCCGCTGAATAATCAGCTTATGTCTCATACATAAACAGGAACATCGTGCATGCAATGAAACACTTACCTGGTTGCATATGTCACCTTTCATGTATATGTCATATCACAGTGTAATATGTACAGTCGAGCACCAGTATCTCGAATATCAGTATCTCGATGATATCCCCTATCTCGATGATTCACTAAAGTCCCGAATTATATCCTTATTTGTTTAATATAAATTTCCTTGGCTATCTCGATCATGTCCTATCTCGTATATGTTCTCTATTTCGACTGTTCATTCTGTCCCCTCCGTATAAAAATACGTTAAAAATCTCTTCGCTATCTCGATCACATAAACGCTTGGATAAATGACACTAATTTTCCAAACATATTATCAAACAAAGCAAAATAAATTCACACCTACCTCAGGTTGTTTGCTTTATTAGTCTACCTGGATACATTTGTGTGTTTGTCATGATTCATTAAGTATATCACGCTGGTCATTTACACAAGTCACTGAGAGTCGTGATGCCACCTTGTAATGTTGGTGATTGTTTACTCGTGGTGTAATGTTGGTGTAATGTTGGTGATTGTTTACTCGTGGTGTAATGTTGGTGTAATGTTGGTGATTGTTTACTCGTGGTGTAATGGGTAAAATGATTTCATATTTTAGGCGAAAATATTCGACCATGTCTCTTCATCGCTATCTCGAACCTAGTTCTATCTCGACTATGTGGACGACCTCCCTTCAACTTCGAGATACTTGTGCTCGACTGTATATTGATTACGGGGGTTCTGCGACATTATTTCTTTTACGACGTACCTTTCGAAATAAGCAATTTCTAAGTGATGGCTAAAATCAAGAACATACCTTTCTAAATAGGCAATTAATTCTAAGCAATTTCTAAGTTAAAATTGTTTATTTACAAAGGTATGTCATAAAAAAATATGTTTCAGAACCCCCATAATCAATATATTATATGTTTATGTTATCACAATGCTCCGGGTGGGTAAAGACTGATATTTTGGCCCATTTTTACTGTTATTTTTGTTTCACCCACGTAATAGTGGAATGTGAGACATAGCGGTCACAATTCACATGTTGTAGGCCTCGTGGTTGTCTTAACTATCAATAATTGCCTGCTAATGATGAATATCTCTTGTTCTGTTAGTCAGATCATTACCAAACCTGCATCAATAGCTTCCTCACATTGATGGCTATGTGGCTATCTGCCCTGTATTATTCATTTGACCTTGACTTTCGTGGGTGAGGCACTCGCTGGCGATCGCCTTGACTAAATATCTTTATACGTTCTAGCGGAGTCATGATACAATAAAACACTGATACCTTGAATATGTAATAGGTTAACTCTTACTATGCTGATTTCAACTTTGTCGGCTTCTCTTTATTTTTTATTTTCAATTTTGCGCATCAACAACATGGTTTAACAGCACTTTAGAAATGATTCTAAAGTTATTGCTGAGAAAGAAGACAAAATATATAACAACAGCAGGCGACAATTTTCGTTTCCCGCCTCCTAAGGGTTAATATTGCTACTGGACCAGCAGTGATTTTATTGTCGAGCCCGCTTGCCGAAAGCGAGACATGGTGATCACAATGACGTCCTGGTGTCCGTCTGTTCATGTGTCCATGTGTCCGTCCAAAATAAAAATGGGGTATATTTGAAGATTTTATTGTCGAGCCCGCTTGGGAAAGCGAGACATATTGATCACAATGATGTCCGGGTGTCCGGGTGTCCGGGCGTCCGGGCGTCCGTCCATTCATGTGTCCATGTGTCCGGCCGTCCGAAATATGTATCTCTGCAGTCCTAAGTCACATTGACTTGAAACTTCATATGCTTATTAGTCAACATCCATATATTCATTCTCTGTCACATGCATGCAGCCAAGGTCAAGGTCAAGGTCAACTGAGTTAAAAGTTCACCTTGTTTGTAAGGCAAAATGTTTTTTTTCTTTTTTCAATATCTCATCAACCACTTCACCAATTTAATAATATTTGGCCATAATGTGTGTCTAGGGATGATGTTTTGTTTTGCATACGACCCTCGTCCGACCGCCCAAGGTCATTGAGGACTTTATTTTTATTTTTTTTTAAATTATTATCAAGGCTGCCAGAGAGGGGAATTGCTTCGTTTAACAATGCCAGTTCTTGTTTAACAATGCCAGTTCTTGTTTAACAATGCCAGTTCTTGTTTTTCAATGTATTAAGAATCATTTCAAGTGCTGCCAAACTTTTGTTGATAAAAATGGAAAATATAATATAAACAGCAGACAACCAAATTTAATTCAGCATTGTAATGGTAAAACAAATGAAAATCAAAGGGGGCTAAAGTAGCAGATGCTTGTGATATGCTTACCCCACTGTGACACTATCAGTGGAGCCAGGGCTTACCCCACTGTGACACTATCAGTGGAGCCAGGGCTTACCCCACTGTGACACTATCAGTGGAGCCAGAGCTTACCCCACTGTGACACTATCAGTGGAGCCAGGGCTTACCCCACTGTGACACTATCAGTGGAGCCAGGGCTTACCCCACTGTGACACTATCAGTGGAGCCAGAGCTTAACCCACTGTGACACTATCAGTGGAGCCAGGGCTTAACCCACTGTGACACTATCAGTGGAGCCAGAGCTACTTGTACAATTAACTCTGTCACCTCGAAGTAACTGCAATGGATTTAGACATGTTAATTTTGCAACCAATTCAATCATCACAACATTATTTTAAGACTATTCCATTTATGAAAAGGGGGTGTTTTTGTTTTCATCTGGATCAACACTTTTGCCAATACCACTGTACAGGCCTGTGGTGTTGAAAGGGTTAAATGACAAATATGTGCACACACATATGGTTTTTCTGGCATGCATAATCAGCATCTGCACATTTAGCCGCATTTCTTATAAAATCAGTAAACTTGTAACATAAATATATTAAATCATCACACGTGTAAGATCCTGTATTTATTCAACTCGGCATAGCCACGTTTCTTGCAAAAGTACTTCGCCCCTCATGTTAAATCCTGTATTTACTAACTTTGTCATAGCTTCATTGCATATGAATTCAGTAAAATTGTTTATTAAACTTTTTGTTAAATCATCGCTAAATTAATATCCTCACCATATTAATCACGGCATTTGCTCACATGGTCGTTTGTTTTGATTTCACGTAATGGTGGTGAGAAATATAGGATAAACATTCGCACTAACTACATAAGTAATGGTAATTGGTGTTAACAGCTAAAACATGGTCATCATTAAAGAAGAAACCGCAGTTGTATTGATGAAAAATGAGATGTGCGTCACAATGCATGGCAACCACCATTACATAAAACAAAAACAAAATACCACATGATCCCACAGTGTGTTAAAGGTACATGCCCACTCAGTAGGCACAAAATGTTTGTTATAGGAATTAAATAAGTGCTTAATTGTGTCACTATTCCACCAGTTCTAAAAATTATGAGTGCCCGCTATACAGATATAATCATTTAGTAATATTTATTTTACTGCTAGTGACTAGCGGTGGTATCAGGCTATGTTCATATGCAAATGAGGCATGCTATTTTTGTCGAGCCCGCTTGTGGAAAGCGAGACATCATAAGTGATCACAATAACGTCCGTCCGTCCGTCCGTCCGTCCGTCCGATATCTGCGTTAAAGTTTTTAAATACCTTATATCTCTGCAGTCATATTGACTTGAAACTTCATATGCTTATTAGTCATCATCCATATATTAATTCTGTGTCCCACTCAAGTTTGTGTTAAAGTTTTTGTCAAAATTTACTTTAAACTTTTCACATACCTACTATCTCTGTAACCGTAAGTCAAATTTGCGTTAAAATATTCACATACCTAAAACTTTTCAAAAACCTACCGTAAGTCTTGGAATGGTGCTTTGTTTTGCATACGACCCACGTCCGACTGCCCAAGATCAAGGTCACTTGATTTTTAGCTCGACTATTCGAAGAATAGTTAGAGCTTATGTTGTCACCCTGGCGTCGGTGTCGGGGTTAAGGTTTTTAGTCAAGCTTGTATATGAAATACTACTAACCCTATACCCACCATACTTGCACAACTTCATCTCCTAGTGATGTACATCGATAACCCCTGATCTATATTTGACCTTGACTTACATTTCCTCTTGAATTACTTAGTTAATTCCCCTTGGTTAAGGTTTTTAGTCAACCTTGGTTAAGGTTTTTAGTCAAGCTTGTACATGGAATACTATTGTGCATACAGACACCATACTTGGACAACCTTTTCTCATATGGATGTACATCAATAACCCCTGATCTATATTTGACCTTGACCTACATTTCCTCTTGACTTACTTAGTTAATTTCCCTTGGTTAAGCTTTTTAGTCAAGCTTGTAGATGGAATACTCCTGGCCCTACACCAACCATACTTGGACAACTTCATCTCCTAGTGATGTACATCAACAACCCCTGACCTATAGTTGACCTTGATCTACATTTAACCTTGAATTACTTAGTTAATTCCCCTTGGTTAATGTTTTTAGTCAACCTTGGTTAAGGTTTTTACTCAAGCTTGTAAATGGAATACTATTGTGCATACAGACACCATACTTGGACAACCTTTTCTCATAGTCATGTACATCAATAACCCCTGATCTATATTTGACCTTGACCTACCTTTCCTCTTGAATTACTTAGTTAATTCTCCTTGGTTAAGGTTTTTAGTCAACCTTGGTTAAGGTTTTAAGTCAAGCTTATAGATGGAATACTATTGTGCATACAGACACCATACTTGGATAACCTTTTCTCATAGGGATGTACATCAATAACCCCTGACCTATATTTTACCTTCACCTACATTTAACCTTGAATTACTTACTTATTTCCCCTTGGTTAAGGTTTGTACTGAAACTTCGTTAATGTTTATAGTCAAGCTTGTATATGGAATACTCCTGGGCCTACAGCAACCATACTTGGACAACTTCATCTCCTAGTGATGTACATCAATAATCCCTGACCTATATTTGACCTTGACCTACTTTTATCCTAGGATTACTTAGTTATTTCCCCTTGGTTAAGGTTTTTAGTCAAGCTTGTATATGGAATACTCCTGGGCCTACAGCAACCATACTTGGAAAACTTCATCTCCTAGTGATGTACATCAATAACCCCTCACCTATATCTGACATTGACCTACATTTAACCTTGAATTACTTACTTAATTTCCCTTGGTTAAGGTTTTTAGTCAACCTTGGTTAAGGTTTTTATGCTGGCCGCAGCCACCTTGTTTTTTTTTAAGTGGCGATTCTTTTATTTTCTCCAGCGGAATCCCTGTTATACATGTACTGACTTCTTGTTGCAAGTATTATTTTAAATTGAAATGGATTATGTTGCCAATTTTTCCTAATCATAGCATATTTTTTCAGGGGAAAACTATTTAATGCTAAATATACCTCAGAATGAAGCACAGAGCATCTAGAATTGAAAAAAATCTTACCCCGAGATCACCAGTTGCCTCGGCGGGCTCGACATCATTGCCATCTGGTTTAATTATTTATACTAAATTAAATGTGTCACCTGAAAAGTAATGTTTTCGACCTATTTTAACTTATGATCAATACACATCACAAAATAAATACAGAGAATACATAGTAATGTCCATTAACAGTTTAAGGAAACAAGGTTATTGCATCTTATATCAGTGTGTCTGATATAAAATGTATAATAATGCCAATCAATACATGGGGTAATGGTGAATGAACGTTTAATTTGCCACAAAATGTCTGTGCCAGATGATGTCTCTGATATAAAGAACATGTTGTGCCTACTGAGTGGGTGTGTACCTTTAATTGCTATGCAAATTAATTGCCAACTAAATATAACATCATCTGATGCTCATACTGCCTTACTTCGCTGTCAGTCTGCAATGTTCATTTTGTGTTTGGTAACATGCATTACACTTTGAATTTCTTCTACCAATCTTTATGGCTTTGCTATCTGATTTAATAAATAGAATAGTCCAAAGTTAAAATGGATCAGACCATATTAATATAGGGGTGAAAGTGTTAAGCATATTCTTGTGACTGACACTACCCTTTGGGCAACCTAAACTAGGGTTTAGACGCCAAACTCTAGTTTAGGCTATCACAAACCCTAATATTAGTTTCTACCGCAAGTGCACAGTAATTTTCCAAACTATAAAGTTTCATGAATGTTCAAACCTACACTTTAGGGGTTACGTTACTTTTGTCAGTTTTACCCTAAACTAGGGTTTAAGGAGCCTAGATTAGGGCTTGAGCTCCAATCCATGGTTCAGATAATTATTGTGTATTTGATTTGCCATACATGTAATAAATTATGCTCTATTCATGTAAATGAGTCGGAGAAGATGGTGCAATGATAGTATGGTTGTATACTGTCAACATTTCATGTCTTCTTTCAAACAGTGAGGTCGCCAGAAAATAATGATTATCCAAAACCAAATTTTCTAAGCTGTATTTGGCCGTTGACTCCCTAAAAAACCACCCGAGGGTCAACAATATTTGTTCTTTTATTACCACAGCGCCGATGCCTATCATCTGTTTAAACAAGAATCTGATAGGCTTGGGTAACATTTTTACTACGATGCTTGTTAAAGAGGATACATCTTACTGTCTATGAGATTTTTGTTAAGATCATTCTGAAACTAGGAAAAATTTAAAATTCAGAGAAAAATGTATAATTGTGGCTGTGACTGAAGAAATTGGGATTATCCGCACAGTCTGATCAGGATCTGCACTGTTCGCCATTTTGTCAATGAAACGCCCATCATGCTTCTAACAAGCATTATAGATCGTTATCGGGCTACCGTGTACTATTTGATCAGGAGCTACACTGGTCACAGATCCCATAATCCCCATTTATCCAGTCACAGCGACAATTGAGACCGAATTATCTTTGAATGTTCAATGGATTTTGTCCGCCGGCTGAGTAAAGGGACCGTTGAACATTTGTGACCAGTGTAGATCCTGATCAGATGTATGCTTGTTCAATCAGAGATTGAAAAAAATGCTATTCAGTCACATGAGAATGTGTGGATGTGCAGGCTGATCTGGGCCTACGCTGGTCACAAACATCATAAGGTACCTTTCTCAGCAAGGGGGCTAATGCTAACTTAACCCGTTTCACTTTAAGGATTTGATAACTTTTGTTTAAAAATTTCACTATTTTGTTTATTTCTTTATAAAGGTATATGTTGTTACCGCTCATTTGAACCGTCCCGTCTCTAATGAGTTAATATATATTACCATTCCTGGTATTTTGGACAAAAATCTCAAATGTGTTAAGGTTTATCCATCTCAAGTTTGGGCTTTTATAGAGATTTTTCATCTACGCTTCTAGTAACTTTATGACAACGTACATTTCATGCATGGACCGGCCCTAACTGATACACTTCTATGTCAATGGGCCGTTAAACACCATTTCATTCTACTCATCTTACATGTACACTTTGAGTGATATTTTATTTTCTGCTTTGGATACTGGGGCCTTCATTGTTTCTACATCATCATTCATACTCCCCATATACAGGTGCATTCCTGGCTGTACATGATATTTCTGTTGAATGGACATAAAACACATAATTCCTATTTCTCAATACATATCATATACTGTAAACCAATTAAATTTCGCGGCTACTAAATTTTGCGATTTTCGAACCTGGCCATATTCGCGACGATTATCGTTCGTGGTATGACGACGTGCTCTATTAACTTTCGCGACCAAATAATATGTTTTCATGGCCATTTTTGACCCGGAAACAGAACTGCTGGATAAATTTTGTCGTTTGATAAACTCGTCCGCAAACCAACTCCAAATAGTGGACGAGTTTGCAGGCGAACGAAACGGTATACACTGTACCTCACTGTGTCAATCATGATCCCCCATTTAACTAGAAGTAAATCAACAACAGTTGTGTGTGAGATATGTTCACCCTGGGTATATAAACGGCCTAGTACTGATTCGCATTGTCCGCTGATGTATTAATCAATATTTTATTGAGTGAATTTCGAACATTGTAAACCATGACGATAATCCGCAAATTGGTCTTCTATAGACTTCCCACTGATGCAATAAGCCGTGATTTGTCCGGATAGCGGTCCCATTCAGAAAACACAAGCCATGGTGTATGCGCGAATGACGTCAGCAATCGTGTGTATTTATCTTTGAATTATCGGTATGACTAAGTGCCCACGGCGTGTACTTTACACTTGCTTCAAGGCATCTCGATCAACACAACAAGCTGATTTGTCACAGGCATGTCACTTTAGACCAACCAGAGTTGGTTAAACAATAGAAGATAATGGAACACGTATGAATATAGTTCATTCAAAACAATCAGAATTAACTAATGTCAACAAATGACACCGAGATATATGGGAAAGGTAAATATAATTAAAAAGAGGCCCGACACCTATTAGCAAAATATTTTTAACAATCTTATGCTAGGAAATGTGGAAATATTCGCAGAGATTTACATTCCCGATTTTCAATCCCTCGCGAAGAACGTGAAGGTATCTCACGCGCAAATATTAGTTGGTTTACTTACCAGTATCGGTTAAGTGTCTACGGTATGCATAGATTTAATTGTCTGAGGCCCCAAAGTTCATATCATTGTCGTACCTGCTTTAGCAGCAGGTTCGCCTATAGTCGGCTTTTGTCTGTCGTCGTACGCGTCATCATCCACATCCACAAACTTCAGGACCCGTGGGGCCCCTGATCATCCAATTATTTATGCATAATTGCTTCGTAAATGTGATGGGATATAAGCATAACATACATATGCACATTCTCCTCTTACTACCGGTATATCCTACACAGTGCATGGAGTTGCCATGTCGGCCATCTTGGTGTGTACAAGCCATTGCCCAGTTTTACCTTATTGCATTTGACACATACCACTAATAATATGATAAACACATGAATAAAATTTGGTGCAGCATGATGGGAGACATCAGACTACACCATGCTATGCTTTGTTTTCATCAAATTTATATACAAAGTCTCATATCTGAAGGGTTTGTTGACCCTTTGTTAAAATGTTTGAGAATTCAGTAAAGACTGTGTAACAGTAAGAACAATACACAGTGCTGTAGATATATACCTGTATTACCTTACATACTGTATTGAATCCAATGACTTGTAAGCAGTTATCTAAGTGTATTGTCACTACTGTCTACTTGCCTGCTATGCGAGTATACTGTTGAATTCCGATAAAGTGGCAAGGGCAAAGGTCACAGGAGATTCTATATTGAACCATAATAGGTAAAGTAGGTGTGTTAGAAATGCAAAACTGATATTAGCATGACGATGTAACATGCATGTCACCAATGTTGGCCCAAAATGTATTCAAGCAACGTTCAGGCATATTTTGAATCAAGTTGTCACTTGTTGTTAGGTATTTGCTGAAAAAAGAAAATAGTGAGCACAGGCACTCGAATCGTATATGTATCACACCAACATACGTCAAGTGCTCATTGGAAATGCATACATGAGCAAGTCTATACTAATCGATAACGATGCGACTGTGTTTCATTATCTAATTTTAGAACATACAAGCAGTGTTATACATACGTACATATCAACCTGTGACCAATACATACACATCGTATCTGATGCATATAGCGTAGTGGTAACAGCTATTTTTTGTTTAATTAATCAACGTTGAGGGTTGTGGGTTCGAAACCATCACTGTGCTATCTTTTTTTTTATTGAATTGTGTCCCTCACTTTATACTCCCAGATAGATATCTGCCGTCGTTTATACGTTTATTTTATTAACATTATTTAATGTAACTTACAGAAACATATCTTTGTATTGGTTCAAAAACTTATAAAGCGTATATTGCAATAATGTCATTTGAATCGTCTTAGTTACATCCATATGTCTGTCTGGACAAAATGTATAAGCGCACAACAAATGTTTTCCCCGCTCTCGGACATATAATGTGTGGGATGTATTTACAGTCAAACATTTCCAGGGGCCGGGAATTAGGAGGCCGAGAACACTGAGGATGTGTATATTTGACGTCCCCAAGAGTCCTCTACCCCCGTACTGTCGTTTCTATGAAATACGTACTGGGTACAATTTTAGAATGTGTCTACATCGTTCGTTTCACGTTGTTTGATAGTGAAATATTTATTCAGTAAATGAATTGTGAACACCGTATGCCCTGATCTGACTGAGTGATGTGCATCCTGATCTGTGACGTTGTAAACCCAGTGCACACGTCAGAAGTACCCTTTTATCAAACTCTATCAAACACATTTTCGTAAAAGTGAGAAAACGTTGAATCGCACAAAAGGAATGAAGGTCGAATGCATTTACCGAGCGCTCTACCATCTGAGCTGTGCGGACAATAATGCTAATGCTTGCGGATGACTGGGTAATCAAAATGAATCAACTATCGAAACGTTTTACATTTACAAATATGGCATTTATTGTGGTTTTCAATCGCCTGTTTCACCAGTCAACCAGTTGGTAATTTAAAATATCTCTCTATCGGGAGCATGCATTTTCAAGCTCTAAATTGCTCTAGATAAGGCGTCGATTCGGGCACCTAAAATGGCTGCAAACGGCTACATCCCTAGAAAGCTATAATAGACATAGTCCGCTGACCCCGTGACGTCACGTGCCCTTGCCAATTTAGCGGAAACCAACAGTAGTCCGCATACGATAACTTGCTATTTGTTTACAAACAAACCGGTCATAAACAAAACACAGAATAGGTGAGACAGGTAAATATACCCGTGCCTGCATTCCTTTTCAATATTGATTTTGAGATTTGTCAGTAAGTCTTATGTAGTCGAGAGGTTAGAGCGATGGATATCAATGATGTCGGTAGTGAGTTCAAATCTTAGTTTTTCATACACATAGTCTGATATATTTTGATTTGTTTATATTATTAAATATTTATTTTTTGTATGTGTTGCTCTTACAAATTCTGCATGAGATATTTTACATGTAGAAAGTTAGTCTCACTTATAACTAAATGCAGTACATGAATAATCTGGTAGTATGTTCTCAGTGATCATGTCATATTGAGGTCATACAGCTGTTTCACATATTTCCCTCTCCTCCAAAGAACACAATAATATAGACAAAAGTAATGTGTTTTGTGAGGTTCGAACTCTCGACCAGACAGAATAAACACAAGTTCTGCAAAAAGTGTGGATATTCAGCGGCTTGGATACCACTGAGCCACTGTAATGTCTACTTTAGAGTACCAAGATACACTATTATAGTGACATGCATGCACGTGTACTCCAACTTGTATTTATTATAAACGAAAACGAGGCTGTGATATGATAATACACCTGATTTACTTACTTTTGGACTCATCGATTGACCTCCAGCAACTTATTATTGTCTGTCATTTACAAATACAGCTTTTACCTGTGTAAGATGTACTTCTAATAATAGACAGTTTGACATTTTACACATTGAAAAAGTGTCCATTTTGTGAGTGATGGTAGAAAAGCTCGGATATCTAGCTTTTTGTGTAGTCTGCTGAAATAATATTTATAGGATGTTGTCGTTCTATATACATGTATCTGGGATGTATTGCTCCAGATTTTATTAGATTTGCTGCCATATTATTTACTGTATGTGTCAAATGCTGCAAGTGGTGAAACTATCCGATAGCATGTACAAACTAAAATGGTGGAGATGGCAACTCAATGCTCTGTATAATATACTCTAAGAAGAACAGGGTCAGATATACCGTAAAGATTCTCATAGACGCCCATGCTCTAATAGACGCCCACCCCCACTTTTTACATTGAAAATGACACATTTTTTGGCCGATTTTCACAAAATTAGTGCCTCTAATAAACGCCCAGTACCGACTTGAAACAAAATCGGAGCTAATGTCCAATTAGATTTTTTTTCTTTCCATTATTTCACTTTAAAATCGGGGAAAAAACATAATTGCTACTTTCACTTTCAAAAGCGGAAACGAAATTCGACTGTTTCCGGTGTCACAGTAAATTCCTCATCAGCAGTAGCTATTTGCACGGACACAGGGTGATCAGAATTTACACGGTTACGGAGACGCCATTTTCAAAGCATCTCAAACCCGACAGATCCGAAACGCTGACGAAACGCTGTCTTGATATACATTAGCATTAAATTTAACATTTCTACCGACTGTACCATAATGACCAGAGTGGGCCGAAACGTCTTGGCCCAAATGTTTATAAACTGAGTAGTATATAGGGAGTCAAAATGATACCACCTAACGGTGGTATCATTTCTACACCCTATATACTACTCCACCACCCCCCGAAAAACTCCAAAATTGGTTAACGAGGAAATTGTCACCCGACAGCAAAAACGTGACAATTGGTGTCATAAATACATAAGTTGAAAAGAGGTCCAATTGAACAGATAAAACTATAGTAATAAAAAGGATTTGTTTTCGTCTCGTTGTCATAAATACCTCATGTTCATTTAACGTTCAATTGAACAGATAAAACTATACTAATAAAAAGGATTTATTTTCATCCCGTTGTCATAAATACCTCATATTTATTTTTCAACACGGCATTTTCCTCCTCCACTATAGCTAATTTATTGCTACGATATTGAAAAATTATTAATAATTTGTAAAAAATAAAAAAAGAGAAAAAAAAAAATTAACCCCTAGATTGGGACTCGAACCCGCACCAGCAAAACCCTTCTGGGCCCACCCGGCTAGCCACCTTCTCTGTTCTTTGTCTTTGTCTTGCTCGTCTCATGTTGTGGCTAGCCGGGTGTAATAGCTGCCTGTACAGCACACCCCCATCTATCGGCTGATCTAGGAATCAGTGTCGAAATTCTAGGCAACCTTGGAAGTGCCTGCACGGAAGCACTGAGCGCTCATTTTTCTTGTCAAGGGGCGTCCCCCAAGACAAATTATTGTTGTTAATTTTACATATATGAAGCTAAAACCGTGTTGTGCAATACCAAATATTTACTCGTTTATTTTTATTTGTTTTATATATAGTTCATTTTTTATTTAATAATATAGGTTATAACGTTCTAAATTATTAAAAAGTAAAATTAGAAAAATAAAAAAACATGACAACCAATAAGAATGTAAGAACTACTTCCGGAAATATCGATAGCGGGCTGCCATATTATCGGCTGTAATACACACACGAGGGTGTATATAACAGTTGAGTAATCGAGGCCGCGGTGTGTATTGGAGAAACACACACACACACAACAGTCACCGGTGTATTTCTCCAATAGCGCCTGGCGTGTATTTAGTTTAACCATAGTCGACAAGATATCGAGAAACGTTGTTGAATGCGGTTATAGAAATGTATGGTGGTCAGTGGGTGTCGTAACGGGGCCCTAAAATTTTATTTATGTTCCGTATGGAGGGGCCGTCGGAACAGCTGGGCTGTAAGGTGGAGGAATATCCTGCTGTTGCCTCAAACACGCGAATAAGCATATCACGTCCCGAGACGGTCGAGGAGATTTTTTCTCTCGTCGGCCCTCCCCTCCATTACGAGTTTTTTTACGTCTTCGTCCGTCAGAATTTGTGGTTGAGCCTTGGACCGGATAGTACCCTTTAACTCCTGGTATCTGACCATCTCTTCGACGACCATTTTGAACTCGCTATCCGATATATCGTTGTCGGTTATCGCTTTCGACACTATAACGTCGATACTGTTTTTCTTAGATCTCGCGAGAACCGCTATTCGATCGTGCTTTCGACTCTTGGCCTCTAGTTTTCGGCCCACGAGTCTGGTCATCATGCAAAACAGTCCCGCCCCCGCCGCTACAGCACTCAAGGCCGCCGCGACCGGTGCAGCGACAACTGTTGACAATAAAGACACACTCCCCACCCCACTTATAACGGATGCTGTGGCTAACGCGGTGCTCACCCCCTCTAATATATTGACCGACCGTCTATATTTCTTCGCATAACCCGTCCGCGTCTCTCCCTCATGTTGTAGAATATGTTGTATCTCGACGATCCTGGTCATCCTAAAGGATGCCGGGTCGACCGTCCCCGAAGGTAAGTGTGGATATAGTTTCTCATCATTCATCATAAATAAAGTTGTATTAACAGTGTCACTACAGTGGAGGAAGCTGATGGGTCAGCAATTTTTGTAACAAAGTTAATAACACTACCTGCCGAAACTTTAATTGTAGTGTCATCATCGAATATAGTAAACCCTGACCTCTGTCCCGCGTGCTTGGTGATGCCAATATTCTGTTCTACACCATTCAGGACGACATTCACTCGGACTTCGGCAGTGGCGTGTCCGCGAAAGTTGACCAAGCAGACCGCCATTCGAAAAATCGTCCCGGACACTGCCATGGTGTATCCCCCGTATCTGTTGCTCGCGTTGGAACCGAATGCATATTCGTAGGCCCCCTCGCTTAGTGAACCCCGTTCCTCGGCCCAAACTGTTATGACGTGTCTGCTAACTTGCAATGTTCTAATTTGTTCAACCGCCCTAGTTAAAACTGTGTGGGACTGTGATACGCCCCTCTCCAGTCTTCTCATTGCGGCTTCATCGTATGCTCCGGCCACGACGGGAACGTCCCGTTCTAAGTTGGAACTACTTGGACCGTATATGCTCATGATTAATACGTATATATATATTAATGTTTAATCGGTTATTTCGAGAACGACCGAAATCGGGTAATCGTTATTCAACTTTCTCACTTGATCATCAAGAATAGAAATCTTCAACTCGTGGATGTGTCCCGATTCCAAAACTTTCATCTCCGGGGTTGGGAAGTATAAGGTCAGGGTCTCACCATAGAAACAGTCGCTCGCGTGCACAGTTTTTAATAATGTGCTGGGAGCTCCATCTAACGTGTTGTACGATGTGTTCAATTGATCCAGGTGCACCCTGAGAGTTTTCGTGAAGACGAAGTCCACCGGGTCGTCGCCGGTGTACTCACCTGGATTAAACCAACCCCTATTGTCGGAGTATGTTTTTGTAAAACCGAGCCACACAGCCAAATCCTGGGTGATCGTTACCCGGTTGGCGGGTTCGACGGTTAAGGTCGCGAGTCCGGTAACCTTCGAGATTGTGAGGCTGGCTCTACCATCAAGCTCTGACGCAACAAAAGCTTGGAGGGCTCTCGAACTCCAAAGACCGGGAGGCAGCTTTACACCTACTTGTCGTCTATCCTTCACGTAGGTGAACCCTTCACCCTCCCCCACGTTTTTCCACCCAACCGTGAAGGTGATTGATCTGAGGCCTACCCGGCGTTTTCCGCAGCAGTTGTCAATTGACTTTTGAAGTTCACAACTCCCATTTTGAACATTAGTGATAGAAGCAAACATAATAAATATCTTTCAATGGATACCCAAGCATTTAGCTTTAACTCTAATGCAAAGTACGCGGTCGGAGGTAAATACACACAAAAAGACGTTGTTGACCACCTTGTACACCCAACTGTAACAGTTAGACCGAAAAGTGGCTTTACCACCAATTTTCCTAACGTATTTGAGAAATATGTAGTTCCAAAGACTACTAGTCAAGATGTAATATTAAACTGGGATTTTTCCCATATGAACTTCTGGCAGAACCAGCTAAATTTCGCTGTATGGTGTGCAACGGCCGGATGCGGAGTTTCGCATCAAGACCATTTGACATCCAAAAATATCATGCTCCGAAGTGTCTACAACTTTCACGTGTATTACACAATTAGGAGGATTCTCAAAGAACTAGGTATTCCACTGCCTCAAGACGATGGCTGGGATCCCATTTCCAGCACATACAACCGTAAGGCGTTCTAAAGATTGTGTAGCGAATTTGGGGTATCAAAAGACGCCGACTGGAGACAGAAAGTATACACCCCAACCAACAGTTTAGGGTTAGTTCACCTTAAAGGCTTAGTTAGTGGGGAGCGTCTGGATAAAGTTCCAGTATATTTCTCAGGGCTATGGAGCGCTCGAGGAGCCACCCCACCACCAGTTAGAAAAATGGCAACATGTACTAAATATAATTATAAGTTGAATAAGATGACGTTCGGTGCTGAAGTGCTTGGTGGATTCGCGTGTAATGATGGTGATTGCCATTGGCTGCCTACTAAAGTAGTCCATGTGGAATACCTAGACCTGGGTGATACTCCACAGATGCGAAATGCGTGGACCACATTTATGTTAGATGAAAGCACTGGATTTACGCAGGGTGGGGTTATTCGCCTAAGCGAATCTATTCGCATATACGTATGGGCAATCCTCGCCTCACAGAAGCAAACGCGCAGCGCTATACTGGGCATGGGAACGGCTTTTGGCGCACAAAAACAGTTCTTGGCACTTGTCGAGGACGCCATCTCAGCTAAGGTGGACCTCCAGAAGGCGATCCGGAATTATCAAGACGTTTTACAGACTGCCCGCACCCCGGTAGACTACGCATTTGGAATAGGTCTTTATATGGCACCGAGTAATATGATACTACGAGACGACCCGGTTGACGGTTACAATAATCAGATCGTAGTCGCAACCACCAATCAAAACATCGGCCGCAACGGGAACGTGAACACTGGTATCATCAAACTCCCCCCCCAAGACGGTCGGGTTCAACAGTGGAAATTCAAATAAATTTGAAAAAGATTTCATAAAACCGCAAGCACCCACACCAATTCACGAATTGGACACCCCATCAAGTTCATTTGAACCCAGTGTTCCACCGAGTTCCGCTCCTGTTTCACCCTCTGCAATAGGACCCCCAATTCACGAATTAAGTTCCCCCCTCAACACTGTTGAACGCGATTGGGGGGGAAATAGTGTCACAACCCACGAGGAGGAGAAATTCGGGCTCGTCGTAGCCCTCGTGGCTGCCGGACTATTTGTGCTTTGGATTTAGGAATTCTCGGGAGGCTAAAAGTAGGAGACCGGCGATTGCCACGATTAGAGCCCAAACATTATTGGCGAGCCATCCGACCGTTTTTGATAATATAGATAGCAAGAAGGAGAGGAGACCCCCGATCAACCCAGGCAGCGCGGCAGCCAACTTTCCTGCTTATTTAGCCAAGAGATTGGCGAGGGCTTTTAGTTGTTTTTTTATCCATTCTTTGGCTCCACCGGATGGAGCTGGTGCTGGCGCTGGCGCTGGTGCTGGCGCTGGTGCTGGCGCGGGTGCTGGTGCCGAACCACCCGTGATAGATAGAACTAGAGACGATATAGATAGAATTAGGGTCGATATAATCATTGTGAAAGCTGCGATGATGGTTAATATCGTGACGCCCTTCTCTCTGAACAGAGTGCGAAGACGCTCACCGAGTGTCGTGTCCTCGTGCAGGACCCTCGAGATTGTTTCGTGGCTCCGACTTAATTGGCCGGAAAGTGCCTCACGGTTTGTCGAGACAACCTCCATGCGAGCTTCTCTTTCGTCCCGCAACGACCGCAGGAGTTTGTTGATCCGCTCGGTAGATTCTCTTTCGCCACGGGCTTCCTTTATTTTTCTTTCTTCTTGCGCGATATGTTCGTCCAGCACCGTGAGTTTGGAGAGGTTATTGACCAGTTCGCCCCGGTCCGTTTGCAGAACCTTATCGAGTCCCATGAGTTCGCGAAGAGGTAATGGTGGGTCAAACTTCGTGCCGTTTATTTCGTTGACCGTAGTTTCCACCGTGTTAATAGCGTCGGTGGCTATTTGAGGGAGTTCGCTGAGCTCGACAGTTTCTATCGCGGAGGCCGTCTTCGCAATCGTTTCGTCGGTAGACTTGAGGGCCTCTACAGCGCGGGCCGGCATAATTGTTTTTATCATTTTTTTAGGCACCTGCGACCGGTCCCCGGTCAATCCGAGAGCTCGAGCGAATAGTACTCCATATCGGCCCAAGGAAGAGGGGCCGAGGAACCGGTTCGGGTCGTTCTTGTACGTCAGCAACTTCCAGTTCTTGCCCCATTTAACCCACAGGTCTCCTCTTTTAGTGCTGCGAAACTCCAACGTGGCCTTGATGCCGTAGTTAGACACTATACTCTCCCACTTTTTCACCAGAGAATCCGTTTCCCCGAGAGGAGCCAGTTCACCCTCGGAGATCCCCGCAGGAATATCGGCACCTCCCGCCCACGTTGGCGTTTCGGCAATGCCGTAGAAGGCATCGTCATCGCGGAAATCGGATGTACTGATTTCATCCATGTCAATATCGTAATCTTCGAGGTAATCGTCTCGGTCGCCCGTAGTGCGATTGAATTCGTCCATGCCAATATCGAGACCAGCCATCTTTAATAATTATTATATTAAAGACAAAACCATACAGGTTTAATAGATTATGTCTTCGAGTCAATACGGTCGTAAACTCAATCCATATCGCAGACTGCGTGAGCCCCTCGGGGCAAAAGGTGTGAGACACAGTGTCGTTATTACGAACAATCCATTGACGATCGACCAGAACCAGCTCTTAGTCCGCTTCCCCAACCTCGGAGCTATCGATGTCATTATGCCGGGGACTGTTCGCCTCGCTTTCACTATTTCGCTTACATCGACGGACGCGGACCGAACCATCGTTCAGAACCTGGGTCGCGCCATCGTCAAGAAGACTATGATAAAGATTTCTGGTAATGAGGTGATGTCGATCGATGACAGCGACGTCTACCATTGCTACCAGGACCTGTGGAAGACGGCGCAAGAGCGCGAAAATGCGGTATATCAGGGTATTGACACCAGTCGAAATAAGAACGTAACCAGACTTAGAATCGGGGCTGGTGACAAGGTAGATAACGTCGCGAGCGACAACGCGGTCGGGGCCGCTTACGGCAACCGATTCTACATCCCGCTCAACTTTGAGTTGCTGGAGAGTCACATGCCCTACTATCAGAGTGCCTTAGCTGACCGCCTCGAATACGAACTAACGTTCAACGACTACGGCCGAGTTCTCATAGCCACTGACATGACATCGAAGTATACGATTGACAATGTTTCGCTGGAGTACGACATGGTCAAGATGCCCGAACTCGCGCGATTAATCAGATCCCAGTACGCCAGGCGCGTTGCCATACTTTACGACCGAGTTCTTCGCCACCGCAAGATGACGAAAGACAAAAGCGACACATTGTGGAATATTAACGTCAACGTACCCGCCCGCTCGATGAAAGGTATACTGATGTTGTTCGAGGAGGGTCGGTTCGCGCTCGGTGCTAGAAAATCTGACAAATTTTATAACCCCAAAATCACGAAGGTAGAGGTGACGATCGAGGGAGTACCCAATCAACTCTACAGCGCGGGTCTTCGCGCACACCAGCAGTGGGACGAAGTAAGGAAACATTTTGCTTCCGGCTCTAAGCGTTCCCCGGAGGTTGCCGCGGTTGCCAAAGACCTGCAGCTCTCGGACGTCTCCCTCTCGGATTTTCTGACTACCAAATACGCTCTATGGCTAGACATGTGAGCCAGCGACGACGACCAAATGCACGGTAGTGGACGCCAAGTTGAGAACACTAGTGAGGGTGTGACGATCCAGATAACCAAAGTGGCGGATGGAGCTGGCACATTGAACGTATACTTATATATAATAACGGACGCGCAACTCAATATAGAAGATGGCCGATACGTCTCAGCGATCTACTAAAAATCAATACCAATTCACGATTGGAGATGCCCACTCTGCCATAATATGTGGGCAGACAGGATGCGGAAAAACGGTTTTCATCCTCGACTTACTCGAGGGCTCCTACCACGATGCCTTTTGTCACATTGTGATCCTGTGTCCCACTGTGCGGCACAACGATACTTATCAGCGGCGCCCGTGGATATGGACTGACCCTGAGGTATACGTTATTGACCCCGGCGACAGGCTTCACGGTTGGCTGCGTGTCTTCTATCAAATATTCCAGGGAGAGCCCACCCTATACATGATTGACGACTGCTCGGGCAAGGCCGCGATGACCAAAAAGAAGGACATGCTCTCCGAGCTCGCATTTTCTGGCCGCCATGCGAGGCAAAGCGTATGGATCTCACTCAGAAGTACAACGCCGTCCTAAAGGATCTGCGCGAGCAAACGAAATGGGTCGCCCTCTTCCACTGCAAGGACCGAGACTCATTCGATGAATGTCTTCGAGAGAACGACGTTATCCCAACGCGCGAGGAGCGCCTGGAGGTTCGACAGATACTTTCGGAAACTAAGCACGCCAAGCTTCTGCTAAAGACTGATCAACCAACTGCTTATAATGTAATTAATTAGTAAATGCTTAACAATGCTGAGCAATTACTGAACAATTACTGAACAAATGCTGAGCAATGCTAAGCAATTTATGAACAATGTTGAACAATGCTTAACAAATACTTAACAATGCTGAGAAAATGCTTAACAATGCTGAGCAATTGCTAAGAATTTGTTGCTCCGCTGCGAGCTTTATTGCGAGCATAACGGTGATCATAAGTATCTGGTGGTGCGCTTGGCAATATGTTAGTCTTATGAGACTCGTAAGAATAATTAAATTAATTTTAAGAAAAATGAACTGCGACGAACTTCTCGATCAGCTAATGGAAGAAACAGTCGCTCCGACTGCCGACACGACTGAAACTGTAGGAACACCTGTCAGCACGGCTGCCGATACGGTCCCGAAAGAAAATGAAAACGCGGCGCGGCGCGATGGTCTAGCTGCGCTGGTTGCGGGGGGACAGTCGGAGCATTATCTCGGTAGGCGTCTCTCAGTTTGTCAGGTGGATAAGATGTCAGATGCGGAGGTCGATACGATGTACGCGCGATACGAATCCAAATTAGGTGCGGAGATGACAAAAACTCTCGAATCGGCGGCTATTCATTTGTGCGCTACCACCGTTAGTATACTTCTCCCTATACCAGACACCGCGGGGTTGATTCGCGATCTAGAGACTGACCCTTTTATAGGACACACTCTTAGAATGGCATGCTGCTCAATTTATCACAAGTTTGGAATGTACTTAGCTCCGCTGACAACCGCATTGACCACGGGTAAACACTGTCAATTTGGACATATATGCCCACGAACTATAAGCCCTAATATTATAAATGATGACACAAGACACACCCGCGAGAGTGACGGAACCACACTCAACCCAATCGAAATTGGAGTTGAACCAGAGCATGTTGGATGAACCCTCAACAGCACGACATAAAACCCCAAAAAGACAGGCAGCTGGGCGGGCGGCGGCTGCCACCCGAAAAGTTAAACAAGATAAAATACTCGCCGAGCTTCGAGATGTCAAACTGAGATTGGAGTTGCAATCGGAGACCACAAAACACCAGGTGGCAGCTGTTTCTCCCCCAATCGCTATTGGATCGAAACCGATTGCTCCAACTCCCAATACTGATTGGATCCCGTGGGTTGTTGTTGGTGGTCTGTCGGTTGTGGGCACCCTGTATGTGCTTTACCGTTTCAACAACAGGTCATCACGAGGTTGAAATGAAAAAAACAACCCCCAACACTGTTGATGCGCCCCATTTAAACATTTATAAACGCGATCCTTTTTATATGCAATAATGGCTGAACAAGATGGTAAAATGATAGTGAATGCGCTTTATCACACCGTGGTGATATCGGGTCTCAGTATCGGGTACGCTCGACTATCAAAGATGACCCTAGGAGGGTCCGCTCCCAAATTGGACTTTACTGCGAGAGACGTAGGGTTCGTGACCTTAGATGTAGCTGCCGCAGTTTGGACCCGAGATTATCTAATTAAAGCTGGAATTCTACCCGTTAATATATGGAAATAAAATGGCTTCGATCGGAATAATGATAGGTGGTGCGCTTGTAAACGCATTGGCGTTCAGTGGTAGCAACTTTCTATTCTCGAAAATGAGAAGCTCGAACGTGGATGAGGAGCGCAAGCGTCACGATTTAGCTGTAGAACAACTCCAGAGCGCAAAGGAAGCGTGGTCGAAAAAACGAACCGCCCATCTGGACTGGGTCAACGAAGAGCTTCGCCGCGAGAATCACGCCGCGCAAACTTTCCAGAACGTTGAAGAAGCCAACCGCGAGTACGCGCTGGCATATCCGCATAGAAGTCTCGCGCCGCTGGATCTTGAGCCGCAACTTTCAGATTTCTATGTACCGTCAGAGGCCCAAAAAGACCGCGAGATCGCGTTCATCGTCGTGGGAATGTGTGTGGTGGGTTTCGTCGGCTACTATATTCAATCGAAATTTTAAATTAATAATTTTTACAAAATTAATAATTATTTTAATTTTTTTGTTTTTTATAAATATATATATAGAACGATGTTAGTTGACAAACTTTATTACGCTATGATCGATGTAGGGTACACTGCCCAAAAACATCGTATAGCTGGTGCAAAGAGTATGATTCGTCTGGCCAAAGATTCTCTCGAGACGTGGCGCGAGGACGGAAAAGCGGCCACCCTTTTCGCAAAGCGGATGTTAGAATCCTCCTCAACTCCAATCGCTTCCTCCGAGTTCCTTCAGAACTTAACCTCCAAATGTGATTGTACTTCCAACAAAGGTTTATTATTAACGACGCAGTTACCGGACGAGCTGACGAGTGTATGTTGGAGATTGTCCGATATATTAGAATACTTCGCATACGATGAACACGCGTAAACTTGATACCAAACTAACGCGGAAGCTGGCGAATACGTACTATAGCCCACGCGGTTACTGGAAGGGACTCGCGGCCATCAAGAACCTCGCGGCGGCGACCAAGGTTTCCGAAAACGCTGTCAAGGAATGGCTCAAGAAGCAGGCCATCTGGCAGATCTATTTACCCGCGCCTCACAATATTCCGCGCCCGAAATTCGACGTGCCGGTTCCGAACCAAGTTCACCAAGCGGATCTCCTGTTTCTCCCTCACGATCGCGTCGGTCGTAAGACGTACAAGTACGCACTGACAATCGTTGACGTAGCGAGTCGTTATAAGGGGGCTGAGCCGTTGGCCACTAAAGAGTCTAAGGAGGTGGCCGAGCGGCTCTTTCCCGAATATATAAGAGGAGTCGTCTCAAATGGCCGAATCTTCTCCAGGTCGATCCCGGCCGCGAGTTCATGGGCGCGGTCTCTGATCTATTGTCTAAGCACAAAGTTTCTATCAGACGCGGCCGCGTCAACATCCACCGGGACCAGGGGATCGTGGAACGCTTCAATCGAACCCTGGCTGAGAGACTGTTCGGACACCAATACGCTAAAGAACTTGTAGACCCTCATTCGCGATCGACCGAGTGGGTGGCCAGACTGCCCGCCGTGGTCTCCGCACTGAACGGAGAGGTGACCAGATTGATAGGTAAGAAGCCCGTAGATGCTATCAAGTTTAAAAGGGTGACGAGCAAGCCCTCTGCCGTCTCGCGCGGGCGACCCGTTGGTTTAGAGGAGCAACGGCTTCCATCGGATATTGACGTCCGGTACCTCTATCAACCGGGAGAGCTCGAAGGTGGCAGCCGCCGCGCGACTGATCCTGTGTGGTCTCTCAATGTATATCATCTAGATCGATCTATTACCAAACCCGATGAGCCCGTGCTCTACTATTTGGATGATGGGCCCTCTCGAGGGTTTGTTCGCGAAGAACTTCTTACTTATGGTGCCTTCTGACACCCAGTTACCCCCGGATCGTTAGAGTCTTTAGAGAGGTTCCGTATGTATTCCGTCCGATAACACGCGTCTTTTATCGTAGTACGCCGATAGTCCTAATTTTCGTTGACAGTACGTTTTCATAACGCCGTCTTTCATTTTAAATCCTCTATTTTGCGCTACATCTATAATGTGTTTTCCATCTTCTGTAGTTTCGCTTAGTACTCGTTTATATCTATCCCAATTTAAATCGTTAGTTCTCTTGGACATTCCTTTCGCGGAGTTTTTATTAATTGAATTAAATTTTTCTACGAAATAACACTTACTAGATAACGCTATCGCCCTATCTCCGCTAAATTCCATTTTGAAAAGTCCTGGTTCTCTGTTACTCCATTTATCCCAAGCCAACCATTTCTTTTTTTCTTTTTCAAACTCGTCTAGTAAGTTAGGTCTAATCAATTCCTCTATCGTTTTTCCACTAACTCCTATATACATACTATCCGTGTCCATCTGTATTAATTCGAAGTCTTCTCTTTTTACGTATTTGTCTAGAAATTTGTAGTAAAATTCCAACATTCTCAATTTAGCTAGTTGATAAACCGCTATTCCGCAGTGGAATGGTCTCTTTACTGAGCACCGGGGTTTTCTTGAAGATATTTCGTACGCATCTGCTATCTCTTCCAAATCATCAAAATACGCGGATCTTAATGCTTTGTCAACACAGGTTTCGTCTCGCATATATGTCGTATTTAAATGTCTCTCCGTTGCCTCTATCATTTTTCCGCAACACGAGTTTCCTAATAATTTCATTATGTCGGCCACCGGTTTCTTATTCGGTTCTACATCCCCCGTTCGTCTTGCGGCTGTAACTTCTTTAGCGAACCATTCGAAGGGTTTACCACTAATATAATCTATAACACGATAAACTCCCGTTATTTCTAGGCCGTGTTTTAAATACCATTTCAACAGTGGCGCGTACAGCAATACTTTAGTGGCCGACATAGATCCCACCAATTTTCTTCCGTTTCCTCTAGTTCGGCCAGTATCTGTTAAATATTTTAACATGTGCGCGGGAACTTCATCAACCTCTACTTCTCTGTTTATAAAAAGTGGAGACATTTCGGAAAACTTATCTTTTAAGTTGCGTGGAACTTCTATATCCACCTCCGCAAACCCAAACCAGTCTCCGTATAAAACTCTTTTACTAAACTTTTTTAATAAGTTTAGGATTATGTGGGTTATTTATATGATGTATAGTTTCTTTCCCACACGGCATCTCTTTATTTAACGTAGATAAATATAACGCGTTTGCGTCGTACCCCAAAACAGCCTCGCAAGGTTTGGAACCCACTCTAATATTTGAAACACCGGCTTCCGCATATCGTGTAAATACTATTGATGGACCACCAACTAGAGCGTCTTTCATCATTTTGTATGTTTCTTCTTTCGGTGCGCATAGAGCATCCTCCGGTATAATCGTCTTTGAAGATTTTTGTTCTTTAATGGTTCCTCTCAATAAATATTGTATAGCCACACCCGGTAGTGTTACTGCGTTTGGAATACCAATTCTCTATATCCGGTAGTCCCGGGTAATCTAGCTTGTCTGTAGAATCGAACCACTCGTAAGGAAAGAAAGATTTCTGTCCTTTGCAGTCGTAGGCTTTTATCCAACTATCGTAACTTACACCGGGTCCTAGGTAAAGTATTACATCAAGAAATCTAAACTCCGGAGTAAATAGAAATATTGTCGCGCTCGCCCTTTTTCCAACCATTACTTTCTTCGTTGTTGATGACAGTTCACCTACTAAATATTTCTTTATTAAATTTATATCATACTTACTGCTGTTAAAACCTATAACCGGTACTTGATCTATCCACTGTTTGATCTGGGCGATTTGTTTTTCGCGTAAATATTCCGTATTAAATTCGTATCTTGACCATACTTCTTCTCTTATAGCTTTTCCCCTGTTCTTCTTTTTTATGCTTTGCATGAATCTCACACCCGTGCCAGTAACAGCCGTGATATTGATATACGGTATTGGTTTCTGGACAGTATCCATCTACCGGAGCTCCTAAAATCCATCTTTCACCTCCGTGTCCGCACTGTTCGTGGTGAATGTGAATTCCCTCCCGCTTTTCCACAGAGTGCATCCAATCGATCGCACCATAACTGTTAGAACCTTTTGGGTAGAACGCTTTCTCGAACGACGAACGCGGGCGCTCTAAATAATTACCATCACATATTACTTTTGTCTCACCTCTCATACATGTTGGTCCGTGTCTCTTCATATTACTCGCTTTCGTGAATTTCTGCTTGCAATTATCGCAGGCGTAAATTTTAGATAGGTTTTTAAAGTTTTTTATCAGAAATGCGTGATTATTAAACAGTCCTATTGTCATTGGTTTATTGCCTATTGCATCATAGTGCGCTGGTACCTTTTTCAACCACCATACGTCACATTTGGTGGGTTGATATACTTCTATACCAATTTTAAAAAACTCTTCAACCTTTTTTCAGATCGGAAAATGGAATTGGTGAAACCACATTACTACCGAAATATTGCTCACTAAGTTCTTTCGCTTTTTCTGTACATCTGTCAGGTCTGATCTTTTTATCAAGGTGCATAGCTAGACACCTGAACAGACAAAGGTCGTCATTATACTTATCTAAAGAATACATACCTTTTCTATTCCTCAACCATTCTGGAAGTTCTCCTCCCGCTGCTTCTTTGGATTGCAGTCCCAAATCTATTCCCCTACTGCCCTGTATTAACTTTACAAAAACCTCTACCCATCTTACAAACTTCCACTTTGTATTCAGTCTGTCTATTTTATCGGACATTATTCGTGTTTGCTCCTTATCTGACAACCATTTTTTAACGGTTTTCATTGATGATAGTGGTTCGCTACCACCGAGATTTTTGTGAAATATTATAGTTTTAGGTTTTCCATTTTTTGTTTCCTCCATATGTTCTAGCTTGTAAGAATATGAATATCTCAAATAAAAATTTGTTGTTAGATACGGAGCGATTTTATCGGACATGCATTCAGACTCGTTGCTGTCAATGTTTTTACGAAAGGATAATACAACTACCCGTCTTCCCTTTTCTACCTTTTCCAATGTTTCACCGTGAGCCCCCAATATTTCTTCACCTTTTTCCACTATCGCGCGAACGATAGATTTTTTCTTATTATTTGGGTTGCCTGTGCGTCTAATTTGGGATGTGCTTGAAGGTTTGATTACACTGGCCCTTAACCCCGCAATACTTTCTTTTTGAATTCTGTTACCAACTTCCTCCGCTAGTGACAGGTCTTTAAAGGCTCCTCGTTTGTGGGCGCGGGTAAACCGCTTCATAAACGCCTCATTCTTTGTGGAATTTATAAGATTTGTCAACCCCCTAACTCTCAACCGTTTACTATAAGTAATCCCTAGAGATTCGGCTTCTCTTCTCAAACTTTCTATTTCTGGCGTTATCATATTTTCTGTAATATAACCTATGAGATTTATCTGTTCAATTGGACATGAAAATTTACACATGATGTTTTTTTCATGTCCAATTAAACATAAACATATACATATATATACAAAAAAAAAAATGGAGTGTGCTACTTGTTGTAAGACTTTTGCTTGTAAAGACTATCTACGAAGGCATATATCGAGACGTAGAAAGTTTCCTTGTGTCGCCCCACAATTTCAATGCCCCAGATGCCCCTGTAAGTTCGTTAGTGCCCAAACTCTTTGTAGACATAAGCAACTACGCTGCCCTGTGGCTATGGGGGAACGTGGTAGACTAGAGTTGGTAGAGTTAGTTGCTGATCTGCGAAATAAATTAGCTATAGTGGAGGAGGAAAATGCCGTGTTGAAAAATAAACTATCGCACGCGGACACATTGAAATTGCATTAATGATTTCTTCTAATAATTTCTTCATTAAAAGCAATATCGAACCGTAAACGAATCGTTGATTTTAAACGGTTTTATAATAATATCATTTTTCGGTAGTGTTTCTCCGATCCTATTTAATCGCTTCATTTCGCGAATTTGATCCTTGTACCAGCGACACAACTGCCGGTATAATATTGTAAATGCAACGTTTTTATCGGAGCGTAATAAATTACGTTGATATTTCATGTATTCTATATTACATATTATTCTCATTTTGTGTTTTAATGTTGTAGAAACACCGTAATATTCTTTAACAGCGTTATAAGATTCCATATGTTTGCGTATTATATTATCCATTTTGTTATAGTATTTTTGTTATAACCTATTAAATTTATCTGTTCAATTGGAAAAAACATGATGTATTTATGACACCAATTGTCACGTTTTTTGTGTTGGTGACCAGTTTGTGTTATTGGACGAAAACCCTTACTTCGTCGGTTTCTCTGAATTGAGGAATTGGCAATGGGGTTAAAGGCGACCCGTAAAATGAGACTGTGAGCCAACAGATGCGTGGGCTTAAGAAAGGTCCCAACACCCCAGTGGCTGGGTGCCAGCTAAGAAATCTGCCCTGTCGCTGAGGGTGTGTGCACGAGTGGAGGCTTTTGCTATTTTTTTTTATTTTTTACAAATTATTAATAATTTTTCAATATCGTAGAAATAAATTAGCTATAGTGGAGGAGAAAAATGCTGTGTTGAAAAATAAATATGACAACGGGATGAAAATAAATCCTTTTTATTAGTATAGTTTTATCTGTTCAATTGGACGCTAAATGAACATGAGGTATTTATGACACCAATATGACAACGAGACGAAAACAAATCCTTTTTATTACTATAGTTTTATCTGTTCAATTGGACCTCTTTTCAACTTATGTATTTATGACACCAATTGTCACGTTTTTGCTGTCGGGTGACAATTTCCTCGTTAACCAATTTTGGAGTTTTTCGGGGGGTGGTGGAGTAGTATATAGGGTGGAGAAATGATACCACCGTTAGGTGGTATCATTTTGACTCCCTATATACTACTAACTGACAGATAGTACAATCAAGTCTGGCGTTTGAGAGTAACATCCCTTAGTTATATTTTTGTTCAGATAGCAGTACATCGTATATTTTTTTTATCATTTTCCCTTTGCTGAATATCACTTGCCTCCATTAAACGCCCACCCTGGACTTCGGAGCCAGTGGTGATTCTAATAGACGCCCGGGCGTCTATTAGAATCTTTACGGTACTTTATATAGATATTCAGTCACATGTATGATTCTACTGCATTTGAAACGAAACGTCTTATTCTATAAAGTCAGTCCTTAACATTTGAGTAAATTCATTACAACTTATGTTTCCTTTGAAACTTCTGGAACTTCTTGATATTTCACACATGCATGCCTCCTTCATTCTGTGAAAAGTCCACAGTCCACCGACCCCCACTAGTTTCTAGGTCAAGGTCACACACGTAGTGCGTTTATGATCAATGCTTCGGCAGGCACGACACCGCTTCCGATAACATTTCATAATTGATTAGTGCATTCATTTACTGTTTTTAGTTTTCTTGCTTTATTAGATACACCATCCAAACATAAACTGTTGCACATATTTTTCTCTACTAGCACTATTTTAAAACCATTCCAAGTATGTGATTAAAACTCCGCCTGAACCACTAAAGTTTGGTTGCGAGCTCGAGTACAATCCTCAGAATCTTTTCAGAAGCTAAGAAAGAGTTTAAATGACAGTGATGAGTATTGCTTGGCAAATTTGGTTTTGTTTACAAACTCGATTAACCCATTTCATGCGGGATATTGATTCACACGTATCAAAATTACCCAATTCTTTTTCTAATTTCTTTATTTCTAAACGAAAGTATATGTTGTTACCACTTATTTGAATTGTCTCAACGAGACTGTTCAAATGAGTGGCAACAACATATACTTTTTGCGAGAAATAAGACAAAGGGTTTTGCTTCAGCAGAATGGTATACACATATCGTCAGCATGAAATGGGTTACTGGCTATATTGCAATAGTTATTTATCCCGTCAACGCAGTGCCTATGTGCCGTGAAACACGGTGCCGTAAAACAAATTTGATATCCTGTCAATTCGACCTAATCACAATTCATACATTGGTACTTTTACCTGTATACTTCTTGAGTTGACTGAATAATCTGATGGGAATGGAACTGTTTACAGTGCGAGGGTTAAATTTGGCAAATAAAAACGATATCCCCGGAAAATAAAATTAAGTTAATACCATTTTCTGGATGCCAAATCAATTTCCATTACAACCCTCAATCGCAATCGTTGTAGAATCTGCCCCAAATGGTGGGTGGTGGTCGGGCGAATGAGACAGCTTAAATTAACGGTATGGGTTCCTCCTTATAGGAATCACGATTTGCCTGATTTGGCCCTCAGGTAGGTTTTTATCTTTGGCTCTTTAGTTACCTGGGAGTTGAATTGGGTTATTGTCCATGTGATTTTGGTGTGGCGAGGACCTGGCATCAGATCAGGATTATTCTGATTTCAGGGCTGAATATATAGTTTTGTTATTGTAAATATTCAGTTCTGATTTTGGGATTTTCCCCCCATTTGTACATGTACTTGAACATGAACATGTACTTGTACAGGTAATATATGGGATTTAGTACTAAACCCATTGACCCGGCCTTAAATGACCTTAGCTGTTGATAGGCCGTTAAACCCCAACAAACAAACAAACAAACAAACTGCCCCAAATGAAAATGTATGGGTCTGATGAATTTTGAGAGTGTATTTCGTTGAAAAGAAGCTGTAACACGGTGACATTTGTTTTGAGCATCATTCTGCTAATATGGGCGACATAAGTGACAAAATATAAAGTATCAACAGAATAGTCATCTGTTGAACCTGCCTGGAGTACACGTTTTAATGGTTAATTCTGGATGCATGGTCGCCATTCTAAATAGGATTAAATCGTAAAGCCGCCATCTTGTTTTTGTTTTTTCATTTCCATGATTCACGAACGATGAAAAGAACAGAAACAAAATCGTTGTAACATTTTAATATTATTCTGGAAATATTTTGATGAATAAAGTTCCTAAAGTTTAAAACAATTATTGATCAATTTACTGTCATGACTTGATTAAGGGATTTTACAACCGTACTTTAACGAACTATGTTCTGAGCACCAAGGAGTGTTTGATGTAATTCGGTTCTAACTTATCTCGCTTTTGAAGGCTAAATTAACTAAATTAAGTTGATTTAAGTGAAATGCTGTTTTAGAATGTTGACGGGATAAATAGAATAGTAGGTTAGTGCTGTGAATGGGAAAAAATATCTGGCTTGGCACGGAAACCAGATGGGCTCGGCAAGACTCGCCTATCCAGTTTCCTAAGCCTCGCCAGATATTTTTTCCCATTCACGGCACTAACCTACTATTCTCTATATTCTCAATTGAAACTCTGCCTAAGTGGGACCTCTACATACAGTATTTGCAAAAACTTCTATATTCTTGTTGCGGGACACAAACATACGTCATATATACATTCCCAAATTGTCTCGCCCATATTAGCAGAATGATGTTCAAAACAAATGCCTACCCCGCACCGCCGTCTTCAGTGGCATGCATGTAGAACCCTGACAACTAAGCCCTGACACTATGATGACAGATTTTCTTTGAAACCCCATAGTTTAGCTCCACCATTGCCCAGTCTTTGAAGGCACAACATTCAATTGACTTGCACATACTTACCAAATAAAACAAACACAAAATGTGGATGCTAGTCAACTTTAAGTTTTTAAACACGCACTTAGATAATGCTATGTATTGTTTTCAGTCTTGTAAGATTATACTTTAACTATTTGCATGCTGGGAACCTTGTGGGCTATAAATAGATAAAAAATAACGGGCGACAATTCATTATATTTTCTTCTATTTCTCCCTGTAAAAAATAACATGAATATGTCTTGGCATTTCGGAGGACTCAATTCTAATGAAATAAGAAAAATACTAAGAAAAATATATTTACACCGCTAGCATGCAAAGAGTTAAAGTTCTGTGACTGATAAATATAAATATTTACTGTTTTGTTCACTGATGAGTAGCAACCTTTGCAAAAACTCAAATACAATTTGTTAATGTGGCATCATATCTGATTTATACATGCCTATTCACGAAATAAGTATTACATAAATGACGTCACACGGTCTCCTTTTGATATGACGTCACATGGTCTCCTTTTGATATGACGTCACATAGTCTCCTTTTGAAATGACGTCACATGGTCTCCTTTTGATATGACGTCACATGGTCTCCTTTTGAAATGACATCACATGGTCTCCTTTTGATATGACGTCACATGGTCTCCTTTTGAAATGACGTCACATGGTCTCCTTTTGATATGACGTCACATGGTCTCATTTTGAAATGACATAACATGGTCGTCTTTTAAAATGTTGTCACATCGTCTCCTTTTGGAATGACGTCACATATGCCACATGATCTCCTTTTGAAATGATGTCACATGATCTCCTTTGAAAAGACCTCGCATGGTATTTTTTTCAAGATTATTTAGTCTAGAAAATTATCTCTTCAGAAATCATGTTAAATAACAGTAGCGTGTAATGTGATTTTGTACCGAAGAACATGTGCGATTTTTCATGAAAAATATTTACGAAAAACTAATATTTTCTGTAAATGATGTCGAAACTTTACGAAAGTTTCATAGCGAATGCGGCAATGGTATTCCACATTTGCTATGGAACTTTCATCCACTTTGATATGATACTCTTTTGTGTTGGTGGGCCGTTAAGCACCATTCCATTTGATGTCATTTACGAAAATATCGTAAATTTTGTAAATAGTTTTCATAAGATATCGCACATGTTCTTAGGTAAAAAATCTCATAGCACGCCTCATATAGGGTTATGGCGGTAGTAGCAGAGATGTTTACCATTCTAGGGAGTTTTACACAAATGAGAAATCGCGAGTTCAGGACCAGGTGAACAGAATGGACGAGGATTTACGGTTGACGCGCGCGACGTTACGTAAGGAGCTTGATTGGAAGGACAAGATGGAGGGAAACTACAAACAGTTGCTCTCGGAGAAACGGGAACTGTTAACACAGTATGTATTGATGTTGTTATGTGTGGCATGTATATGTATTTGTCATTGGCGTTCAAATGATCTGGCTTGTATAGTCCGCAGACGATAATTTGCCACTTGTTTGCAAACAAACCAGTCATAAACAAAACACAGAATAGGTGAGACAGGTAAATATACCCTTTACAAACAAGCTGGTCATAAACAAAACACAGAATTGGTGAGACAGGTAAATATACCCTTTACAAACAAACCGGTCATAAACAAAACACAGAATAGGTGAAACCGGTAAATATATCCTTTGCAAACAAACCGGTCATAAACAAAACACAGAATAGGTGAAACAGGTTAATATATTCTTTACAAACAAACCGGTCATATACAAAACACAGAATAGGTGGGACAGGTAAATATACCCTTTACAAACAAGCTGGTCATAAACAAAACACAGAATTGGTGAGACAGGTAAATATACCCTTTACAAACAAACCGGTCATAAACAAAACACAGAATAGGTGAAACCGGTAAATATATCCTTTGCAAACAAACCGGTCATAAACAAAACACAGAATAGGTGAAACAGGTTAATATATTCTTTACAAACAAACCGGTCATATACAAAACACAGAATAGGTGGGACAGGTAAATATACCCTTTACAAACAAACCATTCATAAACATAACACAGAATAGGTGAAACAGGTAAATATACCCTTTACAAACAAACCGGTCGTAAACAAAACACACAATAGGTGAGACAGGTAAATATACCTTTTACAAACAAACCGATCATAAATAAAACATAGAATAGGTGAGACTGGTAAATATACCCTTTACAAACAAACCGGTCATAAACAAAACACAGAATAAGTGAAACAGGTAAATATATCCTTTACAAACAAACCGATCATAAACAAAACACAGAATAGGTGAAACAGGTAAATATATCCTTTACAAACAAACAAATCATAAACAAAACACAGAATAGGTGAAACAGGTAAATATACCCTTTACAAATAAACCAGTCATAAACAAAACACAGAATAGGTGAAACAGGTAAATATACCCTTTACAAACAAACCGATCACAAATAAAACACAGAATACGTGAGACAGGTAAATATACCCTTTACAAACAAACCGGTCATAAACAAAACACCAATCATAAACAAAACACAGAATAGGTGAGACAGGTAAATATACCCTTTACAAACAAACCGGTCATAAACAAAACACCAATCATAAACAAAACACAGAATAGGTGAGACAGGTAAATATACCCTTTACAAACAAACTGGTCATAAACAAAACACAGAATAGGTGAGACAGGTAAATATACCCTTTACAAACAAACCGGTCATAAACAAAACACAGAATAGGTGAGACGGGTAAATGTATCCTTTACAAACAAACCGATTGTAAACAAAACACAGAATAGGTTAGACAGGTAAATATACCCTTTACAAACAAACCGGTCATAAACAAAACACAGAATAGGTGAGACAGGTAAATATACCCTTTACAAACAAACTGTTCATAAACAAAACACCAATCATAAACAAAACACAGAATAGGTGAAACAGGTAAATATACCCCTTACAAACAAACCGGTCATATACAAAACACACAATAGGTGAAACAGGTAAATATACCCTTTACAATCAAACCGGTCATAAACAAAACACAGAATAGGTGAGACAGATAAATATATCCTTTACTAACAAACCAGTCATAAAAAAAACACAGAATAGGTGAGACTGGTAATTATATCATTTACAAACAAACCGGTCATAAACAAAACACCAATCATAAACAAAACACAGAATAGGTGAGACAGGTAAATATATCCTTTACAAACAAACCGATCATAAACAAAACACAGACTAGGCATTCATAAACAAAACACCAATCATAAACAAAACACAGAATAGGTGAGACAGGTAAATATACCCTTTACAAACAAACCGGTCATAAACAAAACACAGAATAGGTGAAACAGGTAAATATTCCCCTTACAAACAAACCGGTCATAAACAAAACACAGAATAGGTGAGACATGTAGTGATGTCAAAGAAGACAAAATCATGATGCCCGGTAGCAGTTGTAGAGATGTCAAACACACAAACTCATGATGCCCAGTAGCAGTTGCAGTGATGTCAAACAGACAAACTCATGATGCCCAGTAGCAGTTGCAGTGATGTCAAACACACAAACTCATGATGCCTGGTAGCAGTTGTAGTGATGATCAAACAGACAAAACTCATGATGCCCGGTAGCAGTTGTAGTGATGTCAAAACAGGACAAAACTCATGATGCCCGGTAGCAGTTGCAGTGATGTCAAAACAGACAAACTCATGATGCAGTAGCAGTTGCAGTGATGTCAAACACACAAACTCATGATGCCCGGTAGCAGTTGTAGTGATGTCAAACAGACAAACTCATGATGCCTGGTAGCAGTTGTAGAGATGTCAAACACACAAACTCATGATGCCTGGTAGCAGTTGTAGAGATGTCAAACACACAAACTCATGATGCCCGGTAGCAGTTGTAGAGATGTCAAACACACCTATGTGCAGTAGCAGTGCGTGATGTCACAGAAACAAATCATGATGCCCGGTAGCAGTTGAGAGTCACAAACAGACACACTCATGATGCCCGGTAGCAGTTGTAGTGATGTCAAACACACAAACTCATGATGCCCGGTAGCAGTTGTAGAGATGTCAAACAAACTCATGATGCCCGGTAGCAGTTGCAGTGATGTCAAACAGACAAACTCATGATGCCCGGTATCAGTTGTAGAGATGTCAAACACACAAACTCATGATGCCTGGTAGCAGTTGCAGTGATGTCAAACACACAAACTCATGATGCCTGGTAGCAGTTGCAGAGATGTCAAACACACAAACTCTTGATGCCTGGTAGCAGTTGTAGAGATGTCAAACACACAAACTCATGATGCCTGGTAGCAGTTGCAGTGATGTCAAACACACAAACTCATGATGCCTGGTAGCAGTTGCAGTGATGTCAAACACACAAACTCATGATGCCTGGTAGCAGTTGTAGAGATGTCAAACACACAAACTCAGGTGCCTTGGTAGCATTGTAGAGATGTCAAAAACACAAAACTCATGATGCCTGGTGCAGTTGCAGTTAGATGTCAAAACACAAACATCATGATGCCCGGTAGCAGTTGTAGTGATGTCAAACACACAAACTCATGATGCCTGGTAGCAGTTGCAGTGATGTCAAACACACAAACTCATGATGCCTGGTAGCAGTTGTAGAGATGTCAAACACACAAACTCATGATGCCTGGTAGCAGTTGCAGTGATGTCAAACACACAAACTCATGATGCCTGGTAGCAGTTGTAGTGATGTCAAACACACAAACTCATGATGCCCGGTAGCAGTTGTAGAGATGTCAAACAGGCAAACTGCCAATGATAATACGATACTCATGCTGGCCGGTAGTAGCTGTAAGGGAAGTTACTCATTAGTTACCAAGTTTGGTAACCTACTATGTTTATACGACTTGTCTATAACAGCTGTATGATATGTATTTATCCAAGTATATGTTGAGCCAAGTTAGCTAACCTCTAACCCAGCACCTCATTGTGTAATTAACCCATTTCATTCTGTGGATTCACCTTTGCTGATTATAAATTCTAAAAAAGAATTGGCTTGAACAATTTTTCTATTTTCTTCATTTCTCCACGAAAGTCTCTGTTGTCGCCTCAGCATTAAAGTATATGTTGTCGCCACTCCTCACAACTGCCGCACAGTTCAAGAGAATGGTAACATAAATAATTTTGTAGATAAATGAACAAAATAGAAAATAAATGTTTTAGCTTTGAAGTATATGTTGTCGCCACTCAATTGGGCCGTCTCGTGGAAACATGAAGAAAAGAGAAAAAATGTTTCAAAACTTTTCTACCTCTAAATCAGGGGCCAGTTTCGCTCAACTTTGTATGACTAAGAAGTTTGTAAGAGCAAAATTAAAATTTACAAAAACATGTGCACTGTCAGCCGATGTCTAGCAATGTTAGCAAATATTTACTGATATATTCACATTTACTGATTTACACATATTGTTAGTGATTCACGTCAATGTGAGAAACAAATTCATTAAAATATTTGTACAAACTTGTTTATTGTATTAGTTTAGTGAAACTGGCCCCAGTATTACACGACAGGTAATCAATCCAATTTCATGTGGGATACATGAAATTGGATTGATTACCTGTCGTGTAATTTCACAGTGTCTCCTTGCTAACCGCTAATCCTACACGTTTTCTGTGTGTTTTGCTTTGCAGCATTCCGCATGTTTTACAGGTTGAACGAACAGGAAGAAGATATGCGGGAGAAATCTCGGATGGTCGCTATTCTTCAAGTGCGAACCAAGTTTTTAGAGGAAGAGAATTCCCGATTACAGGTGGGTTCCATGTATTCCCAATTACAGGTGGGTTCCATGTATTCCCGATTACAGGTGGGTTCCATGTATTCCCGATTACAGGTGGGTTCCATGTATTCCCGATTACAGGTGGGTTCTATGTATTCCCGATTACAGGTGGGTTCCATGTATTCCCGATTACAGGTGGGTTCTATGTATTCCCGATTACAGGTGGGTTCCATGTATTCCCGATTACAGGTGGGTTCCATGTATTCCCAATTACAGGTGGGTTCCATGTATTCCCGATTACAGGTGGGTTCCATGTATTCCCAATTACAGGTGGGTTCCATGTATTCCCAATTACAGGTGGGTTCCATGTATTCCTGATTACAGGTGGGTTCCATGTATTCCCAATTACAGGTGGGTTCCATGTATTCCCAATTACATGTGGGTTCCATGTATTCCCAATTACAGGTGGGTTCCATGTATTCCTGATTACAGGTGGGTTCCATGTATTCTTGATTACATGTGGGTTCCATGTATTCCCAATTACATGTGGGTTCCATGTATTCCCAATTACAGGTGGGTTCCATGTATTCCTGATTACAGGTGGGATCCATGTATTCCCAATTACAGGTGGTCCATGTATTCCCGATTACAGGTGCATTACATGTATTCCCGATTACAGGTGTGTTCCATGTATTCTTGATTACAGGGCCCCGTGCAGGCACCGGGGCGGGATCAACTGATCCTGAGAATAGTGCTGCAGTAGCCATTGCTTGTCGTAAAAGGCGACTAAACTGGCTTAACGATTGGGTTCATACTTTCCGGAACCCACTATACCGGATTTGGCCCTCATGTGCATTTTTGGCTTTCTTGTATGTGAGAGTTGAGTCGGGCTATGCCCCATATATAAAAGTAAGATTAGCGCTAATCCTATTACTTTTAGGGGATGGGATAAATGATGCTGGTGTGGCGAGGGCCTGGCACCAGATCAGGTTGTTCTAATTTCAGGACTGAATATATATTTTGATTGTAAATATTGAGTTCTGAAGTTGGGATTTACCCCCCTTGGACAGGTGGATACGGGACTCGACCCCGTTGACCCGTCTGCGTGTAGACTCCCTGAGGCTTGTACCTCTATGTCAGAAAAGCGGACGTTAAACCCTATTCACTCACTCACTCACTTGATTACAGGACTACAGAATTTGTCTGAAATTGTATCAGGCATATATGCGATATATTTAGTAACAATGCACACGCATTTCATGGAAAGAAAGTGCGCAATTTATGAAAACCTGGAAGTAAAGTAAAGTCGGTATTTTTTAAGCGATTATGTTCAGATTTTTTGCAAGAATGGTCGCTATAAACTGAAATGATTTAAAAACGCAACACGGAGGTAGCCATGTTATTGGACACCCATTATAGCAATGAATGGCATTTTTGTGGAATTTATCGGGGTATAAACTTGGAAAAGTCGCGGGAATACTGGACGAAGGCCGGAAGGCCTGGTCCAGTATTCCCACGACTTTTCCAAGTTTATATCCCCAATAAATTCCACAAAAATGCCATTCATTCCTTATAATTCCAGCATTTGAAATAAATTCATCAAGAAAAGGTGTTTATTTTCCGTTTTCTTAAGAATTATTTTAACTGCGCCTCACGGTTACAGAAAGTAGTTCGGCGTGGGAGTTTACTGGGATATAAATTTTGGACAGAGACTTGCTATGGACCAATCAAATGTTAGGGAATTGTGTAAATATTTTTGTGCTGGAATTATATGTGATTAAACCATGCGACCGTAGTGTACCACGTAACATTGATGTATCAACTTTGGGTAGATAATGAATCGTTCTTTATCCTCGTAATAACATGTTTTGAAAAAGTATGTAATGCGTGAATAAATAACATGTTACCCTCTTGATGCGTTTTTAAAATTGTTTAATCCTTACAATGCGGAATTAAATTTTGTTGTCTTGTGTTTATGTTTTATTTGCCATTTTACTCATCAAAAATGTGGGTTGATAATACTTTAGAATGAGTTCCAATTCTAAAGTGCTGTCAAGCCATGTTCTTATTGAGAAAGAAGACAAAATATGAAACAAAGCAGACAAGTTTGGTTCCCACCTTTTAAGGGTTAACTATAACATGTCCATTTGCAGGAGCGTATAGACAGTTTGTGCCAACAAAAACATGGGCTGGACAAACTCCTTAAGGAGCAGAAGATGGGGAAGGAAAGGGAGGTGGGTATTGAATATATCGTGTTTGTCGCCTGCTGTTTATTTTTATTTTCCTTTGGTATACGACCGTTTTAATTAAACGGTACAATATATTTTTTTTAAATATCGCCTTTTTAACTTGGCCATTTTTTCTACATTTTTGTATGCAATTCTATATAGGTTGCAGAGTTTGTGTACACTACTTCTCAGTCAATCGATCTGAAACTATAGACATGTCTTCTACACATATTGAAGATGTGCACCTTGGTGTTTTTATGCCGAAAAATTATTTTTTAAGAAACATATCGCCTTTTTAATTTAGCCATATTTTAGCTCGCCTGCACGAAGTGCAAGAAGAGCTTATGGCATACCCTCGGCGTCGTCGGCGTCCACAAACTTAACGTTGGGATAAATGTCTTATAACTTCTGTTTCCTTTCATGGAACACCTTGTTATTTCATACATGCATTCCTCAGATGACCCTCTATCATGCTGTAGCAAATCCATGACCCACCACCCAACCCTTACCCCAAGGTCAAGGTCACAAACTTAGCACATTCATAAACTTAACTTTGGGGTAAATGTCTTATAAACATCTGTTTCCTTTCATGGAACACCTTGATATTTCATACATGCATAACTCAGATGACCCTCTATCATGCTGTAGCAAATACACAACCCACCACCCAACCCTTACCCCAAGGTCAAGGTCACAAACTTAACGTTGGGGTAAATGTTGTGTAACTTCTGTTTCGTTACAGGGAACTCTTTGATATTTCATGTATGCATTCATCTGATGATCCTCTATTGTGCTACAGCAAATACATGACCCCCCCCCCCCTTTCCCCAAGATCAACATCATAAACTTAACGTTGAAGTAAATGTATTTTTATAACTTCTGTTTCTTTACAGGGAACGCCTTGATATTTCATACATGCATTCATCTGATGATACTCTATCGTGCTATAGCAAATCCATGACCCATCGCCCACCCCTTACCCCAGGGTCAAGGTCACAAACTTAGCACATTCATAAACTTAACGTTGGGGTAAATGTCTTCTAACATCTGTTTCCTTTCATGGAACGCCTTGATATTTCATACATGCATTTCTCAGATGACCCTCTATCATGCTGTAGCAAATCCACAACCCACCACCCAACCCTTACCCCAAGGTCAAGGTCACATTCTTAGCATGTTCATAAACTTAACGTTGGGGTAAATGTTGTGTAACTTCTGTTTCTTTACAGGGAACGCTTTAATATTTCATACATGCATTCATCTGATGATCCTCTATTGTGCTACAGCAAATCCATGACCCCCCCACCCCTTTCCTCAAGGTCAAGGTCACAAACTTAGCACATTCATACATGCATTCCTCATGTGAATAGCTATCATGCTGTAGAAAATCACCAACTTAGTGCGTTCATAAACTTCTGTTTTCAGGGAGCGCATTGATATTTCATACATGCATTCATCTTAATATGCTATATTATGCTATAGCAAACCCACGACCCACCTTGCTCCACTGACCCCAATGTCAAGGTCCACCGCACGCCCCTTAACCCAAGGTCAAGTTATATAATATTCATGTTTTTTTATGCACCTGTGCCAAGTTTGAGTGAAGGCTGCCAACAGGTGAGCTTCGTTGTCTTCTGACAACTCTTGTTCTACATTTTGTATGCAATTCCATATAGGGTACAGAGTTTGTGTACACAACTCCTCTGAAACCTTTCAGTCCATCGATCTGAAGCTCTACACACGTCTTTTACACATATTGAAGATGTGCACCTTGGTGTTTTTAAGCTGAAAACATATTTTTTTAACAAAAAATATCACCTTTTTAACTTAGACATTTTTTCTACATTTTTATATGCAATACTATATAAGGTCCAGAATTTGTGTACACTACTCCTCTATAAAACCTTTCAGTCAATCAATCTGAAACTATACACGCATCTTCTACACATATTGAAGATGTGCACCTTGGTGTTTTTATGCCCAAAAAATATTTGTAACAAAAATATAGCCATTTTAACTTAGCCATTTTTTCTACATTTTTGTATGCAAATGTATATAATTTCTACTTCACACATCTCTACCTTAATTAGTATTCCTGTTTATCACAACAAGAGGAAGAAATAAGGCTATAGATGTTCACATTCACACATTCACATTCACATTAAGGTTTCTTGCCTTGGTGACAGCTTCACATTTCTGCATCTTCGCTGTCTGGCCCATATCTGATGGGAAATGATTATAAACTGCTATGAAAGCATGTTTTTATTAATTAAAATGTAACAATAGCAGACAACAATTTTTATTCACCACATTCTAATTGTTGAAGCCTTACATGGGTACTGGAATATACATGCATGTCCTTTGTTCAGAGGTGTTTTTTGTGGCAATTTCAGACTACCCTGCCCAGGTGATAGTTGTGTTATACCTGTTTATAACAGCTAGAAATTATGGCCCTTGATCACAGGTGGTCTTTATTCCCATGAAAATTGTTCGATTGTGGCAGTAAAACAATGACTGCTATGACCAGAATGGGGGATATTAGTCAGTTATCGTTCCTGTACAGGTGGCGCCATTCATCACGGTCCCAGCTGTTGTGTTCCGTTGATGTAACAACGTGTTTGCCTTTGTTCATAATCAAATATTAGGGTCTAAATGAAACATTATTTCTTTATATATTCGTTTAACGAACAAGGACTATGAGCTGCAGTTTACTTTTTGAGAATCGGACCTATAGTTAATGATGAAATAAAAAAATCGGCTAGATATTCAGGTCGAAACTATTTATATGCCCCCGCCACCGAATGGTGAGAGGGGCATATAGTGTTACCTGCGTCTGTACGTACGACGTACGTACATACGTACGTACGTCCCGAAACATTTCGCACACACGCATTACTCCAATGGTCCTCTACTGCCCTGTGAAAAATCCACATTCGTCCCGCCCCCGCTAAGCCCAGGGTCAAGGTCACAGACTTGGTGCGTTCGAAACCTTAATGCTCGGGTAAATGACTTATAATTTCTGTTTCCTTGCTCGGATCTGCTTCAAATTTCACACACGCATTGCTCCACATTTGTCCCACCCCCGCTAATCCCCCGCTAAGCCCAGGGTCAAGGTCACAGACTTGGTGCATTTGAAACCTTAACGTTCGGGTAAATGGCTTATAATTTCTGTTTCCTTGCTCGGATCTGCTTCACATTTCACACACGCATTGCTCAATTGGTCATCTACTGCCCTGTGACAAATCCACATTCGTCCCGCCCCCGCTAAGCCCAGGGTCAAGGTCACATACTTGGTGCGTTTGAAACCTTAAAGCTCGGGTAATTGTCTTGTAATTTCTGTTTTCTTGCTCTGATCGCTGCTTCACATTTCACACACTCATTGCCCCAATGCTCCTCTACCGCCCTGTGACAAATCCACATTCGTCCTGCCCCCGCTAAGCCCAGGGTCAAGCTCACAGGCTTGGTGCGTTCGAAACCTTAACGCTTGGGTAAATGGCTTATAATCAAATATGCCTTGTTTTCTTTGGCTGCCAGCGGGGGCATTCGTGTGCCGACAGGCCACATTTCTAGTTTTTATCTGATTTTAATAAAATGTATATGTAGACACATTTACGTTCAAAATACTCTTCGATTATGTTATTTACACTCACCTAGGATCATATACTAAGAAGTTAGAGCGAAAAAATTACTAATTTTATTATTATTTCGTCCACACACATCGAGTGAAAGTTTTTTGCGATTAACTTTTTTATTATTCCAAAGTGAATCGAGAACCATATATGTAAAATCATCTACACGAGACGGACCGTTTGTCATTTACTCTTTGAGAATCGGTCCAATAGTTAAATTCGAGTTGAAAACAGGTTTCTTTTGCGAATATCTTTTTTATTATTCCAAATTGAATCAAGAATGCCATTACTTATGAGCTGCCAAAAATAAAATGCGCGCCCCACCCACTTCGTTTATATGAGGGCACAAAATCGGTAATAACTCAAATAAAATGTATTTCAATAGACACATCTACGCTCAAAATCCTTAGTTAGTTAGTTAGCTTATATTTAAGGGTAGGAATTGGCTCACAGACCTTCCAAACCCTGGCATATGATCCCACAAAATATGTCAAGCCAATGGCCGTTGGCCCATTTTCCTTTTCAAAATCCTATTTTAATATGCCATTTATACTCACCTAGGGTCGTATACTAAGGTATTAGAGCGGAAAAACGGCTCAATGTTTTGCTATTTTAAAGCCTGTTTCCAAGGAGTGTGATCGTTTTTTGAAGAGTTATGACCGATTATGTCCCCCCCCCCCCCACCACCCCATATAAAAAAGTGGGTTGGGTGATTGTGGGGGGAATTTTAGGCACGCATTTCATTTTCGGCAGCGCATAAGTAGCTTATGTTTTCCTGAGAAAGTAACTACAATAGAGCCTGGCTACGCTACTGTACACTCGTAGATATTGATGTGAAATGTCTGTTACAGGCATCATGAATCAATGGTGACCAATATATGCCTACTCTTGACGGCAAAGTTGTTCAGACTGATCTGGGGGTACACTGGTCGCAAACTCAATACTATGATTTTTATTGGGGTTTGTAGGTTTTTATTATCATTTGACTTGATAGCTGCTCAAATGTGTGACATTCAAACTTCGGCCTACCGATTATCGGGATAACTGACATCATCGATGCCCGATAATTGGTAATGCACAGCTACTGGTTATCCTATGTATGTTGCGAACCGAAAAATAATTAATTGTCTAGAGCAAATGTACCTTCGTAACAAGTTAAAATACAATTTGTAATTAGTATTAACTATAATCATAAGCAAAACAATATTTAAAAAACAATGAACTTTTGTGTTGACTTTATTTTGAAGCAACTTCAGGTTCAACTTTGGGTTTCACCATTCGCATTTCCAGGATTCTGCGAGTCGGGTAATCGATGAATAAAACTCAATATACCGGTTCCAATATTTCAACCAATTCTATTTTACGACCCAACAGTCGGCCATTCCTTTTTCTCAGTTCATCTTTTAGCTGCGTTTATTTCAGCGATCCGTACTTAGATGCCATATTTTAATCAGATAATTGAAATTCGGTAAACATACGTGTGTATTGGAATACTCGCAGAATTGCAGGAGTCTTGAACTGTGACAGGTGGCGCCATCTGGTGGAACACAAGATGAGATAACCGACTACTATCCACCATTGGCAGACATACAGAGGTAGACAAGTCTGCCTGTATGTACCATCCTCTAACCACCCGGTATCATTCATATCTGGTGACATTGACCTACTTCTTTTAAATATATGTCCCATCCAGTAAAACTTGGATGTGTGTCCAAATTTTGCCTATCATCGGATATTTTTCTCCAAACTCCGTCAGTAGCTTCCGTACATTGATGGCTAACCACCCTGTGTTATACGATAACTTTGACCTACTTTTCTGTGGGTGGGACACTCCCTGGCAATGGCTTTGCTATGGTGACCTTGGCCTACTTTATCTTGCATTCAAGACATACTTGTTAGCAGCATAATTGTTAGATTATCTGATTTATATTGAAGGTGAAATATGATGTGACATTAACCGATATTACTGTTTATGTACAGCATTAATGGATATTAACATGTCAACTTATAGCAGTAATAATACAAATTACCGGTCATAAAGGTACATGCCCACTCAGTAGGCACAAAATGTTTCAAATGTCAAAATCATTTAGTAATATTTATTTTACTGATAGTGACTCGCGGTGGTATCAGGCTATTTTCTTATGAAAATGAGGCATGCTATTTTTTTTAATTATTTATACTAATTAAGAAATAATATTTTCAACAGATTATAAAGTATGATCATTGCACATCAAAACATAAATACAGACAATAAATAGTAATGTCCGTTAACATTTTAAGGAAGCACGGTTACCACCTCTGATATCAGTGTAGAAATTTATGTCTGATATAAAATGTATAATACTGCCAATCAATACGTGGGGTAATGGTGAATAAATGTTTATTTTGCCGAAAATGTCTCTGAAATAAAGAACATTTTGTGCCTACTGAGTGGGCATGTACCTTTAATGTAAATTATATGACATATGTTAATTTGGGAGAACCCTGATTTTTCTGGTATACATATATCTATGTTGTTATGTGATAGCAAGTGGGACAAATTGCTTTGCCCTTGAAGTTCTATATGTACGTCTGTCCATACGTCCTTCTGTGATCGTTTACGCCAAAATGTTTGTACAAGTTTCTCCATCACCATAACTTGAAGGATGACTGAAGTGCTTCCTTATTTCAACACTAACAACCTCTTAATTTTGCGGTGTTTGCAAACAGTGTAGATCCAGCTCTACACTTTTTGCAAGGAATTTTCATTTTGTTTTTTAGAAAAACACACACCCCTTTCTTATAAATGGACTCGTCTGAAAATCATTTTTAGCCAGGTTTTTTTAAAAAAAATCCAGGCTATTGGATTGGCGAAAGAAGGGCGGGCGGTCTGGCGGGCAGCCGGGTGGGCGGTCGGCGTCCACAATCAATGTTAAGTTTTCGTGTTTGAGTCCATTTCTTTGTTACTGTACCACATAGGACCAACAAACTTTCACAGCTTCATAACCAATGGGTGCCCACCACATATCACTATCCAACATGTTACCTTTTTTTTAACTTGACCCATTTTTTCCGCGCAGTCGACTTAGCCATTTTCAATGTTAACTTTTTGCGTTTACAATGTTAAATTTTCGTGTTTAAGTCCATTTCTTTGGTACTGTACCACCTAGGACCACCAAACTTTCACAGCTTCATAACCAAGGGGTGCCCACCACATACAACTATCCAACATGTGAGCAATTTTTTTTACCTTGACCTATTATTTCTACGTAATTGACTTAGCCATTTTCAACGTTAACTTTTTGTGTTTAATTCCATTTCTCTGTTACTGTACAACCTAGGACCAACAAACTTTAACAGCTTCATAACCAAGTCGTGCCCACCTCATACCACTATCCAACATGTGACTTTTTTTTATGTTGACTTAGTTTTTCCACGTAATTTACTTTTTCAAGGTTTATTTTTCGTGTTGACATCTATTTTTCACGTACTATATCACCTATAACCAACATACTTGCACAACTTCATAATCTAGGGGTGCTCACCTGACATACCAACATGTATTCTTTTTTTTACCTTGAACTTCTTTTCAGAATAATCGACTTAGACATGCAGGCCACGGCCATCTAGTCTACAAAAAGTGGGTATAATTATGTTATCCAAGTGTCTATGCTTGGAAAAAACCTGGCCTTCGTGGCTTTGCCTCGTTTCTTGTTTGACAGTCCATTCCAGTTATTTAGGATTGAAAGGGTTAATATGTGGAAACTTGATGCATGTGACCATATGCAACACGCTCATGTCATCATTATCATGACCTTGACCTTTGTTACCTTCACAGTGTCGCTGAAACACTTAGTCATTTCTTAGAGTATGCCATGGGGCCATATCCATTATGGTGGCCATTTCACTTTGTACAACTAAAATGTGCGTAAGTACAAAATATTGATAGTCTGTAAATTTCACATTAACAATGTTTTCTTGCAAACACGTTTTGGATTTACTTTTTATACGCCCGTTTGAAAAAACGGGACATAATTATTATGTATTTCTTGCACGGGCGGGCGGCCGGCCGGGCTGGCTGGCGGGCACAGCTTGTCCACTAATGAGTACTTGATGGATTGTAACCATGTTATACATGTTTATCGCGGCAAGACGAAGAAGCCTTTTGATTTTTTTAAATTTCCGATGACTTATCTCCCCTTGGCGGCCATTTTTAATTTTCGGACTCCGTATCCTTGTCCACGCAATAAGTCGAGTTCTACTTGACGGATCGTAACCAAATTTGGTTTACATGTTTATCACGTCAAGATGAGTTATCTCCCCTTATTGACTGGCCTTGCCTCGACAGGCGTATATTGTGACCTTCGGCACTATTGTTTTAAATGTAAATCCATCAATTTCCAGATGATCCTAAATTTGCACTTGCGAACATTTTAGTCGTACAAAGTTTAGTGAAGCGGCCCATGTTGTCTAGTTACTTGTATTAATTGCATGTGTTATCATCATTACTTGATTTGCGAAGATGCTAATACACATTCACAGGTCCAATGAGGAATAGACATTATTATGTACCAGCACCGGTTCCCCGAAGTGTTGTTTTTTTGCGTTACATGTAGTCACCACCCTGTCCGTCCATTCATCTGGGCCCCGTTTCACTAAACTTCTTACGACAAAAAAAAAATGTTTGTACGCGTATTTCTATGAATTTGCTTCCCACATTAACGTGTTTCTATGAATGTGCTTCCCACATTAACGTGTTTCTCTAATGCTACCATGTTGTGCCTATGGGTTCACTTCATTAAATTCAGCACGACAGAAAACATGTTAGCTTCAAATTATGATGATGAGCATGCAATAAATAGAAGTTAACGTTTGTGTTGATTTAATATGAAATTTAATTTAATTTAAACTTGTTGACTGATTTCATAAGAAACTCGCCATAGCATCGTTTCTTATGAAATCAGAGAAAACTTATTTAATAAACATCGTATTAAATTACCACTCATGTAAGATCCTCTATTTATAAAAAAAATCAGCAGATGACAAATGTTAGTTAAATGTTTGATGTATGTGTTAAATTATTATTGCTAAAACTGTTCGCCATTTTCAGTGGTCAGTTATTATCTAGGTAAGCCATCTGTCCCTTTGTTGGTGAAACAGTCAATACCATGGTGACATGTCATGCAATATGCTGCTTATTTCAGCCAGGGTGTGGGATCGCTAGTTGCGAACAGTAACAATAACAATCTACTCCCACACTGTTTGCAGCAGAGTTATGATTCCACTCTTACACTTCCTCCGTAGAGTAGCGAATCAGATCTGATTCACACTACAGCAGTTTATTGTGATGTAGTTTATATATGTTCCATCTGAAAAAACTATTATTATTATAAAAGACCTACAAACTAATAATTCTGAAATAAATTGTATTATTGTAGGTTTAGGCATAGGTATATACATATATCCCATCACATTTACGTAGCAATTATATTTGAATCAAATGATGATCAGGGGTAGAATGGATCCTTAACCGTTCTCAAAGAAAATAAACATGATTTTATGTTGCATGACATGCCACTTATAGAACCATAACATGTCTAGCCAGTTTATAAACTACATTTTAACATTTAGATACGTTAACCCTTTGAATCTGAAAGTCCAATATAGCGGTTTATACAAACAGTGCAGATCCAGATCAGCCGGCTCGTAACGAGCCATCTCATCAGGATCTGCACTTGTTGCAAGTAATTATCATATTTTCTAGAACAAAAAACACACCCCTTTTCAAAAATGGACCAGTCTGAAAATCATTTTGTGACAGTTGGATTGGTTGCAAATTAACATTCAAAGTCCATTCCAGTTACTTAGGGGTGAAAGGGTTAAGTTGCCGCATTCAGTCTTTACATAATGAGCTATTTATTTCCAAATTTTGCTGGCGGCTGCTGTGCAATCGATAATTGTACATTAGGCCATAAAAAAAGTAGTTTGGTTCTCAGATATCACTGCGTCAGAAAATCCCTGCGCGTCAAGCATTTTATTGCCATGGAGAAATAAAATTGTACTATAAATTTCCCTCATGATCAATAAATAACACTACCATGCTAACAATTTTTTAAATACAATCATGTTTGATGAAAAATCTGGTGATTGTTCTCGTCTAAAGAGGTTGTAGTAACTTTATATAACATTTATGCATCTGGTGTATTGGAAAAAATCTCAAACAAACAAAATATATTAAAAAAGTCGGCCCTCCCGTGTCACATTCCACAAACCCCGCGTCACATTCCACAAACCCCGTGTCACATTCCACAAATGCGTGTCCACTTCCACAAACCCCCGCGGTCACATTCCACAAACCGCCCCGTGTCACCATTCCAACCAAATCCCCCCGTGTCACATTCCACAAAAACCCCGTGTTAAACGATTCCACAAACCCGCTTCCACAAATTAAACCCCGTGTCACATTCCCACAAAAACCCCGTTTCACAAATTCCACCATTAACCCAAGCGTTCACAAATTCCACATTAAACCCCCGTTGGTTTCCACAAATCCCACAAAACCCCGTGTCAAATTCACAAACCCCGCGTCACATTCCACAAACCCCGTGTGTTCACAAATTCTCACAAACCCCGGTCACATTCACTAAACCCCGCGTCACATTTCAAAACGCTGTCACTTTCCACAAACCCCGTTCATTCCACAAACCCCGCGTCAATTCCACAAACCGGTGTCATTCCACAAACGCGTCACATTCCACAAACCCCGTGTCACATTCCACAAACCGCGCGTCACATTCCACTCGTGTCAATTCCACAAACCGCGCGTACAACCCCGTGTCATTCCACAAACCCCGTGTCACATTCCACAAACGCGCGTCACATTCCAACAAACCGCGTGTCACATCCATTCAAACCCCGTGTCACATTCAAACGCGTCACATTCCACAAAACCGTGTCACATTCCACAAACCCCGTGCACATTCCACAAACCGTGTACATTCCACAAACCCCGTGTCACATTCCACAAACCCCGCGTCACATTCCACAAACCGCGTGTCACATTCCACAAACCCCGTGTCACATTCCACAAACCGCGCGTCACATTCCACAAACCGCGTCACATTCCACAAACCGCGTGTCACATTCCACAAACCCGTGTCACATTCCACAAACCCCGTGTCACATTCCACAAACCCCGCGTCACATTCCACAAACCCCGTGTCACATTCCACAAACCCGTGTCACATTCCACAAACCCCGTGTCACATTCCACAAACCGCGTGTCACATTCCACAAACCCCGTGTCTGAGAACCAAAGTACTTTTTTATGGTCTTAAATTTTCTTTAGTAGGTTGAAAATTCTACCAAAGTATTTATAAACTGGCTTTTGTAGTAGAAACCGTAGCCTGTAGATAGCCATGTTGGGACTATCCATGTCAGTAGAGTTAACTCCCCTGTCTGTGAGTAGAGTTACCCTCCTTGATTAGTAATTCTCTCCCTTTCTACTAACAGCCTGGTCAGGGTTCTCCCATTTTAACAATACACGTCAATATTTTTATTGCCGTCTGCTGTTTATTTTTTATTGTCCATTTTTCTCATCAAAACCATGTTTTGACAACAAGTTAGAATCATTTCCAATGGAAGTGATTCTAAAGAGTTGTCAAACCATGTTATTATTGATAAACAAGACCAAACGTAAATCGACAGCAGATGACAATATACGTTTCCCGTATTCGAAGGGTTAACACATCGGCATTTAATTGATAATATGATTATTTTTGATATTACAAAGATTTTGCTTATGTTTCCGCAAAAATATATCCTGTGACAAATTTGTGTTGAACTGTCTCATTGACATAGTTCAAATGAATGTTACAATGTACACTTATAAGAAGAATTAAGAAAATTAGAAAAAGTATCTTGACATTTTCATATTGCTATACCACACACATCAATATTACGACATCACCGTTTGATAATAAAATATATATTACTGATATGTCAAACATTTTTGTTGTGACCACTCATTTGAACAGTACGTCTCTTCGACATGGTTCAAATGAGTCGTGACACCATGTACTTTCAGGTAGAAATAAGCAGGATATGAAATAATTTCTTGACAACTTCATACTAGTGTATACTACATGTATCCCTCTAAATAACCAGACATTTAATATTTACACTTACACAAGTCGTCATATATCAATTTTGCAGATATGTGTCGGAAATATAAATTAAAATATTCTTGAAAAATGTGACATACTATGATGATTATATTGTAGTACTGTCTTTTGTCCAAATTGCAGTATGTTTTCGTGCCCGTTATCTCTGAAACCCTGACTTGAAACCCTATATTGTTGTTTATCAAAATCCATATTTTTTTCACTTATCTATCCATGCAACACGTATGACAATGGTCAAGTCCAACATATCTCAAAATATGAAATTTTCAGGGTATGTGAGCTTTATTGCATCAAAATTGCTCCAGTATTAGTAGTTGCTAATATATTCATGAAAATGTAATTGGAAGCACAGGTGGAAGACTCGGACCTGTGACATAAAATAATTAGTGTCATACTGTGCGTTATATTTTCCTTATATTACCCCACCAACCTGGTGTTGCACTGTACTCTAGGAAAATATATCATACAGTATGACACTGTGACGTTTTCCTGTGGTGTGTGAGGTACATCACCCACAATGCAGTTGAAAGCCAGGAACTGTCGTGTCATCTGCTTTTCCATCAAAGACTAGAGAGAATCACCAAGAGTGTTGCTAAGTCACTGTTTTTGTGGAGAATTTGAAACTGTGGTTATTTTCAGTTACCAGAACTTGCACACCTGGACAGTAAGTGGCTGGCGTAGGCAGAACAATAATTTTAGATATGTCTTTGTAACCATGGCAACCTCGGGCAAATAAAAATGGTTTATTTTACTGGCCAATCAAACTCTATAATTTCAAGAAGACATGCAGAAAGTTTATAATCAACAGCTAACCCTGATTTGATAAGTTTATTTATAAATTAAAATTTCAGTTTCAAGAACAACTGATTTTCAGTATTGAATTGGTATCTTTTAGATCCATTGTGCTGAAGAAAAATACCCGATCATCCCAACACTGATTTTATTTGCGTGAGGTCATTTTATTTTCAGAAATAACAATTTTTTACTGATGCTTGCACATACTGTTACTACACTGATATTCGGTATAAAAAACATTGCAAACAAATTATCGCAGCTTTGAGAATTTGTGATTTGTCTTTCATGTTTGAGCTTGAGCTAGTCTGTTAAATAGTCTCTGTTCTCACATATGCAGCTTTTCTATAAATTAAATTGGAAAATTAATTGCATATACTGGAGTATTTATTAATCTGATAGCTAGCATATATTTATTAACTGGAAAATATCATCAAAATGTTACTTAATTTCATATGAACAGCAGTCATTATGAGATTATCTCCCTTGATGACCTTATGTTTTCGGAAGATCAATGAAACAGGACAATCATCTTGGCATAGAGAAATGTGGTCGGCTGGAAATTTTGAAGTGTTAAAAATGGCTGATCTTGTGGAAAGGTCTGTCTGCTCAGGTATTATTATCCCTTTACACGCTACCGGTGAAAATAACAGCCAAATATGTCGCTAAATTCATTAGAATTGCATCGTTGCACGACATATTTTCATAGTTTTCAGAGAGCAATAAGAAAAACAATTATTAATGAAGTGTTGTCTGCTGCGTATATTTGAACTATTTTTAGCCATTATTTTCCCAGCATGCAAAGAGTTAAGCTTAGAAAGCATTCGCGATGCCTTTAACAACACCTTTAGATCCAGTTTGTATGGGTGTGCTACATGTAATCAAGAGCTGCTTGCAAACTCACTAAGCCTGTTTTTCTTATGGCATCCCACATATGGGCAAGCATCCAGTTGGAAGAATAATATTGTTGTGGTACATGTAAAGTAATTTATTGTGTAGACCACAGGCTGTCGGCTTGGTGATAGGACGGTATATATACTGTTTTAGACATGTAGAAAGTGCAATAATTTCATTTCAGTCTTATTTTTTATTTACAAACCAACTACATGTATATGACTAAAATATGATTACATAATTTTACAAATAAAAAATATGACTACACATTTTTTTGTTTTATATATAACAGTATATTAAACCATCCTATCACCAAGTGGACCATATGGTGTAGACTATGTTAATATAGAAGCAGCTGCTGTGAAGTTGCTAGAACAATCTGTGTGTCTGGACATACACTATGCCTACTATAGTGGAGGGGCACTTTGAAGAGAAGTGGCTTAAAAACGACTTCTGTTCAACCCAAGAGAGCAAAAGCAATGACTATGCTAGATTGATACATCATACCTTCCTGAACATGAATCCGGTGTCGGTCAATCAAATTAGGTGGGACAAGGTCACTTTTGGGGTCATTAAGTGAAAAGAGGTCAAACGAGTTCAAAAACATATTTTATATCAGTAGATGGACATGTACATGTACGTGCATGTCGTGCTTGAAGTATCAGACGAAGTTGTTTAAATTGTTGAGTTTTCTTCCTTAGGACATATATGAAATGATTCCGTTTTATGGTGGTTCAAATCGTTGTGTATTCTGCGATTTTCAAGATGGCCGCCAGGTATCAACATTTTGTATTAAATATATTCTGAATTGATTATTATATGGCGTTTGGTACTTACATTATGCGTTTACATACATAGAAATAAGTTTAGATAACTTATAAAAACAATTCACCACTGATTAATTTATATAAATACAAGATGGCCACCAAATATTCACCCAGACATAAATGTGTGTGGAATAACATAAATATATAGCTACATTTGCATGACAGTGTTCTTTACAATACAAAAATGAATCAGTCCATATAATGTACTTATTATTTGACCATGTTGGGATATTCAAGATGGCCGCTAAGTATCGCTTAAGCTATTAGGCGCTGTTGGTCGACAACATAGTAAAGAAATGATGCATAATTGGAAATCACATTGAACTTATGTAATATTTTAAAAATGCGAGACTTGTGTTCCAAACTGTACCGAATGATGTTTCGCCGCGAAACAATGGTAAATAAAAGATGGCCGCCAACATGGATACAATTTCTGACATGTCTGCATTAAGTAGGGTAGTCATCAACGACATAGCATATGCTACACCCTAAAATCAATGTTTGAGTGTTTCCGCTGACAACATAAAGAATAATATTTTATGACCGCCATTTTGGTTACCAAGATGGCTAATATATGCCGTAGTTTTATAATATGAGCTATCAACAAAATATTTTTGCAACTCATGGGTAACACTAGTTTCTAGCTGTAACATGGTAATGGATAGTAAACGATTACATCGTCACGATCTTGTATTTCAAGTGAAACATAATTCTGAATACATGTTGACAATGTCAAAGGAAACAGGAATGTATTTTCAATTACAGCTATGTATTCATGCATTTGAGTGTCTAATACCTGTATTCTGATAGAAATAAAATACAGTGGCAGGTTGGGAGCATGTGAATGTTAATTTAACGGTGGGGTTAATACGATCAATTATAATCATATTACCTTTATGGGGAGGGGTGGGGGGAGGTGGCTAAGTTAAGACCTGACGATAGATCCGGTTTGTCTAATGTCAGGACTGGATAGAAATTGTATGCAAATATTCAGTTACCCGTCCCCATCCATGCAGATGCAATGAGATGTCTGGTTAAAGCAATTAAACATTAAACCGTTTGAAATCTATTATTTATCTTTAACAAACATCAATGTTTCATTTTATTGTTGCAACAGGTCCGTAACCAGGGGGTCGATGCCGTCGGACGACCCCCTCCCCCCACCTCCCTCTTCGTGCCTTGGTGTCCACTGTTTCATGCACTAACATAAGAATTTTTGTCAATACGTAGTCCTTTTATAATATTGATGCAAGCAGGTGATTCCTAGTCAGTGCTCAGTGTTTGCTGAGAATGTATGAAATGGTATTTCAGACCACCTGGATTTCACGTGGGTGGCAGGTGGGAGCACGCGATGGGTAATTTAACGATCGGGGTTCATCCTTACCGGAATCCCGACTGGAGACCTGGTTTGGCCCTCACATACGTCTTTGGCATTTTGTATGTGACAGTTGAATCCGGTTATACCCCTTATGTGAGTATTACGATATTCGTAATCCTATTTTAGGGGAAGGGGCCAAGTGACTTTGGTGTGGTATGGACCTGGCACCAGGTCAGGTTATTCTAATTTCAGGGCTGAATATATTTGTTCTCGATGTAAATATTCCGTTTTGATTTTGGGATTTCCCCCCCAATGCTAGGTTAAAATGGGATCGAACCCATTTGCCCGGCCTTACATGACCTTAGCTGTTGATAGGCCGTTAAACACTAACAAACAAACAAACAAACACCTGGATTTCACAATTGTTTGGGAGAGCATGGACCCAGACCCCCTAGCTGCCTCGGGCCATTCAAGCCCTTGAAAAGACTCCCTGCTTCAAAAAGTCTGGTTACGGGCCTATTAAATACATCAAAACCATCAGATATCGGTACATTCCATGCGGATATTGTGTCATTTTCCATTATAACGAAGCCTACTATCTATATATGAACAACGATGATCAATTTATTAATGCGGTACACGAAATGGTAGTCACAGCGATTGACATATCAAAGGGAAGTTGACAAATTCTGAACTTGTCTGGCTACGTAACAACTACCATTATTCACTTGAAAATTGGGGAACGATATAACATATACACATTGTATATATGTAGTCAATGGTGTGATCATGGTCATCGAATTTCATTTTATATACGACATATGATGTTGTTAATGCCCAAAATACAATAACCTTTGGATGACGTATCATTTAAGTCGTCATATGGTGGTAGCCATGTACTAGGACATGTAAATACCAGTATTTGTGAGCCATATTTACGTTACTCTATATATCATTGCATGGTGTCATCCAGGCCATTACATATCAGTTCATAACCGGCATATGCTGTGTTTATTAACAATAAAATCGCATTTGGATGACCTATAATATCAAGTCATATACAGGTAGACATGGACTATGTAAATAGGAAGGATTGAATGATTTGGAAGTCACATAATTATGTATGGATATTAAACTATAATGCGATCGAGATCAATATGTTGTGAGTTCATGATGAAACATATGTTGAGGTCATTCATGACATTGTTTGGTACATAGAAAGAATAAAAGTTACAAAAACGTATTATGAGTCATAATGCAATCTATCTTGAATGCATATGTAAGTAAATGTATGTGTATCCCAGTTATGAAGGGCGCTCTTTCTGGGGAATACCATACACTGTAATCATATATGTTGTAGTCATATAATGTCCTTACATGTTATGTGTAAGTGTCATAACTGTGTAGAATAATATCACAACCATATGTGTAATATAATATATAATAGTTTACATGCATGTTTGTACTTTGTTTCAAACGAACATGGTTGATTATTCTATGCTGATCTAGCAGAACGTTCCATCGTCCGTCTCTATACACACCAACATACGGCATATAAATAAGATCGTAAGAGACCAAACAGAGACTTATTTTCGCATGCACGTGTTTGGGTAGTGCTTTGTTAAATATATAGAGCATATAACTGTACCCATATGTCTTATATGACGAAATTGCATGGATAACTAATGTACACAAATCAACCAAACAACCACTTGTCTGTGCAAAATCGCAATTCCTGTGACTGGATTTTCAACTAACCGGGTTTGAGCTAACCTGGAAGCGAAACGTGTAAAGCTAAACATTGATGCATACCGTATCCGAGGCCTCTAAATCGTGAGCATTCGTTACAACATATGTGTTTTATACATGTGGCATGCATATATGCTATCAATATTGATTTCAGAGCAGGGGACGGGACTTTTGTCGATGAGAACATATGTTAATTGACAATATTTTTCCATTTATCAGTAATGATTAATCATGCAGTCATGCGGAAAGTTTTGCTGAAATAGAATATGCTGATATGCCTTATACAGACATATATGGGACAATTATTAAATATTTCTGTGCAATTTAAATGTATATGGGTAGATTCACTCATGAATGTATGGATATTCACCGAAAACCGAAACCGAAACTGTAATACATTCTATTTGATAAGTGTTTTTTTTTACATTAATTGTTTTAATGGCATGTTCTATATTGGTTATAGTCAAGTCTAACGTGATGGAAATGACATGGTACTTAGATGCACTCCAGCAAAAAACAGTTCAATATCTGACTGTAATGCGCACAAGGCCGAACTATAGCATATGTAGGAATCGCAATACATGGTGTATACTGTATACACCATGTATTGCGATTGCTACCAGGCGCGGATACAGGGGGGGGGTTCAGGAGGTCCGAACCCCCCTCCCCCACTGCTCCCGGATAGAATATTGACCCGCGCGGAATAATGACCCGCGGGTCATTATTCCGCTATAGAATAGTGAACCCCCCTGTGGTAAAATGCCCCCCCCCCCCCCCCCCCACTACGTAAGTTTTTGTTTTGTCACAAAGTTCCCGAAAGTGTACGGTATCATGTACAATCATAAAAAAACACACTTGGGACCCCTAGCACCAGTGAGGGTGGTGGGGGGGGGGGGGTCAATATTCTATGGCCGTGGTAAAATGACCCACCCCCATGAAAAGATTTAATTGGGTTCTTATGGGTCACAATTAATTCTAATTGATAATACAAACATAAAAAACACACACTTAGGATCCCCAGCACCAGGGAGGGGGGGGGGGTGGGGGGGGGGGGTCAATATTCTATGGCCGTGGTAAGATGATCCACCCCCCACCCCCCCCCACCCCCATATAAAGATTTTTTTTCTTATGGGTTTTATGGGTCATTTTACCACGGCCATAGAATATTGACCCCCCCCCCTCCCTGGTGCTGGGGGTCCCAAGTGTGTGTTTCTTATGTTTGTACATGATACCATACACTTTCGGAACTTTGTATTATCAATTAGAATTAAGTGTGACCCATAAGAACACAAATAAATCTTTACATGGGGTGGGTCATTTTACCACGGCCATAGAATATTGACCCCCCACCCTCCCTGGTGCTAGGGGTCGCAAGTGTGTTTTTTTATGTTTGTACATGATACCATACACTTTCGGTAATTTTGTGACAAAAAAAAATTACATAGTGGGGGGGGGGGGGTCATTTTACCACAGGGGGGGTCAATATTCTATAGCGGAATTATGACCCCGGGTCAATATTCTATAGCGGAATAATGACCCGCGGGTCATTTTTCAGGGGGGTAATTTTTCTATATGACACCGGCAAAAAAAAACAAAAAGACGAAAATCTACAATACTCGAATAGTTAGATGACTTTTTTTGTGGCCTAGGTGTCACAAAATCGCATCTGCGGCGATCTGGCATCTAAAAATTTCCTGGGGGAGGACCCCCAGACCCCCCTGCTTACAATTTCGTGCTCGCGGAGGTCGACTTGTAATTACATACCCCCCCTGCAATTATTTCTGTATCCGCGCCTGGCTACATATGATATAGTTCGGCCTTATGCACATTACAGTCAGATATTGAACTTTTTTTTGCTGGAGTGCGTCTAAGTACCATGTCATTTCCATCACAGTATACATATATGGCATTATAGTGCAATTTCCAACGTATATGAAAACGTAAGACTCAATGAAATACAATATATGTAAAACAAACAGTATATATATTTTAAAAGGTTGACTTTACTGCGAGTGTAACCTACGTCGATCCTCACCAAGTGTATTATCAGCGAACTACTAGTCTGAACACATGTGAATTTGTCCTATAAAGAAATTTAAAAGTTAATGAAAAGAAACGCGCAATTACCAGTACCACAATATATTAAAATAGCATAAATGAGGCGACCATTTTGAATAAACAAAAATACTATTGACTTCAAAATCAAAATCCGCCAACAGAATGAAAATGTATAAATAAGTAAAGCAAAAGTAAACATTATATCCAATAACTTTCATGTTTTTGGAAATTATGGTGGCCATTTTGAATTAAACTCGCTCGCTCTTTAAGAAGAGTGTAAATATTGATCTATATTGTTAATATCATATCTCAGATGAAAATCAAACTAATATGTTCATATCTAGCTTAGTACCAAGATATGATCCACCACAGTGTAGATAATGCTGCCTGATCTTGATGAATATTTGGCATCCATCTTGGATTCATGTTTTTGATTGCCTCCATCTATGTTTCAAATTAATACATGGTATCCAGAGGTGTTTCTGCGTCCGTCCAATCAAGATCCAAGTGCCTATTTGTTTTCATTCATCAAATAAGTACACATTTCAGGCTAAATATTGATGCTTGGCGGCCATCTTGAATATGTTGATACTCTCAACGATAGAGACGTCTCAGCAAACAGAATCGCTTTGTGTATGCCCCATAAAACAATAATCACCAATAAAACATACTTTATTGGATTTTTCTGTAATGTTATGCAAGTACATATTGTATTTTCAAAATAGAGTCAATTTTGCACTCATTTGACCCATTTGCACTTAATGACCCCAAAAATGACCTTGTCTCACCTGATTTGATTGACCGACACCGGATTCGTGTTAAGGATGATATAATGCATTGATTTAAAGTAGTCATTGCTTTTGGTCTCTCGGGTTGAACAGAATTTATTTTTATGGGTGCTTGCCCCCCTACTACTACATGTACATGTATTATTATGTCACACGAGGGCTGAAATTTAATTTTTCATTTTAATTTTAATTTTTAATTTCATTTTTGCATTTAAGCAAACATCTGTTCATTGCATGATTTCAACCATTCATCTAGCTGTTCATTCGTTTGTTCATCCCTCCATACACACATTACATTAATTACTTACATATCACGTTAAGCCAATATTCATTTCATTGTTTATTAAATCAAAATATAAATTTTATATTTTGCCATGCAATAGATCTACCACTGATTAACCCATTTCATGCTGGGGATTCCCCATTTTGCTGATGGAAAAATCTGAACAGTTTTCTTGTATCTCCATAAAATTATATGGTGTGGCCACCATTTGAACCATCTCATCGAGACGTTCAAATGAGTGGTCACAACATATACTTTTGATGAGAAATGAGAAAAATTGCAGATTTTTTTATACCCATATATGGGTATTGCGCACGGAATGGGTTAATTAAGTTTGTCCATGTTTATGTGATTACATGCTTACATTTAGTCTAGTTCGTATGGTTTCGCTTACTGATTTTCTTTATAGTCTTAACATTTAGATATTCATTTACATTTACATATAGTAGATTTATTTGTTACATACACACTTAAAGGTACATGCCCACTCAGTAGGCACAAAATGTTCTGTATAGGAATTAAATTAGTGTATAATTGTGTCATTATTCCACCAGTTCTAAAAATTACGAGTGCTCGTATACAGATATAATCATTTAGTAATATTTATTTTACTGATAGTGACTCGCGGTGGTATCAAGCTATTTTCATATGCAAATAAGGCATGATATTTTTTAATTATTTATACTAATTAAATGTGTCACCTGAAACAATCATATTTTCAACAGATTATAAAGTATGATCATTGCACATCAAAAAGTAAATACAGAGAATAAATAGTAATGTCTGTAAACATTTTAAGGAAACACGGTTACCGCCCCTGATATCAGTGTGGAAATTTACTTCTGATATAAAATGTATAATAATGCCAATCAATCAGTGGAGCAATGGTGAATGAATGTTTATTTTGCCAAACAATGTGTTAGATGATGTGTCTGATATAAGGAACATTTTGTGAGTTGGCATGTCCCTTTAAAGGTATTGCATTACTGTTATATGTTACTGTTATATGTTACTGTTATATGTTTCCCCATGTTAAATCCCCATAGACATCTTCACTCCCCTTCCCCATGTTAAATCCCCATAGACATCTTCGGGGAGTGAAGATGTCTATGGGGATTTAACATGGGGAAATGTGTTACTTTTTCATGTTGCTGTACAAATCTCTTACAACATAATAATTTTCATTGAAAATGTGGACAAGTTATCATGCTTAAACATTCTCTATCCACATACAACTGCATTAGTCATATTGATCTTAATAATTTGTTAGTGTCAAAATAGTTATAAGTGATTGGGTTATAGAATTCTATTTCAAAATGTGTGCTTGAAAACGGAGTTTAACCCTTTCACCCCTAAGTACATGTAACTGGAATGGATTTTTATATGTTCAGAATTTCCAGACTGTTCCAATTGTCACAAAATGATTTTCTGACTAGTCCATTTATGAAAATGGGGTGTTTTTGTTCTCAAAAATGTGAAAATTACTTGCAAAAAGTGCAGATCCCGGCTCGTCACCAGACGGCTCATCTGGATCTACACTATTTGCCAATACCACTATACAGGCCTGTGGAGTTGAAAGAGTTGTTTAACAGGCTGTGGTTTGATTAGTTTATTTTGTCACTGAAAAGGGATGGGTTGTGGCATAGGGGTTAGAACACCAGACTTCCAATCCGCAGGTTATGGGTACAAAGCTTGCACAGGGCATCAAAAAATACTTTCATAGTATTTCCATCCCACTGATCTGTTGGATGAGACTTTACACTCTGGTTCCGTCTCTATTCATTCAATGATAATTTTTAATTATAGTTTATACACTATATTGGAGACTGTCATGCAGTTCTCCCAGTTTTGACAGATGTGGTTTTGTGGTGGCAGGCCTGATCTACATGTAGGTCAGTGTCCCAGCTAGCGAGAGTGCATGATCATTTTAGATATGCTAATTTTGACAATGGAATTATTGGTTAAATTATATAGTTCAAAGGTCGCGTGAGCAAGGAGTGACATCCGCTGTCCCGGGAATTCAGTTTTGCACAATGCGTAGTCGGCGTGGATGTTTCTGAGGATTCTTGACATACCCACCGCCGCCTCATCTCCTCCTTTGATTTTAAACATGCGCAGTTTGTTTACATTTGAAGACAAGTCTTCGTAATAGTTTAAATTACAGCATTGAAACCTTGAGCTGTGCATGCCTATGTTGGATTGGGGCTACTGCAACATAGGTTATGTCACAGACTATTTTGCCCCCTTTTCGATAAATTAATTCATATGTACATTTATGTGCGGCATCAGTTGAAACATTTGCCAGACTTGTTGATACATCATTCACTCGCCTGAAGCGACTCGTCCCAGTACGTATGCTCGACACGACATTCTGTACGCTCGTCTCACCTCATTATCGGCTCGCCAGTCGGTACATTCGACTGCCCTGGACGACCCACCTCTCTATAGTCCGAGTACGCTCGACTCACCAGTCGGTTATGCTCGACTACCCTGCACCACATTCCTCATTATAGTCGGTACGCTCGACTCGCCAGTCGGTACGCTCGACTAATTTCGACGACTCACCTCTTTATAGTCGGTACGCTCGACTCGCCAATCGGTACGCTTGACTCGCATTCGAGTTGTTAACTCAACTCAGATCTTTCTAGTCGTCCACTTGATGCACATCCTAGTTGTTAACTCAACTCAGCTCTTTCTAGTCGTATGCTCGACTCATCTCTTTCTAGTATTTCACTCAACTCGTCACCCTCTAGTCGTTTCACGCGAGTTATTAGCTCTACACATTCACTCCGCCATAGTCGTGCAAGAGAATAGCTACTGCATACGTCTCACCTCTTGTTCAGAGAAATCTGGTCTGGCACATGCGAGTCTGATGAAGCACAACACCAAATAGCAGGTAGCCCCCAATGAAGAGCCAAATATTCACTTTCACTTTTTCCCACTGAAATACTGTACTGCTCTAAGTTGATTTCTATATGATGTCCTCAAACCTAAACAACTTTTGTTGATTTGTTGTTTTTTGTCTTATTTTAGATTGATGGATATAAAACATACGAGGTCAAATTCAGAATATGGTAATAACAGACACATGATATTCCTATAACCATGATATTCCTATAACCACGATATTCCTATAACCCAAATACATTTTATTCTGTTTATAAATAGTTTATCTATATTTATACCAGACATATTTTAAGATTACCATATTGTTTGCTTACATTATGCTGCTTTGTGTACCAATGTTTTGTTTGCTTAAATGTGGCTGTGACTGGAGAAATTGGGCTTATAGGTTTTGAGACCAGTGTAGATCTGCATTGCTTGCCATTCCACTATAGTCACCCGCCATGTTTCCTAACAAGCAATATATAGAGGATGTTCCATCGTACATGTTTGAATAGCGTGAAATAATTCATGAGTATCTGTTGGCTTCCGCGTAAACAACGAGTAAGCGAAGTGAACAAGTTGTTTACGTAGAAGCCAACATACACAAGTGTATTATTTCAAACATTTGCGAACAAAAATGCATTTTATAATGTTTCGTGGGCGTTTGCATCTGCATATGGATTTTTGTGGGCGGTGCTTATTTTATAACGATTGCATGAGAGTGCAGGTGATTGCATGCTGTCAGGCTACAGGAGTGGCTATTTGATATAACAACTGCGGGAGAGTGCGGGTGATTACATGCTGTCGGGCTACAGGAGTGGCTATTTGATATAACAACTGCGGAAGAGTGCGGGTGATTACATGCTGTCGGGCTACGGGAGTGGCTATTTGATATAACAACTGCGGGAGAGTGTGGGTGATTACATGCTGTCGGGCTACGGGAGTGGCTATTTGATATAACAACTGCGGGAGAGTGCGGGTGATTACATGCTGTCGGGCTACGGGAGTGGCTATTTGATATAACAACTGCGGAAGAGTGTGGGTGATTACACGCTGTCGGGCTCCGGCAGTGGCTATTTGGGAAATATTAACGGACTGGTTTTGGGAAGAGTGCGGGAGATTTACACGCTGACAGACTCATGAGTGGCTATTTGATATAACGACTGTTGGGAGAGTGCGGGTGAATTACACGCCTGGCAGACTAAACTGATGGCTATTTGATATAACGACGCGGGAGAGTGCGGGTGATTACACGACTGTCAACTACATTAGTGATAGCGGCCATTTGATATAACGATCTGGGAGAGTGCGGGTGATTACACACTGTCAGGCTACATGGAGTGTGATATTGGGATATTAACGACTCTATCATAATCCCCTCTAACACATCCGTTGGAGAGTGCGGGTTGATTACATGCTGTCAGGTTCCAGCAGTGGCTATTTGATTTAACGACTGGGAGAGTGCGGGTTATTACATGCTACAGGAGTGGCTATTTGATGTAACGACTGTGAGAGAGTGTGGGTGATTACACGCTGTCAGGTTACATGAGTGGCTACTTGATATAACGAATGTGGGAGAGTGCGGGTGATTACACGCTGTCAGACTACAGGAGTGGCTATTTGATATAATGACTGGGAGAGTGCGGGTGATTACATGTTGTCAGGCTACACGAGTTGTATTTGATATAACGACTGGGAGAGTGCAGGTGATTACACACTGTCAGGCTACAGGAGTGGTATTTGATATAACGACTGTGGGAGAGTGCGGGTGATTACACACTGTCAGACTACAAGAGTGGCTATTTGATATAACGACTGTGGGATAGTGCGGGTGATTGCATGCTGTCAGGCCCCAGGAGTGCGCTATTTGATATAACGACTGTGAGAGAGTGTGGGTGCTTAAACGCTGTCAGGTTACATGAGTGGCTATTTGATATAACGACTGTGGGAGAGTGCGGGTGATTACACGCTGTCAGACTACAGGAGTGGCTATTTGATATAACGACTGTGGGTGATTACATGCTGTCAGGCTCCAGGAGTGGCAATTTGATATAACGACTGTGGGAGAGTAAGGGTGATTACACACTGTCAGACTACATGAGTGGCCATTTGATATAACGACTGTGGGAAAGTGCGGGTGATTACATGCTGTCAGGCCCCAGGAGTGCGCTATTTGATATAACGACTGTGGGAGAGTGCGGGTGATTACACACTGTCAGACTACATGAGTGGCTATTTGATATAACGACTGGCAGAGTGTGAGTGATTACACATTACACACTGTCAGGCTCTAGCAGTGGCTATTTGATATAACGACTGTGGGATAGTGCGGGTGATTACATGCTGTCAGGCTCCAGCAGTGGATATTTGATATAACGACTGGGATAGTGCGGGTGATTACATGCTGTCAGGCTCCAGGAGTGGCAATTTGATATAACGACTGTGAGAGAGTGTGGGTGATTAAACGCTGTCCGGTTACATGAGTGGCTATTTGCTATAACGACTGTGGGAGAGTGCGGGTGATTACACGCTGTCAGGCTACAGGAGTGTGATATTTGATATAACGACTGTGGGCGAGTGCGGGTGATTACACGCTGTCAGGCTCCAGCAGTGGCTATTTGATATAACGACTGGGAGAGTGCGGGTTATTACATGCTACAGGAGTGGCTATTTGATGTAACGACTGAGCGAGTGTGGGTGATTACACGCTGTCAGGTTACATGAGTGGCTACTTGATATAACGACTGTGGGAGAGTGCGGGTGATTACACGTTGTCAGACTACAGGAGTGGCTATTTGATATAATGACTGGGAGAGTGCGGGTGATTACACGTTGTCAGGCTGCACGAGTTGTATTTGATATAACGACTGGGAGAGTGCAGGTGATTACACACTGTCAGGCTACATGAGTGGTATTTGATATAACGACTGTGGGAGAGTGCGGCTGATTACACACTGTCAGACTACATGAGTGGCTATTTGATATAACGACTGTGGGATAGTGCGGGTGATTGCATGCTGTCAGGCCTCAGGAGTGCGCTATTTGATATAACGACTGTGAGAGAGTGTGGGTGATTAAACGCTGTCAGGTTACATGAGTGGCTATTTGATATAACGACTGTGGAAGAGTGCGGGTGATTACATGCTGTCAGACCACAGGAGTGGCTATTTGATATAACGACTGTGGGTGATTACATTCTGTCAGGCTCCAGGATTGGCAATTTGATATAGCGACTGTTGGAGAGTAAGGGTGATTACACGCTGTCAGACTACATGAGTGGCTATTTGATAACGACTGTGGGAAAGTGCAGGTGATTACATGCTGTCGGGCCCCAGGAGTGCGCTATTTGATATAATGACTGTGGGAGAGTGCGGGTGATTACACACTGTCAGACTACATGAGTGGCTATTTGATATAACGACTGTGGGAGAGTGCGAGTGATTACACATTACACACTGTCAGGCTCTAGCAGTGGCTATTTGATATAACGACTGTGGGATAGTGTGGGTGATTACACACTGTCAGGCTACATGAGTGGCTATTGGATATAACGACTGTGGGTGATTACATGCTGTCAGGCTCCAGGAGTGGCTATTTGATATAACAACTGTGGGAGAGTGCGGGTGATTACACGCTGTCAGGCTACAGGAGTGGCTATTTGATATAACAACTGTAGGAAAGTGTGGGTGATTACACTCTATCAGGCTACAGGAGTGGCTATTTGATATACCAACTGCAGGAGAGTGCTTGTGATTACACGCTGTCAGACTACAGGAGTGGCTATTTGATATAACAACTGTGGGAAAGTGTGGGTGATTACACTCTATCAGGCTACAGGAGTGGCCATTTGATATACCAACTGCAGGAGAGTGCTTGTGATTACACGCTGTCAGACTACAGGAGTGGCTATTTGATATACCAACTGCAGGAGAGTGCTTGTGATTACACACTGTCAGACTACAGGAGTGGCTATTTGATATAACGACTATGGGAGAGTGTGGGTGATTACATGTTGTCAAGTTACAGGAGTGGCTATTTGATATAACTACTGTGAGAGAGTATGGGTGATTACATGTTGTCAGGCTACAGGAGTGGCTATTTGATATAACGACTGTGGGAGAGTGTGTGTGATTACACGTTGTCAAGCTACAGGAGAGGCTATTTGATATAACGACTGTGGGCTACAGGAGTGGCTATTTGATATAACAACTGTAGGAAAGTGTGGGTGATTAACCCCCATCAGGCTACATGAGTGGCTATTTGGATATAACACTATGATGTGTGATAACACGTTTGATATAACGACTATGGTGGGAGATTACACGTGTCAGCTAGAAGAGTTGGCATTTGATATAACGACTGGGAAGAGTGTGTGGGTGATTACACGTATGTCAGCTACAGGAGAGGCTATTGATATAACGACTGTGCACAGGAGTGGCTATTTCCAAAAGAAACTGAAGGGAAAGTGTGGTGATTAACACTCAATCAGCTACAAGAGTGGCTTATTTGATTATAACGACTGTGGGAAATGTGGTATTACCGCTGTCAGGCTCCAGAAGTGGCTATTTGATATAACAACTGTGAGAGAAAGGAGATTAACATGCTGTCAGCTCCAGGTGAGCGTGTGGCTATTTGATATAACCACTGTAGGACAGGGTGGTGATTACACTCTATAGGCTCCGGAGTGGGCTATTGATATAACCAACTTTGCAGAGAGTGCGGGTCCATTACAACCTGGTCAGACTACAGGAAGTGGCGGGGTATATTTGATAAAACGACAATGGGAGAGTGTGGGTGATTTACACGTTTGTCAAGCTTACAGGAATGGCTATTTGATATAAACGGGCAAGGAGGAGTGAGTGTTTGATATACACTTTGTCAAGCTAACTGGCGTGGCCTATTTGATATAACGACAGGTGGGAGACTGTGGGTGATTACATGTTGTCAGGCTACAGGAATGGCCATTTGATATAACGACTGTGGGAGAGTGTGGGTGATTACACGCTGTCAGGCTACAGGAGTGGCTATTTTATATAATGACTGTGGGAGAGTGCGGGTGATTACATGTTGTCAGGCTACAGGAGTGGCTATTTGATATAACAACTATAGGAGAGTGCGGGAGTGCGGGAGAGTGCAGGTGATTTCACGCTGTCAGGCTACAGGAGTGGCTATTTGATATAACAACTGCGGGAGAGTGAGGGTGATTACACACTGTCAGGCTACAGGAGTGGCTATTTGATATAACGACTATGGGAAAGTGAGGGTGATTACACACTGTCAGACTACAGGAGTGGCTATTTGATATAATGACTGTGGGAGAGTGAGGGTGATTACACGCTGTCAGGCTACAGGAGTGGTTATTTGATATAACGACTGTGGGAGAGTGAGGGTGATTACACACTGTCAGGCTACATGAGTGGATATTTGATATAACAACTGCAGGAGAGTGCGGGTGATTACACGCTGTCAGGCTACAGGAGTGACTATTTGATATAATGACTGGGAGAGTGCCTGTGATTACAAGCTGTCAGGCTACAGGAGTGACTATTTGATATAACAACTGTGGGAGAGTGAGGGTGATTACACGCTGTCAGGCTACAGGAGTGGCTATTTGATATAACGACTGTGTGTGATTACACGCTGTCAGGCTACAGGAGTTGTATTTGATATAACGACTGGGAGAGTGCGGGTTATTACACGTTGTCAGGCTACAGGAGTGGTATTTGATATAACGACTGTGGGAGAGTGGGTGATTACACGCTGTCAGGCTACAGGAGTTGTATTTGATATAACGACTGGGAGAGTGCGGGTGATTACACGTTGTCAGGCTACAGGAGTGGTATTGATATAGCGACTGGGAGAGTGGGTGATTACACGTTGATAGGCTACAGGAGTTGTATTTGATGTAACGACTGGGAGAGTGCGGGTGATTACACGTTGTCAGGCTACAGGAGTGGTATTTGATATAACGACTGGGAGAGTGGGTGATTACACGTTGTCAGGCTACAAGACTGGTATTTGATATAATGACTAGGAGAGTGGGTGATTACACGTTGTCCGGCTACAGTAGTTGTATTTGATATAACGACTGGGAGAGTGGGTGATTACACGCTGTCGGGCTACAGGAGTGGTATTTGATATAACGACAGTGGGAGAGTGGGTGATTACACGCTGTCAGGTTACAGGAGTGGTATTTGATCATATCATGCTGGTCACAGATCACATTTTTCCAGTCGCAGCCATTCATTGCTTTTCGTTATGAGACTAGCCAGTTGATTTTTACCGAAGAAGATGTGCGATATCTCCTTTACAAAATTTACAATTTGTTCCATAAATGATGTAAAAAATTGACAAAATGTTGAGAGAAAATGCAGAATTCCGCATTTGCTATGTCAATTTTGTCAACTTTCCACATCATTTACAGAAAATATTAGTTTCTGTAAATATATTTCCGAAAAATTACACATCTTTTGCTAGTATAAAATCGCATGGCTGGTCTCGTATTGCAATTTGTACATAATGATTCCCATTTCCCAATGAATCCTAATGGATATACATGTATGCCATTTTTAGCATTTTCTTTCATTGAGTGGAGCCACATTCGGGCATGACAAGACTTGAAAACATTTTTGCAGTTAAAATTGTGCGCTTATTCAAAATTTTAAAGAGAAAAATACAATGTTACCTACTTTTGTTCACTTACATTTGTTTTGAACGATGTTCTACTTTCCACCATATTGTTGTATTGACTGATTTTGATATGAAACGTCATAAAAAATAATGCACAAAATTGTAATTAGACTTAATTCCCGGGAGTTTGTCCACTGCTCCCCCGGGCGGGGAAGATATGCATAATGTATTTGTTCTCACAGCTGACCCTGGAATACCGTACAGATATATTCATCATATGTGGCTGTGACTGGAGAACTGGGCTTATGGTATTTGTGACTAGCTCCTGGTCAAACAGCACGCTCATGTAGCCTGATAATGATCTAGATTACTAGTTAGTAGCATTACGAGAGTTTAATTTGCGGAATGGAAAACAGTGTGGATCCTTATCAGACTGTGTGGATGCACTAGCTGATCTGGATCTACTCTTGTTGCAAAACCCATTAGACCCATCCAGTCACAGTTACATATATAACACAAACTACTTCTGTTTTTACCAAATCATATATTGAAATACATATACAGTGTACGTATTTGTCACCTAAGTTGTTTATATTTTTGATATAAATATTCAGTTCTGATTTTGGGATCTGGCCTTAAATGACCTTAGTTAATGATAGGCCGTTAAACACCAATAAATCAAATCAACCCATCCGTGCAGGTGAAATATGGGATTCCACCCCGTTAACCCAGGCTGTTGCCTGGCCATTAAACACCGTTAAATAAAACATAAATAAAAAATAACCCTGACATACCTCGATCTTTCATCACATAAGCAGACGTTTAATGTTGACTTCATCACAACAGAAAGAGAACAAAAACATATAAATAAAATAAACCACACATTTATTTCCATACTTGTTTCTGTTTACAGAATAGTAAACTACGACTTTCATCGCCTAGCGACAATCCTCACAGCATCACCATAGCAACGAGTGGCCTTGGCAACAGCATCAGTTCAATGTGGGACCATGAAAACCTGATAAACTATCAGACCGCGTCGACTAACGACACAGGTATCGAGCCCGGGCTGGACGCTGAACTGGACGTAGAGTTAGATAGTTTAGAACATCCACTGGACGACATAGATACGGGGCCGGATGTGGTGCTAAATGGTTACCTAGGAAACTCATTTACCGGGGGCACCATGAGGGATACGATAGATCTGTATCGCGAGATGGGCAGTGGAAGTGAATCCGAGTTTGATAATGAACCGTTTGATGTATGACATATGGTACAAGCTCACTAAATCTGAAATGAAGAAGAGCATGATGTTTTGATGGGTTTATAAAATTTTACAGAGACAAATATGAAAACTACTTCCAATTTGTTGGCTGTTATAGCACCGCCAGCATGTTAAGAGTTCATCGTTGTCTGGACTACTGTACTTTGAAATTTGAAACAAACTGGAAACAAACAAAATAACATACAAAATACATTTACCGTTTCATTGGGCAACACCAGTAGTTGAGAAATAAGTTCTCTATGCAACTGTATTATGAGTGTTGATTCAAGAGAAATTAGTGAAATGCTCTCTGATCTATTCAAACTGCATTGTAATCAAAATCAAATCCAACTGATAATATTCATTTAATAGGATACATTTAACTATTTATTATTTTTACATGCTCTTTCAGCATTTATTTCATCTTATCAAATTGCATCATTTAACCCTTAGACTGCTACACACAACAATTGTCATCTGCTGTTGCTTTTATATCTTGCCTTATTTCTCAATAAAAACATGGTTTGACAGCACTTCAGAATCATTTCCAATGGAAATGAATCTGAAGTGCTGTCGAAGCATGTTGTAAATTATTCTAAAGTGCTGTCAAAGCATGTTTTTGATGATAGAAATGGAAAATAGAAAATAAACAGCAGACAACAAACAAAATTATGATAGCAGTGTAATGGTTAAAGAATTATTGCCATGAAACACACAGTGTTGAAAGTCTTGGTTGGGACTACTAGTTTGCATTTATTAGTCAAATACTTTAGTCTACTTGTAGTATTTCCTACTGGTTTATCTGTGATACCATTTGTGATTACGACTATGTATGTGATATTGAAACAGGGTGAGACGATTAAAATGAGACATCACAACATATTTGGAGAAGAAATTACAGAAACCTGATAATACAATATACGTCTGTGAAGATATTTTGGTTGCCCTGTTAAAAATGTCCATTTATATGGTCCTATGTTTGTGATAATGACCGTCCTGTCTATGATGTGATATATGTAGATATATGTATGATATATATGGCATGGTATATCAGTTATATACAAATAAGACAAATAGGCACATGTACATGGGGTCTCATCCATACATATGGTTGTGACTGGAGAGATGTGATACACCGTGGCTTTGCACATTTCGTTACAAATGGGGCTTATGGGGTTTTGCGACCAGTGTAGATCCAGATCAGTCTGTGCATCCGCACAGTCAGATCAAGATCTGCTCTTTTCGCCATTCCATTAATATGTATCAATTTAGCAGGTATATAGTTGGCCATTGAACATATACACACTGGCCAATACAAATATGCAGCTGGAGAAACACCTGTCGTGCTTTTAACAATTAATATATATCATTATCAGGCTACAGGTGTGTGCTATTTGAGCAAGAGCTACACTGGACACAAACCCCATAAGCCCCATTTCTCCAGTCACAGCCACAAAATATGTAAATTAGTTGGTAAGGTAAGGTGTATTCATACATGTAAACACAATATGGCAAATGCCATGAAAGGTTTTTGTTGCGCCCGCTTGCGGTCAGCGCGATATAGTCGGCACATTAACATACGTCCGTACATACGTGCGTCCGGGTTAAAGTTCGTTAAGTTTTTCGGTATACTATCAATGCCTCAGCGGGCGTGACCTGCTGGCCATAGCCATCTAGTTTTTAGTTACAGCTAACGTGATTTTAGGCCAGGTCAACAGGGTTGAATCTTGTATTTCACCTGTATATCTGGCAGTGGATCTACACTGTAAACATTCCATTCTGATTTGTAGTGTCGAAGGGGTTTATATGAAAATGTTTTATTTTTATCAACATCAGTTTAATTGAAATTGACATGTTAGTTTTGATCTACCAATTGTATCGAAAGACGCTATGCGATTATTAATTTTGAATTTGGGTTGCTTCTTAAGTACTTAAGTTTTCTTCATATTTTCGTTTTCGGATGAAAACTTAGTTTCATTTTACCAATTTGAAGCAAATGGGGTACAAACATGTATGTCGTGCTTGCTATTTATTTAACAGGTATCTGTTTATTTGATGAAGTTGGCAAAAATAATATTTTCAGTAAAATCATGCAGAATAACTTTTAATGCATATTTACACTGACATCGGTGTTCACCCGCTTGCCGGCCAACACATTTATGTTTTAGACCAGATTGACCAGTGGTCGAAACAAATATGTGACCGAGACTCAAGAAATGGCGCTTATGGGATTTGTCTCCAGTGTAGCCCCCCGATTAAATAACGCACTCCTGAAGCCTGATAACGATCTATATTCCTTATTAGAAGCATGATGAATATTTCATTGATGGAATGGCAAACAGTGCAGATCCTGATCAGACTGTGCGGATGCACAGGCTGATCTGGATATACATTGGTCTCAAAACCCATAATCCCATTTCTCCAGCTGCATATTTGTATTGGCCAGTGTGTATATGGTAAATTGATACATATTGTTAATTTCTCATCTGTGATAACGTTTACATGTATTCATTTATTTGTATTGTGAATCATGAATATTTCCCAAATTATACATTTACATAAAATCAGATACTTGTCGTAACTGTAGATAACAGTTATTATTTATTTGTACTGGCTAGAATTCCGTCCTAATGTTTACATATGGGTAAATGTATCCATACTGGTAGTATATTATACCTCCGGCATACAAAGTATGTCGAGGGATATATAGTTTTCATAATTCCGTCTGTTTGTCAGTCCGTCCGTCCGTCCGTCCCATGTTAAAGTTTTTGGTTACCCATTATCTCTGCAACAGCAAGTCGTATTGACTTCAAACTTCATATACTTCCTTATCATCATCCATATTTTCATTCCATGCCACACCCATGCAGCCTTCCTGTCCAAGGTCAAGGTCAAATTACTTTTTGTGTTCAAGTTTTTTTTTCATATTTGCATTAAGTTTTTATTTGTGGGTCCCGGCGGCGGGCGGCGGTATACATGAGCTCCTGCTCACTTTCTCTAGTTGTCGATACAAATGGCTATTTATAGATTTAATTTCCTTCTTGATCAATTTGATTCCAGTTGTATATTTGCATTTGCTAAAAAACTTTTTACACATCCACTGACGTACCATTATTGTTTGCATTTAAACTTCCTCTCAAAATAGCTGTACATGAAAAAAACAACAAAAAAAACCTTCTATATTGTTGTAGGGAGGTTAGTTATATTAGCAATTGTTCAACGAGGGATCGTAGCTAGTTATCTCCCGTTGAATTTACATGTATAAATAGAAACTGGTCTAAATTGTGTAGTTTTAAAGGGACCTTATTGCTTGTAAAAAGAGCAAATGTAGCATATGTTGTGAAAATGAGCCATTATAGTGATTTCTACTAGACTGTTCATCCAAATCATCCTACATATCTATGCAATCTGATCCGAGACTGCATTATTTGCCAGATTAATATTTTCACGCTTATTAATATTATTGCATACAGAGTAGACCCAGTTCAGACTGCACATTTGTGTCTGATCTGGGTTTACTCTGTTTGCAAAACTCAATGTTTGTGCTATTCAGTAAGAAATAAACGCTGAAATACAGCATAGGACCGGATCGCTATACATAGATTTGCAAAGGGAAATAACTAGCTATGATCCCTCCGTAGAATATACAATAGTGGTCGTTACAGAGGGATATTTTGTAGAGATGGACATTCATTGAAGGTCTACTTTCCATTGTATCTCTTCATCCAAGTCATTCTTCACTTAGGATGCTGGGTAGTTCCGTTAACTGGCTGTGACAGGAGAAATGGGGCTTATGGGATTTGTGTCTACTGTCTGTTTCACGAAAGCTGCCCAAATTTTACGGCCATATAAACAATTCAAAAACAATATTTTTTTTGATAATATTAAATTAAAGGAAAATTTAACAATGAGCCTTCTTTTTATTTTGTGAAATTTGGTGAAATATTTATTTTATTGCGAAAAAACAATTTCCCCATGTTAAATTCCCATAGACATCTTCACAGAGTGAGTGAAGATGTCTATGGGGATTTAACATGGGGAAAAGTTTTAGAATTTCAGAAATACTGGACCGATTTTCAAAATTTAACTTTTGTTTTCTTTATAGTTAGATAATTTCCAAGATATCTAGCCAGGTTTCAGTCAATTTCCAAAAATTTTCGTTTTTTGACTTCTCCCACACTCCTCTACCTCTTTTTTCCCCATGTTAAATTCCCATAGAGAAATCAATTTTTTGTAATAAAACCAATATTTGACCAAATTTCACGAAATAAAAAGAAGGCTCATTCTTAAATTTTCCTTTAATTTAATATTATCGAAAATAATTTTGTTTTTGAATTGTCTATATAGCCGTAAAATTTGGACAGCTTTCGTGAAACAAACTATAGTGTACTCCTGATCAAATAGCACACTCATGTTTCCTTTGTAGTAGCACGACGCGTGGTTCATTGATGGAATGGCGAACATTGCAGATCCTGATCAGACTGATGCGATCTACATTGGTCGCCAGAGCCATAAGCCCAATTTCTCCAGTCACAGCCACTTATTATCCCTCGCAGATAGGATTTGGATTAGCTGTTCCAGGTTAATATATTTGGAAGAACTTTACTATATGTCAATGAAAGTATATTTTATGATTCAAGAGATGTGGTAAATATACATGGACCGAGACGTGAATGAGTATGGTAGGGAGAATGTATTGTATGAGTATGGTAGGGAGAATGTATTGTATGAGTATGGTGGGGAGAATGTATTGTAGGAGTATGGTAGGGAGAATGTATTGTAGGAGTATGGTAGGGAGAATGTATGTAGAGTGGTGGGGGAGAATGTATTGTAGGGGAGTATGTAGAGTATGTGGAGAATGTATTGTAGGAGTGTAGGGAGAAGTATTGTATGAGTATGGTAGGTGAGAATGTAGTTTACGTGTAGGGTAGGGAGTATGTATTGTATGTGTATGGTAGGGAGAATGAATTGTAGAGTATGTGGGAGAATGTATTGGTAGGAGGGTATGGTAAGTGGAGAATGATTGTTAGGAGTATGGCAGGGAGAATTATTGGTACGGGAGTAAGGTGGGGAGAATTGTATTTGTAGAGTATGGTAGAAGGTATGGTAGGAGAATGTATTGTATGGAGTATGGTAGGGAGAATGTATTGTATGAGTATGGTAGGGAGAATGTATTGTACGAGTATGGTAGGGAGAATGTATTGTATGAGTATGGTAGGGAGAATGTATTGTATGAGTATGGTAGGGAGAATGTATTGTATGAGTATGGTAGGGAGAATGTATTCGGCTTAATCTCTTACATGTACCGTCTGTTCCACATTTTTCTGCATACAAATTTTGGATATTAAACACATTAACTTTAAAAAATTAAAAATGTATGTAATTTTTCATCAATAACAAAATGTTACCCTCCCTAAAATAATATTTTGATGAAATTCCATCAAATATTGATTTTAAAAGGAAAATAAAAAAGTTTAATTGATAATATTGAATATTTTGGAATTTGTGGGCCAATTTTCAAAATCTAACTTGTTTTCTTAGTTACATCCTTTCCAAACTATCTAGTCTAGTTTCGGAGTTGCTTTCCAGTTATTTTTTTTTCGTTTTTCGACTACTAGACACTTGACACTCCCCAGCTCCTTTTCCCCCATGTAAATTCCCATTAGGAAAATTGTTTTTTTCACTATAAAATTAATATTTGAAGGAATTTCGCCAAATATAAATAATTTGGGATGCTGACTTTTTTGTTATTGATGAAGCAGTAGTTACATTTAAATATTTGTTTAGCTCTAATGTGTTTTAATAATAGCCAAAAGTTCATCAGCAGCAAAATGTGGAACAGGTAGTAGGCAAAACTATTCTCAGTGAATACTTTTTGTTGTATTTTGTTGAAATCGTCTGAATGAGACGACTCAAATGGGATGCAAACACTGTCGGTTCATGTTTGCTAAAGAAGAATAGAATGTATCAGGTTTAAATGATTAGATAAAAGTCTTCTTGTATTTTGTCACAACTTATTTGAGTTTGATTTGATGATGAGGTGATTGAAATTAAATGAGACAATACAAGGACCCCAGTCATGGCGAAAATATACTATTTTTCCGACTTTTTTTCTGCACAAAAGTACATGTTGTTACCACTCATTTGAACCATCTTGGCGAGATGGTTCAAATGAGTGGTAACAACAGACACTTTCATTGAAAAATGAAGCAAATAGAAAACAATGTTTGTATATTTAGATACCTGTGAATGGGTATCTGGCGGGGTTAAAGTGTAGTGGAATGTGATGGGTTTTGTAATGTATGTGGGTTGTAGAGTTATTACCAGACGCAGCATTTATCATCATCATCATTAACATTAAATGTGCTAATTCATTTGCTTTTACTTGTATTGTGTAGACAGAACTACGAGGGATTTCTTTGGCAAGTTGTCGGCACGCGACATGGCTACATATGGGCTGGCAGCGAACAAAAGACCATTATGACACATGTAACAAGTCCTTTTAGGACATTAAATTCTAAAATTATTGGATTTAAGTACATTTGTATAAATCATGTTTTAAATTTCGATAGATTTCCCAGTAATGTGTTCATAATCACAAAGCAAATAAAAACATCTTGCAGTGTTCATATTCATGAAATATCATGTTATCTCGCTAAATCTCGGTTCCCAGGGTGTCCGGTTTAGCGAGATTCCACTGTATGAAAATCTACAAAGGAACGGAATCTGTCCTGTTTGCCGATGTTGTTGGGCCAGTTCTACCGGTCAGTGGCCCATTTCTGTCCATATGTATGGTGTTCAAGACCATGTTTACATGTAGAACATTGTCAAATCTCCACATATTTTTGTAGCGTATATTTGTATTATTTATGTTTTTTAAATTAAAAATATATATAAACAATACCAGGTTGTCAGTATCTTTGCTTTGTAAAAGCCCCAGTGTGTGTAGAACACCATATAATTATGCCAAGCCAAATGCACAATAATTCCTTAAACCATGGTTTGGAGCTCAAACCCTAGTTAGGCTCCTCAAACCCTAGTTTGGGCTTAAACTGCCATTTGAGATCCCAAATGGTAGTTTTCTTAAACCCTGGTTTGAGCAATTATTGTGCACTTGGCGGCAGAAACCACCGTTTGGACTCTCAAACTAGGGTTTCTGATAGCTTAAACCACGATTTGAGCTCAAACCCCAGTTTAGACTGCCCAAACCCTAGTTTCGGCTCGCCAAATGCACAATAATTCCCTAAACACCAGTTTGAGAGTCTAAACCAGGGTTTAGGCTCTCAAACCCCAGTTTGAGCAATTATTGTGCATTTGGCCAGAAACTGCCGTTTGAGGTCGTAATCGAATAAAACGCCCAAACCTTAGTTTGGACCCAAACCACAGTTTAAGAAAAAAAATGCCAATCGTGATCCCAAACGGTTGTTTTCTTAAACCCTGGTTTGAGCAATTATTGTGCACTTGGCGGCAGAAACCACCGTTTTGACGCTCAAACAAGGGTTTCTGATAGCTTAAACCACGGTTTGAGCTCAAACCCCAGTTTAGACTGCCCAAACCCTAGTTTAGGCTCGCCAAATGCACAATAATTCATTAAACCCCAGTTTGAGATCCTAAACCAAACCCCATTTGAGCAATTATTGTGCATTTGGCCAGAAACTGCCGTTTGAGGTCGTAATCGGTAGTTAATTTACTAAATCGGCCTAAACGGTGGTTTCTGTAACCCCGAGTTACGATTGGTTAAAGTGATCACAAAGCCTGGTTATCATTGGCTGATCGCTTAAAATATGTTTTGGGCATTCGTCACACCCCGAGTTACGATTGGTTCATCGATCTCAAAGCCTAGTTACCAGTTAGGATGATCGATTTAGCCCACGGTTATCGGAGGCATGGAAATGCACGGCATCACTGAATGGCGTAATGATCGATTATTTGGATAAAGGTGAAAATACGGCGTAAAGGGGGAAAGAAAATCGGCGTAATTATCTGAGAGAGGTGAATGCACATCCATCCATCCATCTTTTATTTTCTTTCTTGATTTAAAATACTGACCCAAAACCATTTGCGTATAGTACACGGGATATGTGTAATGTGGTATGTGGCTCTTACTATTAATTTGACCAGAAACACATATTACTTATGTCTCTGATGTGACATATAACATAATAATCCAAATAATTAATTGATTTGAATTTCAAGTTATCAGTTCTACTTATTTTTGCTGACCGACAAAATTAAATAGGAATAGAGCTGAATTAACTTCAATTTCATGTTAGCATTACCAAAAATTACTTTCTTTTGCTTCATTTAACTTGCAAAATCTCCTACCATACCGACCGATCATAAATAAATTTGAAGCCACCTGAATTTATAGCATAATTAATTGAAGTAACGTGAAGTTACAATTCATAAAAATTACTTATTTTTGCTGACCAACAAAAAATTTAACTTCCGAAATCTTATATCATACCGACGGAGAATAATTAAATTATTGAATTAACTTGAAGTTCAAGTTAGCATTCCTAAAAATTATTTATTTTACCAGACCGCCAAGAAATTTAACTTGCAATATCTCATATCATACCGACCGATGTTAATTAAATGTGTATACACATGAAATTATAGAATAAATAATTGAATTAGCTTGAATTTCAAATTAGCATTTCTAAAAATTACTTATTTTTGCTGACCGCAAAAAGATTTAACTTGCGATATCTCATATCATGCCGACCAAGGATAATTAAATGTGTATACACCTGAAATTATAGAATAATTCATTGAATTAGCTCGAAGTTAGCATTCCTCAAAATTACTTATTTTTCCTGACCGCAAAAAAAATTAACTTGCGATATGGCAGATCATACCAACTGAGAATAACTAAATTTGAATACAGCTGAATAATTAATTGAAATAACTTGAATTTCCAATTAGCATTCCAAAAAATTACTTATTTTTGCTGACCGCGAAAAAATTTAACTAGTGATATCTCATATCATACCGACCGAGGATAATTCAATGTGTATACACCTGAAATTATAGAATAAATAATTGAATTAGCTTGAAGTTCAAGTTAGCATTCCTCAAAATATTTATTTTACCAGACCGCCAAGAAATTTAACTCGCGATATCACATCATACCGACCGATGTTAATTAAATGTGTATACACCTGAACTTATAGCATAATTAATTGAATGAGCTTGAAGTTGAAGTTAGCATTCCTAAAAATTACTTATTTTTCCTGACCGCATAAAAATTTAACTTGCCATATGGCAGATCATACCGACCGAGCATAACTAAATTTGAATACAGCTGAATAGTTAATTGAAATAACTTGAATTATCAATTAGTATTCCTAAAAATTACTTATTTTTGCTGGCCGCAAAAAAAATTAACTTGCGATATCTCATATCATACCGACCGATGTTAATTAAATGTGTATACACCTGAAATTATAGCATAATTAATTGAATTAGCTTGAAGTTCAAGTTAGCATTCCAAAAAATTACTTATTTTTGCTGACCGCGAAAATTTTTTACTTGCGATATCTCATATCATACCAACTGAGGATAATTCAATGTGTATGCACCTGAAATTATAGAATAAATAATTGAATTACCGGTAGCTTGAAGTTCAAGTTAGCTTTCCTAAAAATTACTTACTTTACCAGACCGCCAAGAAATTTAACTTGCGATATCTCATATCATGCCGACCGATGTTAATTAAATGTGTATACACCTGAAATTATAGCATAATTAGTTGAATTAGCTTGAAATTCAAGTTAGCATTCCAAAAAATTACTTATTTTTGCTGACCGCCAAGAAATTTAACTTGCGATATCTCATATCATACCGACCGATGTTAATTAAATGTGTATACACCTGAAATTATAGCACAATTATTTGAATTAGCTTGAAATTCAAGTCAGCATTCCAAAAAATTACTTATTTTTGCTGACCGCGAAAAATGTTACTTGCGATATCTCATATCATACCGACCGAGGATAATTCAATGTGTATACATCTGAAATTATAGAATAAATAATTGAATTAGCTTGAAGTTCAAGTTAGTATTCCTAAAAATTACTTATTTTTGCTGACCGCGAAAAAATTTAACTTACGATATCTCATATCATACCGACCGAGGATAATTCAATGTGTATACATCTGAAATTATAGAATAAATAATTGAATTAGCTTGAAGTTCAAGTTAGCATTCCTCAAAATTCTTTATTTACCAGACCGCCAAGAAATTTAACTTGCGATATCTCATATCATACTGACCGATGTTAATTAAATGTGTATACACCTGAAATTATAGCACAATTATTTGAATTAGCTTGAAATTCAAGTCAGCATTCCAAAAAATTACTTATTTTTGCTGACCGCGAAAAATGTTACTTGCGATATCTCATATCATACCGACCGAGGATAATTCAATGTATATACATCTGAAATTATAGAATAAATAATTGAATTAGCTTGAAGTTCAAGTTAGCATTCCTAAAAATTACTTATTTTTGCTGACCGCGAAAAAATTTAACTTGCGATATCTCATATCATACTGACCGAGGATAATTCAATGTGTATACACCTGAAATTATAGAATAAATAATTGAATTAGCTTGAAGTTCAAGTTAGCATTCCTCAAAATTATTTATTTTACCAGACCGCCAAGAAATTTAACTTGCGACATCTCATATCATAGCGACCGATGTTAATGAAATGTGTATACACCTGAAATGATAGCATAATTAATTGAATTAGCTTGAAGTTCAAGTTAGCTAGCATTCCTAAAAAATACTTATATTTCCAAACCGCCAACAAATTTAACTTGCGATATCTCATATCATACCGACCGAGGATAATAAAATGTGAATACACCTGAAATTACAGCATAATTAATTTAATTAGCTTGAAGTTCAAGTTAGCATTCCTAAAAATTACTTATTTTTGCTGACCGCGAAAAAATTTAACTTACGATATCTCATATCATACCGACCGAGGATAATTCAATGTGTTCTGAAATTATAGAATAAATAATTGAATTAGCTTGAAGTTCAAGTTAGCATTCCTCAAAATTCTTTATTTACCAGACCGCCAAGAAATTTAACTTGCGATATCTCATATCATACTGACCGATGTTAATTAAATGTGTATACACCTGAAATTATAGCACAATTATTTGAATTAGCTTGAAATTCAAGTCAGCATTCCAAAAAATTACTTATTTTTGCTGACCGCGAAAAATGTTACTTGCGATATCTCATATCATACCGACCGAGGATAATTCAATGTATATACATCTGAAATTATAGAATAAATAATTGAATTAGCTTGAAATTCAAGTCAGCATTCCAAAAAATTACTTATTTTTGCTGACCGCGAAAAATGTTACTTGCGATATCTCATATCATACTGACCGAGGATAATGCAATGTGTATACACCTGAAATTATAGAATAAATAATTGAATTAGCTTGAAGTTCAAGTTAGCATTCCTCAAAATTATTTATTTTACCAGACCGCCAAGAAATTTAACTTGCGACATCTCATATCATACCGACCGATGTTAATGAAATGTGTATACACCTGAAATGATAGCATAATTAATGGAATTAGCTTGAAGTTCAAGTTAGCTAGCATTCCTAAAAAATACTTATTTTTCCAAACCGCCAACAAATTTAACTTGCGATATCTCATATCATACCGACCGAGGATAATAAAATGTGAATACACCTGAAATTATAGCATAATTAATTTAATTAGCTTGAAGTTCAAGTTAGCATTCCTAAAAATTACTTATTTTTCCTCACCGCATACAAATTGAACTTGCGATATGGCAGATCATACCGACCGAGCATAACTAAATTTGAATACAGCTGAATAATTAATTAAAATAACTTGAAATTCAAGTTAGCATTCCAAAAAATTACTTATTTTTGCTGACCGCGAAAAATTGTACTTGCGATATCTCATATCATACCGACCGAGGATAATTCAATGTGTATACACCTGAAATTATAGAATAAATAATTGAATTAGCCTGAAGTTCAAGTTAGCATTCCTAAAAATTACTTATTTTTGCTGACCGCCAAGAAATTTAACTTGCGATATCTCATATCATACCGACCGATGTTAATTAAATGTGTATACACCTGAAATTATAGCACAATTATTTGAATTAGCTTGAAATTCAAGTCAGCATTCCAAAAAATTACTTATTTTTGCTGACCGCGAAAAATGTTACTTGTGATATCTCATATCATACCGACCGAGGATAATTCAATGTGTATACATCTGAAATTATAGAATAAATAATTGAATTAGCTTGAAGTTCAAGTTAGCATTCCTCAAAATTCTTTATTTACCAGACCGCCAAGAAATTTAACTTGCGATATCTCATATCATACTGACCGATGTTAATTAAATGTGTATACACCTGAAATTATAGCACAATTTTTTCAATTAGCTTGAAATTCAAGTCAGCATTCCTAAAAATTACTTATTTTTCCTCACCGCATACAAATTGAACTTGCGATATGGCAGATCATACTGACCGAGCATAACTAAATTTGAATACAGCTGAATAATTAATTGAAATAACTTGAAGTTCAAGTTAGCATTCCAAAAAATTACTTATTTTTGCTGACTGGGAAAAAATTTAACTTGTGATATCTCATATCATACCGACCGAGGATAATTCAATGTGTATACACCTGAAATTATAGAATAAATAATTGAATTAGCTTGAAGTTCAAGTTAGCATTCCTAAAAATTACTTATTTTTGCTGACCGCGAAAAAATTTAACTTGCGATATCTCATATCATACTGACCGAGGATAATTCAATGTGTATACACCTGAAATTATAGAATAAATAATTGAATTAGCTTGAAGTTCAAGTTAGCATTCCTCAAAATTATTTATTTTACCAGACCGCCAAGAAATTTAACTTGCGACATCATTTAACTTGCGGAATCTCATATCATAGCGACCGATCATAATTGGATTTTAATACAACTAAATTTATAGCTTGAATTTCAAGTTCCTAACTATTACTCATATTTTGGTTGACCTCCAAAAAATAAAATTTAACTCATAACTTTAATCTCATATCATACCGACCAAGCATAATTAAATTGGAATACAGCTGAATTTAAATTCATTGCATAATTAATTGAAGTTAGCAGTCCCAAAAATTACTTAATGTTGCAGACCGCCAAAAAATGGAACTCACAAAATCTCATTACATACCGACCGAGCATAATTAAATTTGAATACAGCTGAATAATTAATTCCATTAACTTGAATTTCAAGTTAGCTTTCCCAAAAATTGGTTATTTTTGCTTACCGCCAACATTTTTAACTCACTTGCAAAATCTGATATTATACCGACCGAGCATAATTAAATTTGAACACATTTAATTTTGTCTAGCCGAATATCAAATGCCGGCCGACAAAATATTTTATCTTGATTGTGAAGTCTCAAATCTTACAAACCGAGCATAAGTCTTGCAAAATATCACATTCATCATGTTCCTAGAAATTAATTATTCATGCGAGCCGGCAAAATATTTTATTTGTGAAGTCTCAAATCTTACAAACCGACGATAATTTTTGCAAAATATCGCATTCATAAAAATTAATGATTTATGTCGGCGGACAAAATGTTAATTTGTGAACTCTTGCATCTTAAAAAACGAGCTTTTTATTTGTGAAAAATTATCGCATTCATAACTGAAAAATTAACTATGTATGCCGGCCGACTAAATATTTCATTCGTGAAGTCTCAAGTCTTACAAACCGAGCATAATTATTGCAAAATAATTAATGATCTTCTTCTCAGTGGTTTGTTGCACAAGAGTAATTAAGCATTTGTTTAATTTATATTGGCAAACTGCTGAATTTACATGAAAAAGGATTATTTTTTTTCTGACCACAAAAAAATATAACTTGTGAAGTATCCTAGTATATATTATATAGTACATGTATTATATTTCCAGAAGATTGAATTATCTTATTCAACTTGTCTAAAACTGTAATTAAGCAACAGTTTAAATTAATTAGGCAACAACTGAATTTCATTAGTCGAAGACACTAGTTATGCATCAATTTAATTTCTATTTGCTAAATATTCATAAAAAATGAATTATTTACTATGCCAGCCGACAACTATTTTATTTGTGAAGTCTCAAATCTTACAAACCAAGCATAATTTTTGCAAAATATCGCATTCATAAAACCAAGTATAATTTTAATGATCTTCTGGTTTGTTGCAGAGAGTAATTAAGCATCTATTTAATATATATTGGCAATTACCGCGGAATTTACATAAAAAAAAAACATGTCTGCTCACCGCTAAAAAATGTAACTTGTGAAGTCTCATAGAATATCGACAGAGCATAATAATTGAATTATCTTATTCAGCTTGTTGAAAACTCTAATTACAAACCGAGCATAACCTTTGCAAAATATTGCCATAAAAAATAATTATCTATGTCAGTCAAAAATATTTCATTTACTCTTATAAGTAGAATCCCCACTGTATCCAGACTGATTAGGGACTACACTGATGTACATATTGCCGGTAGTCTAATCAGCCTTGGTAAATATGCAAGCTGATCAGGGACTACTAGTGCATGTGTTGCAGTACATGGTGTCGGTTGTCTGGTCAACCTAGTTAGATATGGAGGCTGATCAGGGACTACGTTGGTATACATAGTGTCGGTAGTCTGATCAACATAGCTAGGTATGCCGCGTGATCAGGGACTACACTGATGTACATAGTGTCGATAGCCTGATCAACCTAACTAGTTGTGCCGCCTGATCAGGGATTGCACTGATATACATAGTGTGGGTAGCCTGATCAAACCTAGCTAAGACATGTCGCCTGATCAGGGACTACGCTCGTATACTATATGAATGTAGGACAAAACCCCCTTTGACATAACACCCTTCGTGTGAAAATGACAACATGGACAATAAACCCTTCATGATTTTGATAGGGCGGACATAACCCCCTTCATGATTTGTACAGGGTGGACATAACCCCCTTCATGATGTGTACAGGGTGGACAAAACCCCCTTCATTAATTCCCGGATGAATTTAACATTTGTTTGCTGTTTATTATTATTGATGATATTATTTTGCTTAAATTTAAACAAATCATAATATACAACAAACAAATATTCATATATTGTCTAATATATAGTGTCGGTAGCCTGATCAACCTAGCTAGATATGGCGCCTGATCAGGGACTACACCAGTGTACGGATTACCGATAGTCTGATCAACCTAGGTAGATATGTCGGCTGCTCAGAGATACACCGGTGTACAGATTACCGATAGTCTGATCAACCCAACTGGATATGCCGGCTGCTCATGGACTATACTGGTGTATAGATTACCGATAGTATGAACAACTTAGCTACACATGCAGCCGCCTGATCAGGGACTACACCGGTGTACAGATTACCGATATTCTAGTCAACCTAGCTAGATATGCCTGCTGCTCAGGGAATACACCGGTGTACAGATTACCGATAGTCTGGTCAACCTAGCTAGATATACCGGCTGCTTAGGGACTACACCGGTGTAGAGATTACCAATAATCTGGTCAACGTAGCTAGATATGCCGCCTGCTCAGGGACTACACCGGTGTACAGATTACCGATAGTATGATCAACCTAGTTAGTTATGCCGGCTGCTCAGGGACTACACTGGTGTACAAATAGTCTGATCAACCTAGCTAGATATGCCGGCTGCTCTGGGACTACACTGGTGTACCGATTACTGATAGTCTGATCAACCCAACTAGATATGCCGGTTGTTCATGGACTATACTGGTGTATAGATTACCGATAGTCTGAAAAACTTAGCTAGACATGCTGCCGCCTGATCAGGGACTACACCGGTGTACAGATTACCGATAGTCTAGTCAACCTAGCTAGATATACCGGCTGCTGAGGGACTACACCGGTGTACAGATTACCGATAATCTGGTCAACGTAGCTAGATATGCCGCCTGCTCAGGGACTACACCGGTGTACAGATTACCGATAGTATGATCAACCTAGTTAATTATGCCGGCTGCCCGGACTACACGGGTGTACAGATAGTGTTCAACCTTGCAGATTGCGGTGCTTGGGACTACATGGTCGTACAGTTAGTCCTGATCATCCTAGCTTAGAATGCCGCTGCTCTGGGACTACACTGGTTGGTACCGATTAACCTGATAGTCTGGTCAACCTGTAGCTGATAATGCCGGGCTGCTCAGGGGACTACCGCCGGGTGTATAGTATGTTTGACCGATAGTCTGGTCAACCTAGCTAGATATGCCGGCTGATCAGGGACTACATCGGTGTACAGATTACTGATAGTTTGATCAACCCAACTGGATATGCCGGCTGCTCAGGGACTACACTAGTGTACATATTACTGGTAGTCTCATCAACCCAAGTGGATATGCCGGCTGCTCAGGGACTAAACCGGTGTACAAATTACTGATAGTCCGATCAAACTACCTAAATATGCCGGCTGCTCAGGGACTACACTGTTGTACATATTAGCAATAGTGTGGTCGTCCCAAGTTAATGAGCATGCTGATCGGGCACTACACTGGTATACAATTTGGTGATATTCTCAGCAGCCTGTGTGTATATGCCAGTTGATCAGGGACTATACTGATCTACCGATTGTCGATATTCTGATCAGCGTGGATTGATAATTACTGCGTTAATAACATTTTAATCCATTGTTTGCACCAAGGTGTGATACCCGGATGTTTATTGTCAATTGGTGATTATACAACTAGTACCTTACAATATAGCCCACCAGTATAGCCCAATATCACACTGCGCTTACCGGCTGTCTGATCAGGCCATACGCTGGTGGTCGTTGAGTCAATACAGCATTTGCTATGTTTATTAGTAACAATCTGCTGAATGTAAAAGTACTTAATTATTATGAGTAGGGTATACACTGCAAACATATATGTTCTAAGGTCACTCTTCTTAACTGACGTCACAGTTTCGCACCTGTATGCAGCTACTGTTCATAAATTGGGAAAATATGCTGATAATGACAGGCAAGAGAGTAAGAAAACATGTTCATATTCGTCTTATGATAAGACAACATTATTTTTGCAATTATTAAAATATCCTTTGTTAATTTTTGTCACCATTTCAGTATTCAATTGTTGTTGCAGACGCGCGAAAACGCGTCAGTTAATGAAAACCCGACATTCCAAATTATCCGACCAATGATAACTACGCTTCCAGCGGGAAGGAATTTCTGTCAGCCAATCAAAACAAGACATTGAGAAAATTTTCGTCCAATGAAAACCATACATTGAGCCTAAACCCTGGTTTAAGCTCAAACCGTGGTTTAAGCTATCAGAAACCCTAGTTTGAGAGTCCAAACGGTGGTTTCTGCCGCCAAGTGCACAATAATTGCTCAAACCAGGGTTTAAGAAAACTACCGTTTGGGATCACGATTGGCAGTTTTTTTTCTTAAACTGTGGTTTGGGTCCAAACTAGGGTTTAGGCTTTTTATTCGATTACGACCTCAAACGGCAGTTTCTGGCCAAATGCACAATAATTGCTCAAACTGGGGTTTGAGAGCCTAAACCATGGTTTAGACTCTCAAACTGGGGTTTAGTGAATTAATGTGCATTTGGCGAGCCTAAACTAGGGTTTGGGCAGTCCAAACTGGGGTTTGAGCTCAAACCGTGGTTTGAGCTATCATAAACCATAGTTTGAGCGTCTAAACGGTGGTTTCTGCCGCCAAGTGCACAATAATTGCTCAAACCAGGGTTTAAGAAAACTACCGTTTGGGATCACGATTGGCAGTTTTTTTCTTAAACTGTGGTTTGGGTCCAAACTAGGGTTTAGGCTTTTAATTCGATTACGACCTCAAACGGCAGTTTCTGGCCAAATGCACAATAATTGCTCAAACTGGGGTTTGAGAGCCTAAACCATGGTTTAGACTCTCAAACTGGGGTTTAGTGAATTAATGTGCATTTGGCGAGCCTAAACTAGGGTTTGGGCAGTCCAAACTGGGGTTTGAGCTCAAACCGTGGTTTAAGCTATCATAAACCATAGTTTGAGCGTCTAAACGGTGGTTTCTGCCGCCAAGTGCACAATAATTGCTCAAACCAGGGTTTAAGAAAACTACCGTTTGGGATCACGATTGGCAGTTTTTTTCTTAAACTGTGGTTTGGGTCCAAACTAGGGTTTAGGCTTTTAATTCGATTACGACCTCAAACGGCAGTTTCTGGCCAAATGCACAATAATTGCTCAAACTGGGGTTTGAGAGCCTAAACCCTGGTTTAGACTCTCAAACTGGGGTTTAGGGAATTATTGTGCATTTGGCGAGCCTAAACTAGGGTTTGGGCAGTCTAAACTGGGGTTTGAGCTCCAAACCATGGTTTAAGGAATTATTGTGCATTTGGCTTGCCATAACCATACAATTTGCAGAAAACCTCACTATGTTTATATAATGGTGTTTAATGGCTAAGGTCATTTGTGGCTGTGACTGGAGAAATGGGACTTCAAATACTACTCGTGTAGCCTGATAATGATTTGTAAACGTTTGTTCAAAGCAGGACAGGTGTTTCATTGATGGCATGGAGAAAAGCAGATGCCCAGGCTGATCTGGATCTGAACAATACGCTGCATTTATCCAATCACAGCCATATTTTAGGCCTGCAGTTTACAAGGTCTAATCACATTTCACCTGTACGGTAATTCCAAAATCAGAACTGAATATTTACACAAAAAATATGTATTCAGCCCTGAAATTAGAATAACCCGACCTGGTGCCAGGTACTGACCACACCAGTCACTTAGCTCCACTCCCTAAAAGTAACAGTACTATAATAATACCACTTTGTTGTGGCATTGTTTACATGCTTTTGTTTACATAACAATCAGTTTTTAATACTAAAGGGAATTCCATCGGGATTTCCCACGTCTGTTCAAGACTGACGACTAATCATATATTTATCATCGATATAAGTAGTCACATCTTTCCTTCGTGCAGTTAGTAAGGACTTGAACACCTTCTGTCAATGAATATGCTATCCCAGGTTCGAATCGCACAATTCGCGTATATATTTTTTATATACCCGGTACCTAGTTTATGAAAAAGTATATTGTTATTGTTATTAGCCGATCTATTTATAGATCAGCTATATATTGGTTATCCATTGGTTTGTGAAAAAGTTTGTAACCACCCTTTTCTCCTATATTCTGTAATCTACAAACGCGAAATTTGATGCATCACTTCCAAATTACATGAACCGGATAATTTTTCATTTTTGGCCATTATCTCTGTTGAAAACTTTAAATATAGCAATTTGGCTATAAATAAACGTTTTATCTTCAAGAGTTCGGTAAACTAAAGTTAGGCGGTTTGCCTTCTAGTCCAGGGGCAATTGTAGGTATATATATAAGATTCCGGCACCTCGTGTTAATTTATGGCACCCGGTGTTTTTATAAACTTGAATGTATAAGGTTTCCAAAAAATCCGGGTGCCATTTTTTAAACCAAGTTCAAGGTCATTTCAAGGTCATTGAACTTTATGCTTGACGGAAGTTGAAAACTGCCAATATATGAGCCAATAGGTCATGGTCCTTAACTTGGAAATTGGTGTAACTTGTTCAAAAACATTTCTGATGGATATATTAAAGAATTTACGTAAACTTCACTAATATTCAGTATATAATTATCATATTTTCAAGATGGCCACCAAAAATCTGGTATTTATGAGATTTCGGTTGACTTGCTACATATTTGTGTAATGCTAAGCGCCTTCACCTATATTCAAAGGTTAATTCTTTCAACTAGAATAATATTGTTTACATTTGACTACCGTAAGTATTGCTATGATCATATATTAATGATGGCTAAATATAACTCGGAGAATTTGGTTGGAGAGGAAATCAACACTTCTCTCACTTTTCCCTGACATATATTGAACTCTGATTTGATCGGCTTATAACATCATGCTCTGCATGACTTTTCATGTTTTTTTTTGTTCGTCTGTTCGTTCTTACGTCCGTCACGTTTCTAGTAAGAAGTAAAACTGAGTAAAGCGTAATTGATGGAGACTTGATAGTTTCTATGTGGCTTCCACGGGTTATGAGGAAAAGCACAACTGATATGTAAAATTGAGCTCGGAGTGAATTTCAAGATTACATATACGTTGCATTTTAATAATCAAAGTTTTGAGGCACCCAGTTTTCTTTCTTGTTTTTATTAAATGTTATAAAAAGAAATACAAATTATGTCCCGATGTGGGAATCAAACTGGGAACCAGCTGTTTCGAAGGCAGCATGTGTATACATTATACTAGCGAGTCGTATGTTTACATATTTTTGGTATTGCGTTTATGCACTCGTCAGCACGGTATTATAACAATAACAAACGCCATGTGATCTATGACGAGTGTTGATCTTTAAAAATAGCCCTTGTTTACAATAATATTTACAATGATAACGCGCAGCACAAATTGGGTATAACCGGATTAAACTCTGAACCAAAACAAGAAAGCCAAAAATGTACCTGAGGGCTATCAGAGATATCGAAATTGCAGTAAGGATGAACCACGTCATTAAATTTAACCTTCACAGTCTCCGAACCAACTGCCCAAACATGGTAATGGAACATACAACAAGACAGACTGTAATAAATGTGTATTTTATTGTCACAAAATGTAACATACTCAACGTGAAACACAACAATGTGAAACGTGGAAATGTAAAGAAAATGTGATTACACCCAACAAGTGAATGATGTTTCTCTATGCAACATATGTGGTCTCACTGGAGAAATGGCGCTTATGAGATCTGTGACCAGTGTAGCTCCTGATCAAATAACACGTGCCTGTAGCCTGATAACGAAGTATACTGCTCGTAAGAAGCATGGCGAGTGTTTCAATAATGAAACGACAAACAGTGCAGATGCTGATCTGGATCTACACTGGTAGCAAAACCCATAAGCCCCATTTCACCAGTCACATACATGTGTAGTCTGGTGGTATGATTTGACAAGATTTTACCAAATAGAAGCAAAATAGAAGTTTTATCAAACATTTATCAGTATATTTATCGCTCCGTTATTATGCAAACACTTATATTAAATAACATGAAAATGGTTTAATTATAAGATATATGATGTAAATACCACATCGCAGTTACTTGGCCCCTTCCCATAAAAGTAATAGGATTAGGAATAATCCTATTACTCTTATAAGGGGTATAACCAGATTTAACTCTTACATACAGGAATGCCAGACGTATTTATGGGCAAAACCAGGTCTCCAGTCGGGATTCCAGTAAGGGATGAATCCCGATCTTTAAATTACCAATCGCATGCTCCCAACCAACTACCACAATACCATCAGTGAGTGAGTGAGTGAATAGGGTTTAACGTCCGCTTTTCTGACATAGAGGTACAAGCCTCAGGGAGTCTACACGCAGACGGGTCAACGGGGTCGTGTCCCGTATCCACCTGTCCGAGGGGGGTAAATCCCAACTTCAGAACTCAATATTTACAATCAAAATATATATTCAGTCCTGAAATTAGAACAACCTGATCTGGTGCCAGGCCCTCGCCACACCAGCATCATTTATCCCATCCCCTAAAAGTAATAGGATTAGCACTAATCTTACTTTTATATATGGGGCATAGCCCGACTCAACTCTCACATACAAGAAAGCCAAAAATGTACATGAGGGCCAAATCCGGTATAGTGGGTTCCGGAAAGTATGAACACAATCGTTAAGCCAGTTTAGTCGCCTTTTACGACAAGCAATGGCCACTGCAGCACTATTCTCAGGATCAGTTGATCCCGCCCCGGTGCCTGCACGGGGCACAATACCATCAGACGTGAGTGGGTTAGCTGATCTGGAGCTACACTGGTCAAATACTCAATTAGCCCCATTTTCTGAAGACTGGTCAAATGAGTCTACAGTTGATACGAGATTTATGAAATGAATCGGGCACAATTTATGCACATAAAATTGCGAAAAAGTTTCATGAATCTCAAACCAAATGGAAACACGACATTAGTGAGCAAACGCCATTGGCTATTTTCACATCGAGCTGATAATCTCCAAAGAGAAAAATAGTTTTACTACCAGAAATAAAACTATTATAAATACGCAATACTATTATTTGTGGCTTCTTCCGATTACCAAACTGGAACACAAATTAAGTATTTTTACAGTCACTGATGCTTCTAATGATGCTTAAAACATGATGACGTCAATGTCAAAATACCATTGCCATTAAGAACGTCATTCGGAACATCTACATTTTGTTCATTTGGTATAACGTTAACGCATAATATGAATTATGGAGATGCAGTCAGCCAATCAAATGTGCTGCAGGTGTTATGTTTGTTTGTTTGTTTATTAGTGTTTAACGGTCTATCAACAGCTAAGGTCATGTAAGGCCGGGAAAACGGGTTTGATCCAATTTTAACCTGCTGCAATGGGGGGGGGGGGGGGGGGGGGGGGGGGGTGGGGGGGGGGGGGGAAATCCCAAAATCAGAACGGAATATTTACATCGAGAACAAATATATTCAGCCCTGAAATTAGAATAACCTTACATGGTGCCAGGTCCTTACCACACCAGTCACTTGGCCCCTTCCCTTAAAATAGGATTACGAATATCGTAATACATGTACTCACATAAGGCGTATAACCAGCGTAGGTGTTATGACACGTGTGTCATATCTCTATTATGAAATGGGCTACAACATGGCATAACAAGGTTTCCATGTGTTATACATGTATATGATGCCAACAAGAAAATTGCGAAAAAAAAGGACATTAGCCTGGGCGTGTGCTTGTAGAAGTCTGAGCATGTTCTCTAAACTTGTGTTCAAAATCAGGCAGTTTGATTGACCGAGACCGAAATAGCAGTGCTGCTGAAGACGCATATAAAGTCAATCCGATTTACTATTACAGAGCGACTTTCATTTTTAAAGCAAATATTCCAAAATCTTTCATTTTCATTTCATTTCATTAGTTTGACCTTCAACTTCGGTACATCGGTCACATGGGTAGGCTATAGAATGACAACATAGATGATGATAAAGAAGCATGTGAAGATTCAATGACTTACGGCTGTAGAGATAATAGGAACCTGAAAATTACACAAATCTTATGGACAGACAGATGGAAGGCAAAACGTACATACCCTTCTCTATTCCATGACTACCAGGGTTATAATTAGAACAACTGGGCAATGTGTTGAAAGACAATACACTATATACCCTCAACATTCCGATTCTTACAAGGCTATAAGTGGACAGTGTGCCGACAATGATCTACACTGGTTAAAACATGCACATGTAGTACCGAGAAGTCCTCACGTGTCACATGAATATAAATATTTGCAATAAATAAGACCATGTACAAAGTTTGTGACAATAATGTAAGCTATTTACATGGCAGTACAAAAACGCTGAAGATAAACTATTTGTTAAATAATGTGTTTACTAATATTTCCACATAAAGTAAACATATATGATGTGACCACGATTTGGTTCAAATGAGTGCTCCCAACTTTTAATGAGAAATAATAATGTATTTCTGAAGCTGTTAATATTATAGATGAACTCGACTTTACTTATATTGCTTCCTCGTCAGTGGAGACTGGACAATGATAGACAAGTGGATTTAATTAAATTCTGCTTGATTGTTTGATTGATTGATTAATTGATTGGTGTTTTTAACTTTTACTTGCTTTGTTGATTTATGCCAGTCACTGTTCCCTCCAAAACTACTAGTATATCATAAAAATGTTTGAGAATCCTATATTTTTGTTTGTTTATTAGAGTTTAACGGCCTATCAACAGCTAAGGTCATTTAAGGCCGGAGAATCTTATACACTGTAACTCCAATATACGCGATGAATGGGAGCCAAGCCACCAGATGGCGAAAGAATCCGATCGCGGTATAAATTTCTATCAACTTTCAGCATTATTTACGGAAGAAACAACTGATTTTGAAAATCAATATCGGCAAAATACGATCATGTCTGCTCTGAAATTTATGCCAGTTTTCAACATAAGTTATCATGTCGATTGTATTTTAAAGGTACATGCCCACGCAGCAGGTTACACTGTACTACTACTTTTCATTTTCTGTCATGCCTTATATGAGCCATTTGTCTACCCACTAACGAGTTATTTTCAATTACGGCACGTGTTAATTGGTGTTAAATCGCATTTTATATGCCGCGACCAGAAAGGGTATTTTCCGACCTCGTGCTATTTTTACCAATACACCTCACGTGAAACGGTCAATCATAATACAATACAGATGAAATTTGTGTGTCGCTATGTGCAAAAAATTGTTTTGAAATTGCACCGATTGACAGGTCTTTGATCTGTGCCGCAGACGTCGCTGTCATGACGTGGTTGCGCAGTATGATCAGACTACGTGGTTAACCCTTTAACAAGGCACTATACTATGCATTTGTGTCCCGATTGTTGGTGGCTTTAGATATGAAAGGAATGTTTGGGCGCCGCGTAATCGCTTGATGCTTCTCAAGTCATAGGTCAGGAGCTAGACTGGCCACAAATGCCACCAGTCCCATTTCTCAAGTTATAGGTCAGGAGCTAGACTGGCCACAAATGACATCAGTCCCATTTCTCAAGTTATAGGTCAGGAGCTAGACTGGCCACACATGCCATCAGTCCCATAGGACAGGAGCTAGACTGGCCACACATGCCATCAGTTCCATTTCTCCAGTCATAGGTCAGGAGGTAGACTGGCCACACATGCCATCAGTCCCATAGGTCAGGAGCTAGACTGGCCACACATGCCATCAGTCCAATTTCAGTCCCATTTCTCAAGTCATAGGTCAGGAGCTAGACTGGCCACACATGCCATCAGTCCCATTTCTCAAGTCATAGGTCAGGAGCTAGACTGGCCACACATGCCATCAGTCCCATTTCTCAAGTCATAGGTCAGGAGCTGGACTGGCCACACATAACCATCAGTCCATCAGGCCACACATGCCATCAGTCATAGTCAGGAGCTAGACTGGCCACACCATGCCATCAGGTCCCAGGAGTGGATGGCCACACATCCCAGTCGTTATAGGTCAGGAGCTAGACTGGCCACACATGCCATCAGTCCCATTTCTAAGTCATCGGAGTCAGGAGCATAGGTAAGGAGAGCTGGCACACATGCCATCAGTCATCTCAGTTAGTTGGAGCTAGGATGGCCACACATGCCATCAGTCCAATTTTCGTCCATTTCTCAAGTCATAGGTCAGGAGCCTAGACTGGCCACACATGCACTGAGTCCCATTTCTCAAGTCTAGGTCAGGAGGTGATGGCCACACTTGCCTCGTCCCTAGGTTAGGAGCTAGACTGGCCACACATCCATCAGTCCCATTTCTCAAGTCATAGGTCAGGAGTAGACTGGCACCACGCCCATCAATCATAGGTCAGGAGCTAGATGGCATGCCATAGTCCCATCAGTCAGCTCAGACTGGCACAATCATCAGTCCAAGGCAGTCCCATTTTCACATAGGTCAGGAGCTTAGATGGCACAATGCAGTTCAGTCCCATTTCTCAAGTCATAGGTCAGGAGCTAGACTGGACACACACATGCCATCAGATCAGCCATCAGTCCCATTTCTCAGTATGGTCAGGAGGTAGACTGGCCCACATGCCATCAGTCCCATTTCTCAAGTCATAGGTAGGAGGTAGATGGCCACACATGCCATCAGTACCCAATAGGTCGGAGCTAGACTGGGCCACACATGCATCAAAGTCCAATTTCCAGTCCCATTTCTCAAAGTCATAGGTCAGGAGTAGGGACTGGCCACACATGCCATCAGTCCATTTCTCAAGTCATAGGTCAGGGCTAGACTGGCCACACATTGCCATCAGTCCATTTTCAAGTATGGTTCAGGAGTGGACCCTGCCACACCATTTCATCAGTCAATTTAGTCATTTTCAGTCATAGGTCAGGAGCTAGACTGGCCACACATGACATCATCCCACATTTCTCAGTCATAGTCAGGGAGTAGATGGCCACAATGCCATCAGTCCATTTCTCAAGTATAGGTCAGGAGTGGGATGGCCACACATGCCATCCGTCCCATTTCTCAGTTATGGTCCAAGGAGCTGGATGGCCTCATGCCATCAGTTCCCATTTCTCAAGTCATAGGTCAGGGAGGTAGATGGCCACACATGCCATCAGTCCATAGTCAGGAGTAGGACTGCCAATGGCATCAAAGGCCATTTCAGTCATTTCCTCAAAAGTCATAGGTCAGGAGTTTGATGGCCACACAAACCATCAGTCCAATTTCGTCCCATTTCTCAAAGTCATAGGTCAGGAGCTAGACTGGCACATGCCATCAGTCCCATTTCTCAGTCATAGGTAAGGAGGCTAGATGGCCCAAATCCATTCAATCATTTTTAAGTCATAGGTCGGATAGACTGGCCACACCATGCCATCAGTCCATAGGTCGGAGCAAGACTGGCCACACTCATCAGTCAAGCCACATTTCTCAGTCTAGGTCAGGACTAGACTGGCCACACATGCCATCAGTCCCATTTCTCAATCAAAGGTCGGAGCTAGACTGGCCACACATGCCATCAGCCCCCTTTCTCAAGTCATAGGTCAGGAGCTGGACTGCCACACATAACCATCAGTCCCATATCGTCATCTCATAGTAGGAGCTAGACTGGCCACACATGCCATCAGTCCCATTTCTCAAGTCATAGGTCAGGAGCTAGACTGGCCACACATGCCATCAGTCCCATTTCTCAAGTCATAGGTCGGAGCTGACCTGGCCACACACCATCAGTCCATTTCTCAGTAGGTCATGGAGCAGACTGGCCTCAATGCCATCAGTCCATCTCAAGTCATAGTCAGGAGGATACTGGGCCACACATGCCACAGTCATAGGTCAGGAGCTAGACTGGCCACACATGCCATCAGTCAATTTCAGTCATTTCTAGTTCGTAGGTCAGGAGTAGACTGGCCACAGACCATCAGGTCCAATTTCATCCCATTTCTCAAGTCATAGGTCAGGAGCAGACTGGCCACACATGCCATCAGTCCCTTTCTCAATCATAGTCAAGCTATCACTGGCCACAAATAGCCACCATCCCATTTTTCAATCATAGGTCAGGAGCTAGACTGGCCACACATGCCATCAGTCCCATTTCTCAAGTCATATGTCAGGAGCTAGACTGGCCACACATGCCATCAGTCCCATTTCTCCAGTCATATGTCAGGAGCTAGAGTGGCCACACATGACATCAGTCCCATTTCTCCAGTTATATGTCAGGAGCTAGACTGGCCACACATGCCATCAGTCCCATTTCTCCAGTCATATGTCAGGAGCTAGACTGGCCACACATGCCATCAGTCCCATGTCTCAAGTCATAGGTCAGGAGCTAGACTGGCCACACATGCAATCAGTCCCATTTCTCAAGTCATAGGTCAGGAGCTAGACTGGCCACACATGCCATCAGTCCCATGTCTCCTATCATAGGTCAGGAGCTAGACTGGCCACACATGCCATCACTCCCATTTCTCAAGTCATAGGTTAGGAGCTAGACTGGCCACACATGCCATCAGTCCCATGTCTCAAGTCATAGGCCAGGAGCTAGACTGGCCACACATGCCATCAGTCCCATTTCTCCAGTCATAGGTCAGGAGCTAGACTGGCCACACATGCCATCAGTCCCATTTCTCAAGTCATAGGTCAGGAGCTAGACTGGCCACACATGCCATCAGTCCCATTTCTCAAGTCATAGGTCAGGAGCTAGACTGGCCACACATGCCATTCCCAGTTTCCCAAATCCAGTCATATGTCAGGAGCTAGACTGGCCACACATGCCATCAGTCCCATGTCTCAGGTCATAGGTCAGGAGCTAGACTGGCCACACATGCAATCAGTCCCATTTCTCAAGTCATAGGTCAGGAGCTAGACTGGCCACACATGCCATCAGTTCCATGCTCCAGTCAATAGGTCCGGCTAGACTGCCACACATGCCATCACTCCCATTTCTCAAGTCATGGTTAGGAAAGACTGGCCACACATGCCATCAGCCCATGTTATCATAGGTCAGGAGCTTAGACTGGTCAACAGCCATCAGGTCCCCATTTCTTCAAGTCATAGGTCGGAGCAAGACTGGCCACATGGCCAATCAGTCCCATGTTCTCAATCCTAGGTCAGGAGCTGACTGGCCACACAATGCCATCAGCCCATTTCTCAATCATAGGTCAGGAGCTAGACTGGCCACAGCATTGCCATCAGTCCCATTTCTCCCAAGTCATAGGAATCAGGAGCTAGACAGGCCACCACCCATGCCATCAGTCCCAACTTTCTCAAGTCATAAGGTCAGGAGACTAGACTGGCCTACACATGCCAATCAACTCCCCAGTTTAATCAAGTCATACGGTCAGGAGCTTAGAAACTGGCCACACATTGCCAATCATCAACCCATTTTATCAAAGTCATAGGTCAGGAGCTAGATCTGGCCACCAAAACATATGCCAATCAAGTCCCAACTTTATCCAAGTCCATAGGTCAGAGGAAGCTAGAGACTGGCCACACATGCCATCAGTTCCCAACTTTCTCCAGTCCATAGGTCCAGGACGTCTAGACCTGGCTCCACACATGCCATGCAGTTTCCCACTTTCTCAAGTTTTCATAGGTCAGAGAGCTAGACTGGCCACAAATCCATGCCAAGTCCCACTTCCCATTTCATCGAAGTCATAGGTCAGGAGCTAGACCTGGCCACACATGCCATCAGTCCAACTTTATCAAGTCAATAAGGTCAGGAGCTAAGACTGGCCACACCATGTGCCATCAGACCCATTTCTCCAAGTCATAAAAAGGTCAGGAGCTAGACTGGCCAACACCATGCCATTCAGTCCCAATTTACTCAAGTCACAAGTCCAGGAGCTAGACTGGCCACCACAAATGCCATCAGTTCCCCATTTCTCCAGTCAAATAGGTACAGGAGCTAGAACTTGGCCAACACCATTGCCATCAAGTCCCAGTTTACTCAAGGTCATAGGTCAGGAGCTAGACTTGGACCACCACCCATGCCAAATCAAGTTCCCATTTCTCAAGTCATAGGTCATAAGAGCTAGACCTGGCCACAACATGCCAATCAGTTCCATTTGACTCCAAGTCATAGTCCATGAGAGCTAGTACTGGCCACACATGCCATCTACTACCCATTTCTCCAAGTCATCATGGTACAGGAGCTAAGACTGGCCACACATGGCCATCAGTCCCATGTCTACAGGTCATAAGGTCAGGAGCTAGACTGGTCCACAACATGCCAATCAGATCACCCAAATTTCTACAAGTCAATAGGTCAGGAGCTAGACTGGCCAACCCCACATGCCAATCACTAGTTTCCCATGTCTCCAAGTCATAGGGTCAGGAGCTAGACAGGCCACACATTGCCATCACTCCCATGTTTCTCCAAGTTCATCAAGGTTCAGGAGCTAAGACTGGCCACAACATGCCATTCAGTCCCCATCTTCTCAAAAGTCATAGGGGGGGGTCAAGGCGGAGCTAGACTGGTCCACAACATGCCATCAGTTCCCATATTTCTCAATGTCCATAGGATCAGGAGCTATACTGGCCCACCCATGGCCATCAGTCCCATTTCGCAAAATCATAGTCCCATAGCTAGACGTGGCCAAAACAAGTCAACACTACCATTTATCAATCATAGGTCCAGGAGCTAGACCTGGACCACACATGCCATCAGTCCCCAATTCTTCTCAGGTCAATTAGGTCAGCGGAGCTAGACTGGCCACACATGCCATCAGTACCCAACTTTATCCAAGTCATAGGTTCCAGGAAGCTAGACTGGCCACACATGACCATCAATTCCCATTTTCTCAAGTTCATAGGATCCAAGGAGCTTAGACTGGCCACCCAAATGCCATCAGTCCACCCATTTTCTCAAAGTCCATTAGGTGATCAGGAGCTAGACTGGCCACAACATGCCAAAATCACTCCCATTTATCCAAGTCAATAGGACAGGAGCGTAGACGTTGGCCACAGCATGCCATCAGTCCAACTTTCTCAAGTCATAGGTCAGGAGCTAGACAGGCCTATCACATGCCATCAGTCCCATTTCTTTTCCCTCCCAAGTCATGAGGTTCAGGAGCTAGACTGTGCCACAACATGCCAATCACTTATTACTCCCATTTATCAAGTCATAATGGTCAGGAGCTAGACTGGCCGACAAACAACCATGCAATCCCAGTTTCCAACGAAGTCAATCATAGGTCAGGACACGCTAGACTGGCTCCAACACATGCCCAATCCAGTCCATTTCTCCACCAGATCATAGGTCAGGAGACGAGACTGGCCACGACAATGCCATCAAGTCCAACTTTCTCAAGTTCCATAAGGTCAGGAGCTAAGACTGGCTACCAACCAAATGCCATCAGTCCCATTTCTCAAGTCATAGGACAGAGGAGGCTAGACAGGCCATCACATGGCCCAATCACTTCCCCATTTTAATCCAAGTCATAGAGGACAGGAGCTAGACTGGCCACACCATGCCAATTCAGTCCCCAAACTTTATCAAGTCATAGGTCATGAGCTAGACTGCCACACATGCCATCAGTCCCATTTCTCCAGTCATAGGGCAGGAGTAGATCTGCACCACACAGGCCATCAGTCAATTTCTCAAGTCATAGGTGGAGCTAGACTGGCGACAAATGCCATCAGTCCCATATCTCAAGTCATAGGTCGGAGGGGGGGAGCTAGACTTGGCCCACACATGCCATCAGGTCCCATTTCTCCAAGTCATAGGTCAGGAGCTAGACTGGCCACAAATGGCCATCATCCCAATTTCTCAAGTCATAGGTCCGACTAGACGGCCACCCCAAATGCCATCAGTCCCATCTTTCTCAAAGGGTCATAGGTCAGGAGCTAGAATCTGGCCACCACCATGCCATCAAGTTCCCAATTCTCAAGTCCATTTAGGTCAGGAGCTAGACTGGCCACACATGCCATCAGGTCCCATTCTCAAGTCATAGGTCAAGGGAGCTAGGACTGGCCACCACAATGCCATCCAGTCCCAACTTTCCTTCAAGTCCATAGGTCAGGAGCTTAGACTGGCCCACACATGCCATCCATCCATTCTTCCCAGTTTTCCATATGTCAGCGAGCTTAGACTGGCCACACATTTCCATCAGTCCCATTGGCTCCAGTTCCATAGTTTCAGGAGCTAAGACTGGCCACACAATGCCAATCAGTCCCCATTTCTCAAGTCATAGGTCAGGACAGACTGGCAACACATGCCTCAATTTTCCATGGTCTTCCAGTCATAGGTCAGGAGGCTATACAGGTCCCACAAATGCCATCCAATCCATTTCTCCAGTCCCCATAGTTTAGGACTAGAACTGGCCACACATGCCATCAGTTTCCCATGGTCTCAAGTCAAAGGTCAGAGCTAGGAACCTGGTCACACATTGCCATCAGGTACCCCATTTCTTCCAAGTCATAGGTCAGGAGCTAGACTGGCCCACACATGCCATCAGTCCCAAATTTCTTCCAAGTCATAAGGTGCATGGAGGCTAGACTGGCCAACCACAAGCCATCATCCATTTTCCCAGTCATAGGTTCAGGAGCTAGGACTGGCACAACATGCCATCAGATCCGACTTTCTCAAGTCATATGGTCAGGAGTCTTAGACTGCCACCACAATGCCAATCACTCCCATTTCTTTCAAGTCCAATTAGATCAGGTATTATCTAGGACTGGCCACCCATATCTCCGCCATCAGTCCAACCATTTATCAAGTCATAGGTCTGAGCTAGACTGGCCACACCAATGTTAATCAACTCCCAATTATCAAGTCGTAGGTCAGGAGCCTTAGACTGGGCCACACATGCCATCAGTTCCAACCCTTTTCTCAAGTCATAGGTCAGGAGCTAGAACTGGCCACACATGCCAATCAGTCCCAATTATCTCCAAGTCATAAAGGTCAGGAGCTAGAAGGCCACACATGCCTTCATCCCATTTCTCAAGTCATAGGACCAGGAGCTAGAACTGGCCACCAAAATTCCATCAGTCCCATGTTTTCTGAAGTCATATGGTCAGGAGCTAGGACTGCCACACTTCCATCCCAGTCCCAATTTCTCCAGTCATAGGTCAGGAGCTAGACAGGCCACACAAGCCATCCAGTCCAACTTTCTCAGTCATTAGGTTCAAAGGAGCTAGGACGGCTACAACCTGGGCCATCATCCCGATTTCTCAATCAAAGTCAGGAGCCAAGACTGGGCCCACACATGCAAATCACACCCATTAATTCAAGTCAAAGGTCAGGAACTTAACTGGCCACACATGCCATCAGGTCCCAACTTATCAAGTCATAGGGTCCAGAGAGCTAGGACCTACCACCCATGCCCCATTCAGTCCATATTTCTCAAGTCATATGGTCAGGAGCTAGACATGGCCACCAACATGCCATCAGTCCCAATTTCTCCAAGTTCATAGTTCAGGGTCAGGAGCTAGACTGGCCACAAATGCCCCCATCAGTCCCCAATTTCGCAAGTCTAAGTCAGACCCTAGACTGGCCACACATGCCATCAGGTCCCATTTCTCAAGGTCAAAGCAGGAGCTAGACTGGCCACACATGGCATCATTCCCCACCCCCCCCCCCCCATTTCCAAGTCTAGGTCCAGAAGCTAGACGGCCACACATGCCAACATCCCATTTTCTCAAGTCATAGGTTCAGGAGCTAGACCTGGCCACACCCAGCCATCAGTCCCATTTCACCAGTTCCATATGTCAGACTAGACAGGCCACACCATGCCATCAATCCCAAGGTATCATTCATAGTAAGGAGCTAGACTGGCCCACACATGCAATCCAGTCCCATTTCTCCCAATTTCATATGTCAAGGATCTTAGACTGGCCACACATCCATCCATTTTCCATGACCACCAGGTCCTTAGGTTCAGGAGCTAGACTGGCCACACATGCCCTCACTCCCATTACTCAAGGCATAGGTTAGGAGCCTAGACTGCCACACATGCCAATACAAGTCCCATGTCTCAAGGTCATAGGCTGGAGCTAGGACTGGTCCACACATGCCATCAGTCCCATTTCCCTTTCACAAGTCATAGGTCAGGAGCTAGAACTGGCCACAACATGCCATCCAGTCCCATGTCCTTCAAGTCATAGGTCAGGAGGCTAGGGACTGGCCACCACCATGCCATCAGTCCCATTTCTCCAAGTCATTCGGACAGGAGCTAGACTGGCCACACATGCCATCAGGTCCAACATTATCAAGTCATAGGTCCAGGAGCTAGACTGGCCACCCCCCCCAACAATGCCATCAGTCCCATTTCTCAAGTCATAGATCAGGAGCTAGACTGGCCACCCATGCCATCAGTCCCATTTCTCAAGTCATAGGTCAGGAGCTAGACTGGCCACACATGTAATCACTCCCATTTATCAAGTCATAGGTCAGGAGCTAGACTGGCCACACATGCCATCAGTCCAACTTCTCAAGTCATAGGTCAGGAGCTAGACTGGCCACACATGCCATCAGTCCCATTTCTCCAGTCATAGGTCAGGAGCTAGACTGGCCACACATGCCATCAGTCCCAATTTCTCAAGTCATAGGTCAGGAGCTAGACTGGCCACAAATGCCATCAGTCCCATTTCTGAAGTCATATGTCAGGAGCTAGACTGGCCACACATGCCATCAGTCCCATTTCTCCAGTCATAGGTCAGGAGCTAGACTGGCCACACATGCCATCAGTCCCATTTCTGAAGGTGCATAGTCAGGTCAGGAGCTAGGACATGTGGCCATTTCAACATGGCATCCTGTCCCATTTCTCAAGTCATCTGGAGTATAGGTCAGGAGCTAGAGTGGCCACACCATGCCATCAGTCATTTCTCAGTCATAGGTCAGGAGCTAGAGGTGCCACACATTGCATCAGTCCCATTTCTCAATGTCATAGGTCAGGAGCTAGACTGGCCCAACACAGCCATCCAGTCTTTCTCAAGTCATAGGTCAGGAGCTAGACTGGCCACACATGCCATCGTCCCATTTCTCAAGTCATAGGTCAGGAGCTAGACTGGCCACACATGCCATCAGTCCCATGTCTCAAGTCATAGGTTTCTCAAGTCATAGGTCAGGAGCTAGACTGGCCACACATGCCATCAGTCCCATTTCTCAAGTCATAGGTCAGGAGCTAGACTGGCCACACATGCAATCATTCCCATGTATCAAGTCATAGGTCAGGAGCTAGACTGGCCACAAATGCCATCAGTCCCATAGGTTAGGAGCTAAACTGGCCACACATGCCATCAGTCCCATTTCTCAAGTCATAGGTCAGGAGCTAGACTGGACTGGCATTAGCCCAATTTCTCCAGTCAAAGTCATGGGTCAGGAGCTAGACTGGCATTAGCCCAATTTATCCAGTCAAAGTCATGGGTCAGGAGCTGGACTGGCATTAGCCCAATTTATCCAGTCAAAGTCATGGGTCAGGAGCTGGACTGGCATTAGCCCAATTTATCCAGTCAAAGTCATGGGTCAGGAGCTAGATTGACCACACATGCCATAAACCCCAGTTCTTCAATTAACCACAGATCATGAGCTAGACTGAATGCAAATACCATCAGCCCCAATTCTCCTGTCATATTCACATAGAAACATGTATTTAGCAGTATCATATACATTTTCCAAGAGCTCACACACTTTTATTCACAATATTGAGCCTGAAAGCTTTGATGGATTTAATTTTAATGGCTGACGCGGGAGGGTTTTATCTCAAAATCAGAACAGAATATTTACAGATTCCGGATTCAAATTCTTCCGGATTCGAGTGAGTGAGTGAGTGAATAGGGTTTAACGTCTACTTTTCTGACATAGAGGTACAAGCCTCAGGTAGTCTACACGCAGACGGGTCAACGGGGTCGTGTCCCGTATCCACCTGTCCGAGGGGGGTAAATCCCAACTTCAGAACTCAATATTTACAATCAAAAGATATATTCAGTCCTGAAATTAGAACAACCTGATCTGGTGCCAGGCCCTCGCCACACCAGCATCATTTATCCCATCCCCTAAAAGTAATAGGATTAGCGCTAATCTTACTTTTATATATGGGGCATAGCCCGACTCAACTCTCACATACAAGAAAGCCAAAAATGTACATGAGGGCCAAATCCGGTATAGTGGGTTCCGGAAAGTATGAACCCAATCGTTAAGCCAGTTTAGTCGCCTTTTACAAGCAATGGCTACTGCAGCACTATTCTCAGGATCAGTTGATCCCGCCCCTGTGCCTGCACGGGGCCTTCCGGATTCGAATTCAGCGAAAATTTCTACACAAAAATTATTGATCAAACCTTACGGACTAAACAATGTAAATAAAAGAGTCCAAGCTCTTGGTCTAAAGCATATCCCCCTCCCACATGATATACAATATTACCATGGGCCAATGTACGACAGTTTCCGACTTATCACATCTTTGCCATTCACTGACATCGAATCCGAATAAATACGATAATGTCCGAAAATAATGTAATCTTAAGCTGGCAAAACTTTCAGAGATCTATCAGTCAGATATTTTGGCCCAAACAAATCCCAGATCCCAGATCCCAAATTTCAGAATATTGTCATATGCGATAAGGTTGAGTACATTGGGCTAAATTATAAATACTAATTCCGACCTAGGAACCTCGACCTTTAGTAAGGAGCCTGGGACAATAGCTTAAAATGCAAACACAATTATTTCTGCCAAGCATTATCCAAATATGTGCTAAGAAATATGTGCTAATAATTATGTTCTTTATACCGAGAAAACGCAAGCATAAATGCATTTGCTAAACACTTAATGTAAACAACTAAGTGACCTTGGACATGTGGAATAATCGCACAAAACAGAATGCTTGGGCACGCATACAGTAACTATATTATTTAACTGCACGTGTTGAGGCTAGATAAAATGAATTGACAAATTCTTATCCCCACCCACCCCTAAAATAAATTGCCGAATTATTAGTTTATTTCTATATCTCTTTAAACATTAGTTATACTATACGCTAAATTCAACTAGATGGTCGTGACCCGCATGTCGCGCCCGCCAAGGCTTTGATAGTACATGTATATCGAAAAACATTAACCAAAAACTTTAACCTGGACACAAGTACGTATGGACGTACGTACGCCAATGGTCCGATTATATCACGATGTCTGCAGGCAAAAAAGCTTTAACCAGTACACATACTATACATGTGAAGTTTGAAGTTAATCGGTGAAGTGGTTGCAGAACTTTAAGGTAAATTTGAAAGTAATTTGACCTTGACATTGGGCAGAGGGGCCACACGGGTTTGGGCATAGAAAGCACGCATGTGAAGTTTCGAGTGAATTGGCAAAGCGGTTTCAAAGGAATAGTATTCTTAAAATATTTAACCTAACGTTGGGCACAGGGGCCGCACGGGTTGGTCGTAGAATGAACATATGGATAATGATAAAGATGCATGTGAAGGTTCGAGTGAATTGGCGAAGCGGGTTTCAGAGATAAAGTGTTCTTAAAAACTTTAAATTAAATCCCAAAAAACTGTAAGGTAAATCCAAAGAAACTTTAAGGTAAATTTCCAAATAATTTAACCTTGACATTCGGCAAAGGGGCCGTACTGGTGGGGCGTAGTAAGCCCGCCGAGGCTTCGATAGTATACCAAAACACTCTAACCAAAAACTTTAACCTACAAGAGGGCCATGATGGCCCTAATTCGACTCCATGAACACCAGAGGAGAATGTGACATTGAGTTCATATGTGTTTTAAACAAATTGTGCTATTTTTAGATGGCGGTCATCTTGGATTAAGCGATGACTCTCAGTTTACCAAATCTGAAAATGCTTCACCCAAGGATCTTAACTTACTATGAAGTTTGGCCAGTATCGGCCATGTGGTTCCTGAGAAAAATACATTCAAAATCTTGAATAAATGGACCATTTGGCGGCCGTCATGGATGACATAATCATCCGATTCCGACAAATATTGCACCAGAGCAATCGCCTCATCGATACCTTCAATTTGATATATGACATGAGCATATTCGGTCAAAAATAAAATTTGACCCCAAGGGCCACGCCCATTTTTGACCTCGGGGTCACCATTTTAACACCTTTGAAAGAGCATTCTACATCGATCATTCCTACCAAGTTTCGTCGAAATCCGGCTGGCGGTTCATGAGAAGAAGATTTTTTAAGAATATGTGCGATTTGATATAGACATGACCATATTCGGTCAAAAATAAAATTTGACCCCAATTTGACCCCATGGGCCATGCCTATTTTTGGCCCCGGGGTCACCATTTTAACAACTTTGAAAGAGCATTCTACATCGATCATTCCTACCAAGTTTCGTCGAAATCCGGCTGGCGGTTCATGAGAAGAAGATTTTTTAAGAATATGTGCGATTTGATATAGACATGACCATATTCGGTCAAAAATAAAATTTGACCCCAATTTGACCCCATGGGCCATGCCTATTTTTGACCCCGGGGTCACCATTTTAACAACTTTGAAAGAGCATTGTACATCGATCATTCCTACCAAGTTTCGTCGAAATCCGGCCAGCGGTTCACGAGAAGAAGATTTTTTAAGAATGTATGCTATTTTAAGATGGCGGCCATCTTGGATTAGCGATGACCTCCATTTTAACAAATCTGAAAAGGCTTCACCCATGGACCATAACTTTTAAGTTTGGCTACCATGGGCCAAGCGGTTCATGTGAAGAAGAATTTTTGAAATCTCTGATAAAAGAATGACCTTTTGACCTTTCGGCGGCCATCTTGGATGACATAACCATCCAATTTCGACAATCAATGCACCAGAGTGATCGCCTCGTTGATACCTTCGATTTGATATATAACATGACCATATTCATTCAAAAATAAAATTTGACCAAAATTTTAACCCACGGGCCACGCCCATTTTTGACCCTGGGGTCACTATTTTAACAAATTTGAAAGAGCAATGTACATCGATCATTCCTACCAAGTTTCGTCGAAATCCGGCTAGCGGTTCATGAGAAGAAGATTTTTTAAGAATTTATGCTATTTTTAGAAGGCGGCCATCTTGGATTAGAGAAGACCTCCATTTTAACAAATCTGAAAAGGCTTCACCCATGGACCATAACTTTTAAGTTTGGCTACCATGGGCCCAACGGTTCATGTGAAGAAGAATTTTGAAATCTGTAATAAAAGAACGACCTTTTGACATTTCGGCGGTCATCTTGGATGACATAACCATCCGATTTCGACAAAAAATGCACCAGTGATCGCCTCATTGATACCTTCGATTTGATATATGACATGACCATATTCGGTAACCCCAATTTGACCCCACGGGCCACGCCCATTTTTGACCCCGTGGTCACCATTTTAACAACTTTGAAAGAGCATTGTACATCGATCATTCCTACCAAGTTTTGTCAAAATCCAGTTGGCGGTTCTTGAGAAGAAGATTTTTGAAGAATTTGTGCTATTTTTAGATGGCGGCCATCTTGGATTACGTAATGACGTCATTTTAACAATTTTGTAATCCCCCTACCTAAGGACCATGACCATGAAGTTTGGTGACTATAGGCCCAATGGTTACCGAGGAGAAGACATTTGAAAATGTTCACGGACGACGACGACGACGGACGCCGCACGACGACGGACACATTGCGGTAACAATAGCTCACATGAGCTTCGCTCAGGTGAGCTCAAAAACGTTAACCAAAAACTTTAACCCGGACACACATACGTACGTACCTACGGATGCCAATGTGCCGACTATATCGCGCTGTCTGCAAGCGGGCGCGACAAAACATTTAAGCCTCCCATCCACCCACTTGTGGCTGTGACCAGATACATGGGGCTTATAAATTTTGTGACCAGTGTAGATTCAGATCGCTATACAGAACTCAGTAATCATGGATAACAGATCTGCACTGTTCACCATTCTATCAATGAACCACCCACCACTTCTAACAAGCAATAGAGATCATTGTCATGCTTACAGGAGTGTGCTATTTGACCAGGAGCTACACTGGTCACAAATCCTATGAGCCCCATTTCTCCAGTCACATACACATTTTATTTCAAAGTGTGAATGAGAATCTGAAAATGAATCTATAAGCATCTGAAGTTTTTGTTTGGACACAGGATAGTTTCACACCCCAGAGAATACTGTAGGCCCTGATCAGATGCACAGGCTGATCTGGAGCTACACTCATCACAAACGCAATATACCACTTTTGTTCTCATGACAAGACATGTACAAGTTATAATTTAACTATTCAGTTCGCAGAACATATTTTGTGACGAGAGAACTGAGGCTTGTGCCATTTGTCGATAATCTCGCACCTATTCCAGTGACAAAATATTGGTCTGCCAACAGACTACTTTTATCATAACTTGTGCTTTTAATGTGATCCAATATATAATCATATATCACATAACATTTTATGCAAAGAATAATAGATATACATAAGCACTAAACATGTGTAATTTATATACAAAATTGTACAAATAAATATCGGATATAAATGGAGCATCTTTGTAAAGATTTAAAATAAAAATTGAGAAACGAGCGTATTATATACCCGAGCAATGAAACATGTAAAATAAATGCTTGTCACAGTCATGGTATTGAGGTATGGTTATTTATAGTAACATGTACGTACATGTATATCAAGTATAAATGCAAACAGGTATTCTGAATTTTCAACAACAAATGTTAACCCAACGAAAAATTGCCATATGCTGTTTACTATGGCAAGCCAAATGCACAATAATTCCTTAAACCATGGTTTGGAGCTTAAACCCTAGTTGAGGCTCCTCAAACCTTAGTTTGGGCTTAAACTGCCATTTGAAATCTCAAATGGCAGTTTTCTTAAACCCAGGTTTAGGCAATTATTGTGCACTTGGTGGCTCAAACCACAGTTTAGACTCTCAAACTAGGGTTTCTGATAGCTTAAACCACAGTTTGAGCTCAAACCCCAGTTGAGACTGCCCAAACCCTAGTTAGGGCTCGCCAAATGTACAATAATTCACTAAACCCCAGTTTGAGAGTCTAAACCATGGTTTAGGCTCTCAAACCCCAGTTTGAACAATTATTGTGCATTTGGCCAGAAACTGCCGTTGGAGGCCGTAATCCAATAAAAAGCCTAAACCCTAGACCACAGTTTAAGAAAAAAAACTGCCAATCATGATCCCAAACGGTAGTTTTCTCAAACCCCGGTTTGAGCAATTATTGTGCACTTGGCGGCAGAAACCACCGTTTAGACTCTCACACTCTTAAATCACGGTTTGAGCTCAAACCCCAGTTTAGACTGCCCAAACACTAGTTTAGGCTCGCCAAATGCACAATAATTCACTACACCCCAGTTTGAGAGTCTAAACCATGGTTTAGGCTCCCGAACCCCAGTTTGAGCAATTATTGTGCATTTGGCCAGAAACTGCCTTTTGAGATCGTAATCGGTAGTTAATTTACGAAATAGGCCTAAACGGTGGTTTCTGCTGCTCGTCACAACCAGAGTTACGATTGGTTAAGCGATCACAAAGCCTAGTTATCATTGGCTGATCACTTAAAATATGTTTTGGGCATCCATCACAACCCGAGTTACGATTGGTTAATCGATCTAAAAGCCTAGTTACCATTGGCTGATTGATTTAACCTACGGTTATCGGAGGCATGGAAATGCACGGTGTCACTAAATGGCGTAATGGTCGATTATTTGGATAAAGGTGAAAATGCGGTGTAATGGGGGAAAATCGGCGTAATTATCGGAGAGGTGAATGCACATCCATCCATCCATCTTTTCTTTATTGATTTAAAAGATTGACCCAAAACATATTGCGTATAGTACACGGGATATGTGTAATGTGGTATGTGGCTCTTACTTTTAATGTGACCAGAAACACATATTACTTATGTCTCTGATGTGACATATAACATAATAATCCAAATAATTCATTGAATTAACATGAATTTCAAGTTAGCATTCCTAAAAATTTCTTATTTTTGCTGACCGCCAAAAAAATGTAACTTGCGATATCTCATATCCGTCATACCGACCGAGCAGAATTCAATTTGAATACAGCTGAATAATTAATGGAATTAACTTGAATTTCAAGTTAGCATTCCTAAAAATTACTTATTTTTGCTGACGGCCAAAATATTTAACTTGCAAAATCTAACATCATACCGACTGATCATAAATAAATTTGAAGACACCAGAATTTATAGCATACCGGTAATTAATTGAAGTAACTTGAAGTTCAAGTTACCATTCATAAAAATTACTTACTTTTGCTGACCAACAAAAAATTAACTTGGGAAATCTTATATCATACCGACGGAGAATAATTAAATTGGAATACAGCTGAATAATAATAATTGAATTAACTTGAATTTCAAGTTGGCATTCCTAAATATTGCTTATTTTTGTTGACCGCCAAAATATTTAACTTGCGAAATCTCATATCATACCGACCGAGCATAATTAAATTGGAATACACCTGAATTTATAGCATAATTCATTGAATTAACTTGCAGTTCAAGTTAGCATTCCTAACAATTACTTATTTTTGGTGACTAACAAAACATTTACTGACTGCGATATCTCATATCATACCGACCAAGGATAATTCAATGTGTATACACCTGAATTTATAGCATAATTAATTGGATTAACTTGAAGTTCAAGTTAGCATTCCTAAAAATCACGTATTTTTCCTGACCGCCAAAAAATTTAACTTGCGATATCTCATATCATACCAACCGAGCATAATTAAATCGGAATACCGCTGAATAAATAATTAAATTTACTTTAATTTCAAAATTTCAAGCTAGCATTCCTAAAAATGATTTATTTTTCCTGACCGCCAAAAAATTTAACTTGCGAAATCTTATATCATACTGACCGACAGTCACCTTGACTACGGTCCACCTCCAGCAGTAAACTTGCACAACTCTTGGCCATATTTTACACTTGATTAACCTTAATTTCATAAATTTTCCTATGTAAATGTAAGAACATGACTATTTAACCAGGCGAGTTGATTATCTTGAAATAATGCCCTCATGATTGGGTCCTACCACAAATAGCATAGCTCACTCGTTTGTTTAGCTGACGGACCCAATCACTTGTGTGTTATTTCACGATAATCAGATCACCTGGTTTAATAAACGGTATATATTCCAGCCCTCATGATTGGATCCTACCGCTAAACAATCTTGATGTATGCTCACTCATTTGTTTAGTAAGAACTCAATCACTTGTGCATTATTTCATGATAATCAACTCACCTGGTTGAATAAATGGTATATATTCCAGATATTCGTATTTATCACTATATACCTGCCGAAATAAGAGGTATCGAGAATAGAGGTCAATGGTTATGTGATGTAATCAGTCTATTCAATGCAGACTGTGTCTCAATTAGAACTGATGCTATCTGTACAATATTGTCAATACAACAAGTAAGTTCACGGTGTGCATACTACGTCACGCACACCTGATTTTTAGCCCCATTTCCAGCTACATTTCCTCAACTGATGCGGTGATTGATATGCGATAAAGCGCAGATACCCCGGGAAATGACATACTAGCATCTGCCGATACTAAAGTTACATGCCCACTCAGTAGGCACAAACTGTTCTTTATAGGAATTAAATAAGTGTATAATTGTGTCACTATTCAACCAGTTCTAAAAATTATGAATGTCCGCTATACACCATTACCCCACGTATTGATTGGCATTAATAAACATTTTATATCAGACGTACCACAATGATATCATTGGCGATAACAGCGTTTCCTTAAAATGTTAACGGACATTACTATTTATTCTCTGTATTTATTTTTTGATGTGCAATGAACATACTTTATAATCTGTAGAAAAATATTATTTTTTCAGGTGACGCATTTAATTAGTATAAATAATTAAAAAATATCATGCCTCATTTGCATATGAAAATAGCCTGATACTACCGCGAGTCACTATCAGTAAACTAAATATTACTCATTGATTGTATCTGTATATTGGGCACGCGTAATTTTCAGAACTGGTGGAATAGTGACACAATTATACACTTATTTAATTCCTATAAAGAACAGTTTGTGCCTACTGAGTGGGCATGTACCTGTGTTCAGAGTTATTTCGAGAAAACTGTCAGGAAGGATCTCAAAATAACTCCGAAATGGTTATGACAATGATGATGGAAACGGCAGCAGATGACACCATATTAGTTTCTGGGGTAAATCAGCTTTATCACATATATGCCGAGATATTTAAGAAAATGTAAACACGGGCAAACATCAGGTGCTTGTGACGTACTATACCTACAAAGAAGTTTTAGGGCAATAAAGGTCAATATACCCGTACACATTACTGGTAGCATTTGCTAGTCAGTTAACAAGTCTATGTAATAATATGAAGACAGACTGTGTTACAATTTATCCATGCTTCAACAAGCTCTGTAGTTCCTGGTGATGAAAGCAGTCTCTGTAACCATGGCAATAGGCTGTACACTGCAGCACACGGTAACGGTGAAAACATTGTCTCCTCTTGCAGACTGTGTTACAAATTGTTCACGCGCGTTACAGGTCATGAATATAACACCAGTCTCCGTAACCATAGGAACAGACTGTCAACTCCAGTAATTCATGGTCTCCTCAAATGCACTGTTACAAATTGACGATACGTTAACAAGCACTACATATCGTGAACATAAGACCAGTCTCTGTAACCAATAGCAATATATTGTAACTATGAAGTCGAGGCTGTGCTTCACATTGTCCACACTTTAATACACACTATATATGGTGCATATAACACCAGTCTCTGTAACCATAGAAACACAGAGCATCACTACCGCACACTGTAACTGGTAACTATGAAAACATGGCTTCTTCTCACATACTGTGCAACTAAGAATCCACCCAATTCTCCTACACTCTCCGTAGTAACCATATTTAACCACAGAGAACAGTGTCGCCATGGATACAAGATTGCTTCCGCCTTTAGAACACAGTAACTATTATGACTGATTGATCGACTTAATTGTTTCAAGATGAGAGGCCACATTGATGACGAGTAGACTGCTTCACTATACAGAACAGTGTAACCATGGATACCAGACTGCTTCACTATACAGAACACAGTAACCATGGATACCAGACTGCTTCACTATACAGAACAAATTAACCATGGATACCCGACTGCTTCATTATACAGAACACAGTAACACAGTAACCATAGATACCCGATTGCTTCACTATACAGAACACAGTAACCATGGGTACCAGACTGCTTCACTATACAGAACAAAGTAACCATGGATACTGACTGCTTCACTATGCAGAACACTGTAACCATGGATACCCGACTGCTTCACTATACAGAACACAGTAACCATGGATACCAGACACTTCACTATACAGAACACAGTAACCATGGATATCAGACTGCTTCACCAGACAGAGCACTTGTGGACTGGGTTCATCTTGCTTCCGAGTTTACATTGAAATGCCTTCGCAAAGTCGTGGGAATTCACAAGTGGAATCTGCGCCCTGTAATTAATAGAATTGGAAAACATGATGAATTATATGTACAGAAGTCCGTATCAAATGGGCATACAAAAAGAGCATCAGTAACATATAATTTGAAAAAACTGAAATAAATAATGGAAAGACATGAAGATAATTCCTGAAGAAAATAAATGCAAAAGACACGCTTTCATATCCGAACATTTTGAATACCCCGCGAATGTTGACAATATGAGTTCAGATATCAGAACTTATTGAAAACCCCTCAAACATTGACAATAAGAGTTCAGATATCAGAACTTATTGAAAACCCCTCAAACATTGACAATATGAGTTCAGATATCAGAACTTATTGAATACCCCACAAACATTGACAATATGAGTTCAGATATCAGAACTTATTGAAAACCCCTCAAACATTGACAATATGAGTTCAGATATCAGAACTTATTGAATTCCCCTCAAACATTGACAATATGAGTTCAGATCATCATCAGATGTCAGAACTTATTGAATACTCCTCAAACATTGACAATATGAGTTCAGATGTCAGAACTTATTGCATACCTTTTGAACATCGTCAATGTTCTAGGGGTTTTCAATATATCATTGACAATGTTGTAGGGTTATTAAAAAAATTTCAATTTGTACTTTTTTTTTATAAAACAACAGGCAAGTGTGTATAAAATGGGCATACAACAGTAGCAACGGTACTGACCGTATAGGACCGGGACTGTGTACGGAGGTTCGTATCTTTTGTAACGCCTCCTCGTCGCGCATATTGCCGCACCAGATCTGGGCGAAGTTGAGGAAGAAGAGCTGGTCATGTGACATGTCGAGGCCAGGAAGTAGGGGCTCGGGCCCGTATTTCAACTCCCACATCTTGTATGCCTGGATTTACACAACACTTGATTGATTGATTGATTGATTGGTTGATTGATTAATTGAGTTTGCACGAGTTGATCAGTAGATGTTTCTGTATTTTGAGCGGGTGTGGTAGTAGTTTTGTGAATTTGTTGAAGGGACACCCTGAAATCAGGTTCGTCTGTCGTTGGTCGATTCTCTTTTTCCGATTTAGGTTGTACAGGCTAAGATGTCAAAAAATGTGCCGAAAAAGATTTGGGAAAATTTTGGATTCCCTGCCGCTGGCCTTTGTTTTCAAAAGCACGTAGGGTTAAGTTGTAAAACAGACTGAGAAAGAAGGACAGTTTATATGCTGTGATTTTTCATATTTTGTAGGCCGTAATTACACTTGACCAATCAGATGCGTGCTTTCTATTTTCGGTGCATTAGAATGATTAATGATTGGTTGATTGATTCATTGATTGCGGCTTTATTGCACTTGTTCGGACAGTGCCAGAATTGTCATACATTATACATGAATTACAGAAAATAATTATCATATATGGGCCATCAGCTGAGAAAAGGGACCTTAAGACATTGTACGAGGGTCATCCAATATATAGTGAAAACGGCTTAGCATTGTTAGTTTAGAATGCATAATCCTAGCCACTCATCCAAAATCATACAATGCAACCTTCTCTGTGTTTAATAACTGATTTTCATATACTCTGGGATGCTTCTATACTGGTTGCTAGGCAACGAGAAGGGACATACCAACCTCCCATGGCCATGGCATAATTAAGCTTCTCTTAAGTCGTGTTAACCAAGGTGAGATATTTATTGATATTGTTATTTTTGTTTATGTCACATGAACTTAAATCCAAAGAATGGAGAGCGTGACATGTGACGTCATAGATATATGACATCACTAATGACGTCAACTGCATACCTTTTCAAGTTATTGTTGACAGAGTGGACACCACTTTGCGGCCATCAATCTCTTATTCTTAAATGGTGTCAGATTATGAATTGCTCGAGCTGATGCATGGTTAATGCCAATGCTCTTAGCTATCTGCTCGCATACATATTGTCTACCAACTCCAAGTAATAAGTTTTTGTTATCTGTATAAAAGCTGATTTTTATTTCCAGAGAGGGCTTAATTAGAAATACAAGCGTTTCCTATTTTACACTATCCCATATGAAATACACAACAATAAGTGTCGCAACATTGTACCAACGTATTATGAATTTATATGCCTGTTTTCTCGCTGAAAACGCCATGTTTTTATCAAATTACTTTTCTAGTCGTTCGTCACCGCGTCGATGACGCATGGCGTATGTGATGGTGATGTCACGTCACGATAACGTCATATAACGTAGTTACGTAATATAATGCTACGTCATTGACGAAGTGTCAATATAGCGGTATGCCAAATTTCATTCAGATATACACAATATATATCAACGTACATATTCGTTTTCATTATTTATTGGATGACCCTCGTAACAATCATATATCTGATTTTGTACCTTCCAGGCCATCAAGTGAGGGATCGGTCCAAAAAAATAGGAAAATAGGAATTCAGACGGTGAAAAAATAGGAATAAAATAGGAAAAATATAGTCTAAATAGGAATAAAATGATATTTTAAGATTTGTTCCCAACACATTTAATGGCCAACCTGACCTTTTAATATTTTTATTGATAATTTGTGTTGTATTGCTCAAAGACTAACTTTTAAGTTATTAATTGCTTCAAGATCCAAAAACAAGATTTTGACGCACTTATTGTGCTATATTAATTAAAGTAATGTACATATGATATATGTTGGCCGCCATACCTTCAGCCAACCCAATACACCCTTGTCTTTGTTATGTTTTGAAAATATAATATATATTTTATTAATGAGAATGCTGGATGTGGTGTTATATTAATACAGAAACAATAAGCAATTTTAATATTTATTGTTTGCCTTAGTTTCTCGACCAATGAAAGAATAGCATTATGTCTCAATCACATGCGACTCTTTCTCCAATATCCACTAAATTTATTCATTAAATGTTCCAATATGTAGACAGTTATATTTAGATCCAGACGTCATGGCTTGTTGTCAGAAATGCACATAGCATGCATCATGTTGTGACGTATACATGTGTGCTGCGATGTCAAACGGCCAATAACGTAGTAGTATCCCAAGTCGAAAGCGTGAATGGGTGAGACTTGCATTGAAGCAAACATGTGTAGACGAAGAAGGTGGGGCAATCAATATTAAGTAAATTATAATTTTTAATAAACTAATTTCTTGCTCGCTACTGCTCACTCGAAAGTAATTTATTTTTTTCAATGCAATATATGAACCATAACCATCATAGGCTGCGGAACGGGAACATTATTGGGGGGGGGGTGGGGGCCCAATCGTGAGGGCCCAATATTGCCAGGGCTGTCCGGGGCCATGCTCCCCTGGAAATTTTTGAAATCTAAGGGGCGTGAAACGCCATTTCCTGCATCCTCTGGGCCCAGTCTTGAGGGCCCAAATGGCCCAATGTTGCTAGGGGGGTCCGGGGACATGCTCCACGGTAAATTTTGAAAATGTAAGAGGCGTGAAACGCCATTTCCTGCATTTTCAGGTCCCAGTCTTGATGACCCAAAGGGCCTGGATGTTGCTAGGGGGGTCCAGGGGCATGCTCCCCCGAATTTGTTTTGAAATCTAAGAGGAGTGAAACGCCATTTCCTGCATCCTCAGGGCCCAGTCTCGAGGGCCCAAATGGCCCGATGCTGCTAGGGGGTCTGGGGGCATGCTCCACGGTAAATTTTGAAAATGTAAGAGGCGTGAAACGACATTTCCTGCATTCTCAGGTCCCAGTCTTGACGAATATTTTGGAAATCGAAGAGGAGTGAAACGCCATTTACTGCATTCTCAGCAAGTTTCAGGATGATAATATGTGCTTTATTACATAATTATTTTTTCGGGGGGGGGGGGGGGGTGGGCAGACCCCCCAACAAAATGCAACAAGGTAGCAATCACATTATACTCATCATTGATGAATTGGTTGAACATTTATTTATATTACTAACTAGAAAATGTGTTCATAGAACATGGATGCCCCCACCTACAGCCTTGATAGTAAAAGGGCACCGGTATTACAAAGCTCAGGCTAATCCCAAGACAGACATTGTGGGTAAATATTATTGAAATTGGTGAACGAGTTAAGGAGTTATTGAGAAAACATTAACAATTTAAACACATTTGCCTTACAAACAAGGTGAACATACGTCCCCAGTGACCTTGACCTTGGCTGTTCGGGCGTGGGTCGTATGCGAAACAAAGCACCAACAGACATTGTGGGCAAATATGACAAATATGATTGTAATTGGGTTATTGAGAAAGCATTACAAACTTAAAACACATTTGCCTTTTACAAACAAGGCGAACATAAGTCCCCAGCGACCTTGACATTAGCTGTTCGGGCTTGGGTCGTAAGGAATTATTGAAAACGTATGCATTGCCTTACGGACGAATGGACGCATGCACGGATGGATAGACAGGGGTAAAACATAATGCCCCCCAATAAATTGGTGGGTGCATAATAAATTTTAAATACATTAATTTTCAGATCAATTACTCCTGATTGTGTGACAGACGCCCTTAGCATACCACATCAAATGGCCAAGATATCCAAGTAATTTGAGAATGAGAAATAGGATACTGTGCACTATTCTACTCCTGATGTCCCACACAGGGCAACATACAATGCAACTGTTGAACTATTCACCCTGATGTAAGGCACATCACCACATCCAGCACCCATAAGTATATATTTAATCGTGTAGCAAATTCACATTACATTCCGGTAGGAACAGTATTTAGTATATTAAAGTTAATGATTATGAATTTAGTTGCTATGAAGATTTAACCACATCATGAAGACGGGATGAGGATGATGACATGAGGTTTAATGTCCATTCAATAGCCAAGGTCATATAAAGTCGGGAGTACACATGTAGTGTGGAGAGAAATCGTAAGTCAGCATTGAATTACGAAGACATGATTTGGTGCGTTATTTGGAAAACTGTATCAATGCATATGAATGTTTAAGCTAATCTAGTGAAGGGTGAATGTTGCAGAGTTATAAAGTACTTAAAAACATTAAATGGAATTTTACATAAATCTTTGAAGAAAATCTCTACATAATTTGACCTTGAAAATGTGGGGACTATGGGTATTGTGCACAATTAATACAGGGAGGATGATAAACATGCATATCAATTTTGCAACGGGTTTGCAGAGACATAAAGTACGTAAAATCTTTCACGCAAATGTTCCAAATGAACAGTTGGAAAGTCGACATACTTTATATACCGGGGGAATACAAAGCAGCTCTGGTGGCAAGGAACGCTATTGCCTTTCAATATTTTGTACACAGGTCAGCAAAATATGTATTACTTTCCAATTTACAAAGTACAAGTACAAACTACTTTACAATTAATGGAAAATGCAAATTTGAAAGATGAACTGTTAGAAAATGGCACAGGAAATTGCCATAGCCATCTAACGCAGTTGAATACTAGTGTTATGTGTAGTTATGTTACAATGTACAGTATTTATCTATATTGTCAATTTCACTGTCATGCTCATAGTTAAATTGGGCACAAATGTGTGAAGCTTTTCAAAAAGGCCAGAAAATAGGAAAAATAGGAACATTTGATCATAAAATAGGAAAAAATAGGAATTGCTCAGAAAATAGGAATAAATAGTAAACAAGAGTGCCGCAAGTCACAAAATACACCCGTCGAATATGGGCCAGACAGCGAAGATGCAGAAATGTGAAGCTGTCACCAAGGCAAGAAACATTATTTCTTCATCTCGTTGTGCTAAACATGTATACTAATTTAGGTAGAGATAGAAAAGTAGAGTGTAAAGAAGAAATGATAGGGAATTGGATACAATAATGTAGAACAAACGGCTAAGTTAAAAAGGTGATATTTTTGTTAAAAAATATGTTTTCGGCATAAAAACACAAGGTGCACATCTTCAATATGCGCGACACACCTTCGGGTCGTGGTCTATGCATGTGTGAAGTTTCATGATAATATTCCAAAGGGTGTTCGAGTTATGCTCCGGACAAGAAGTGTCTGCGGCGGACGGTGTCAAATCCATAGTATCCCCCGACGAAGTCTACAATTAAGGTAGAGATGTGTGAAGTAGAAATTATATAGAATTGGATACAAAAATGTAGAAAACATGACTAAGTTAAAAAGATGATATTTTTGTTAAAAAAGATTTTTTTGACATAAGAACACCAAGGTGCACATCTTCAATATGTGTAGAAGACGTGTGGATAGTTTCAGAACGATCGACAGAACGGTTTCGGAGGAGTTGTGTACACAAACTCTGTACCGTATATAGAATTGTATAGATAAATGTAGAAAAAATGGCGAAGTTAAAAAGATGATATTTTTGTTAAAAAATATTTTTTCGGCATAAAAACACCAAGGTGCACATCTTCAATATGTGTAGAAGACGTGTGTATAGTTTCAGAACGATCGACAGAACGGTTTCGGAGGAGTTGTGTACACAAACTCTGTACCGTATATAGAATTGTATAGAAAAATGTAGAAAAAATGGCTAAGTTGAAAAGGTGATATTTTTGTTAAAAAATATTTTTTCGGCATAAAAACACCAAGGTGCACATCTTCAATATGTGTAGAAGTCGTGTGTATAGTTTCAGAACGATCGACTAAACGGTTTCGGAGGAGTTGTGTACACAAACGCTGTACCGTATATAGAATTGTATAGAAAAATGTAGAAAAAATGGCTAAGTTAAAAAGGTGATATTTTTGTTAAAAAATATTTTTTCGGCATAAAAACACCAAGGTGCACATCTTCAATATGTGTAGAAGACGTGTGTATAGTTTCAGAATGATCTACTGAATGGTTTCGGAGGAGTTGTGTACACAAACTCTGTACCGTATATAGAATTGTATAGAAAAATGTAGAAAAAATGGCTAAGTTAAAAAGGTGATATTTTTGTTAAAAAATATTTTTTCGGCATAAAAACACCAAGGTGCACATCTTCAATATGTGTAGAAGACGTGTGTATAGTTTCAGATCGATCGACTGAACAGTTTCGGAGGAGTTGTGTACACGAACTATGCGCTTTTTCTTCAGCAGTCCGCCCGCCGCCCGCCCGCCGTGCAGTAAAATATAATACGTAGCGTTTTTTAAAAACAGTCGTATAAAAATAGGATACTTGACGGCCTGACCTTCGGACAGCTGCGTAATTTCATTAAATACGTTTACAAAATTTACAATATCTTTCATAAATAACGTCCAAAGTTGACAAATGTGTCAACTTTTGAAGCCAGTTACGGAAAATATTGAAATTACACAGATGTTCGAAGGTACAAAATCCCATGGCGTGTCTCATAGAAACCATGTGCGCATTCACACTGTCAGATTTCAATCTAATAATTTTGCTGACAACAATAATGCTCCTTCAGTGACGGAATAACAAACAGATGAGGCTCCGATTAAGGCAGATCTGGGGGCATTGGTTGCAAACATCACAAGGTACCTTTTCTCAATCGGCAACCAATTTTGTTTCAATATTGACAAACTAACGACTATGAAACAAGGGAGGTAATTTGTGAGTGGGGCTTGTACAACTTACACGGTATGCCTGTTTCAGCCCGCCATTGTCAGCTATATTCTCCCCCTGGGTGTTCTTCCCGTCAATCTGTTGATATACAGGGTAAATGAGGATACAATCGTATTGTTGACATCTTGGCATCATTAACACAGGCCTGCATCAATCAAGTCAAGATGTCAACAATTCTGAACATCTAAAGCTGATTCTCATTATCTCGGAGTTGACCGGATTTAGCGACCATTCATGAAAAAATCCGAAAAGAATCGCTTAAAAAATACCAACTTAACTTTTAATACTTCCCGGTTTTCATAAATCATGCACTTTCTTTTCACGAAACATGCATGCGTTGTTACTAAATATATCGCATATGTATGACACAATTTCCAGCGATGTACACATTTGTTTTGCAATACACATCAATAATTCCAGCACAAAAATATTTACACAATTCCCTAACATTTGATTGGCCCGTAGCAAGTCTCTGTCCAAAATTTATATCCCAGTAAACTCCCACGCCAAACTACTTTCTACAGGTGCGCTGTCAGTGCTGTCAATGTAAACAAATGGCTGCCGTCTGTCAAAATAAACACATTTTCTTGATGAATTTATTTCAAATGCTGGAATTATAAGGAATGAATGGCCTTTTTGTGGAATTTATCGGGGATATAAACTTGGAAAAGTTGCGGGAATACTGGACAAGTATTCCCGCAACTTTTCAAAGTTTATACCCCGATAAATTCCACAAAAAGGCCATTCATTCCTATAATTAATAATTGTTACATCTAGATGTCAACGCTTGCCATCTCTTCTGACGATCTTGTAGCCCAGCTCAGGCACAGTCAATCAATCTGCTTACTTTGAAACACAGTATTCAAGTATTTTGTAATAACAATGTTTAGAAATGTTGGCAAGATTAGCGCAGGCGGTTGTGTAAATGACTAACTGAAGATGCAGATCCATAGAAGAAATGGTAAAATATGTACCAAAAACCCATCAGCACCTTGGCTCACGTGTTAGCGAACATCCAAAAGCTTGTTTGGGGCCAATTTCACTACACCTCGCTCGACTACACCTTAGAATGCGGGAAACGAAAATTGTCGTCTGCTGCTGTTTCATATTTTGTTTTTATTTTTAATGAAAACATGGTTTGACAGCCCTTTAGAATAATTTCAAATGGAAATGATTCTAAAGCGCTGTTAAACCATGTTGTTGATGAGAAATATCCAACAAATGGAAGTAACTTTTACTGATGTGGGAACTCTGTATCGCGATATTTCTGTCAACATGGTGTAAAAATAAAGCGTTCATGATGTTGTTGTTGTACAACTGGTAATGGTTATTTGTACGACTCACATTTTTGCTTATCTGACTGAGCTGTACGTCCGAGTACTGGTTTATAATACACTCGGTGCGTTTCCTGAATGCTTCGATCGTCTCATTGTCCCACCATTGCTTCATATTACCGTCCTTGTCGTATTGACGACCTGCAACACAAATGTGGCCGTGACAAATGGGGCATATGAGATTTCTGACCAGTGTAGCTCATGATCAAAAACTCCTGAGCCCGATAACGATCTATATTGCTTGTTAGAAGCATGACGGGTGTTTCATTGATGGAATGGCGAACAGTGAAGATCCTGACACTGTGCGGATGCACAGGCTGGTCAGGATCTACACTGATCGCAAAACCCATAAGCCACATTTCTCGTCACATCCACAAATGAGACATGCCATGTGATTTTGTACCTAAAAACTTGTGTGATTTTTTATGAAACACATTTACAGAAACTATGATATTTTCTGTAAATGACGTCGGAAGATGACAACAAATGTTCATATATCGTAAATTTTGTAAGATACCGCATATGTTCTTAGGCACAAAATCACATGGTGTGTCTCAAATTGGCACCTGGTTGATAAAATGGCCCATGCAAAATGTGAGGCAAGTGTAGAACCTGATCCTAATATTTAATCATGCTGTAGGTCAATTGGGAGGATTTCCATGGAAGTTAGTTTTCAATCCAACCCAAATTACTATCACTTATATTCTTGTTTGTACTTAAAGTCTAATAAACATACGGTATACAGCGTGGGCCCTGATCAGATCAGACTATGTACACAGATCAGACTATGTACACAGATCAGACTATGTACACAGATCAGACTATGTACACAGATCAGACTATGTACACAGATCAGACTATGCACACAGATCAGACTATGCACACAGATCAGACTATCAGACTATGTACACAGATCAGACTATGTACACAGATCAGACTATGCACACAGATCAGACTATGCACACAGATCAGACTATGCACACATATCAGACTATGCACACAGATCAGACTATGCACACAGATCAGACTATGCACACAGATCAGACTATGCACACAGATCAGACTATGCACACAGATCAGACTATGCACACAGATCAGACTATGCACACAGATCAGACTATGCACATATGCACACAGATCAGACTATGCACACAGATCCTGAAAACTGGTGACACAAAACCTTCTCATACCTCTATTTATTGCATAAGCACATAATCATGCATTGAGACTACTGATCACCTATCATGTTTGCTATAATGGTTTCATTTATTTATTTAATACACGATTATATTATGATTTTCAATTCGCTGTTTTATTACTCTGTGAAACCCATTTTATGCAATAAATGACACAGTATCAGGGTAATGATATCTACATTTGTCATCAAACCCATGTGTGATCTCATGGCCAATAACCACACCAATTCCACTGTAATGACACAGTATCAGTGTAATGATATCTACCTTTGTCATCAAACCCATGTGTGATCTCATGAACAATAACCACACCAATTCCACTGTAATGACACAGTATCAGTGTAATGATATCTACCTTTGTCATCAAACCCATGGTGATCTCCATTTGGCCAAAAATCCACAAACCCAATGTTCCACCGTAATAACACAAGTATCAGTCAATGATATTTAACCTTTTGCCAATCAACCCATGTGTGATCTCATGACCAATTAACCACACCCCAATTCCACCGTAATGAACACAGTATCAGTGTAATGATATCTACCTTTGTCATCAAACCCCATGTGTATCTCATGGCCAATAACCACACCAATTCCACCATAATGACACAGTATCAGTGTAATGATATTTACCTTAAGTCATCAAACCCATGTGGTGGATCTCATGACCAATAACCAACCACACCAATTCCACCGTAAATGACACAGTATCAGTGTTATGATATCTACCTTTGTCATCAAACCCATGTGTGATCTCATGGCCAACCTAACCACACCAATTCCACCATAATGACACAGTATCAGTGTAATGATATTTTACCTTAGTCATCAAACCCAATGTTTTGATCTCATGGCCAATAACCACACCAATTCCACCGTAATGACACAGTATCAGTGTAATGATATCTACATTTGTCATCAAACCCATGTGTGATCATCATGACAATGCAATAACCACACCAATTCCACAGTAATGACACAGTATCAGTGTAATGATATCTACCTTTTGTCATCAAACCCATTTGTGATCTCATGACCAATACCACACCAATTCCCACCGCGTATGACACAGTATCAGGTAATGATATTTTCCCACCTTTGTCATCAAACCCATTGTGTGAACTCATGGCCAATAACCAACACCAATTCCACGAAATACACAGTAATCAGTGTAATGATACTACCTTTGACCATCATCACCCATGTGTGATTCTCATTGCCAATAACCTACACCAATTCCACCGTAATGACACAGTATCAGTGTAATGATATCACCATGTAAAATGTGATCTCATGACCATAACACACCAATTCCTAATGACACAGTATCATGTAATGATATATTTTAAAAACCCTGATCTCATGCCAATAACCACCAATTACCAATGACACAGATCAGTAATGATCTACCTTTGCATCAAACCCATGTGTGACATGCCAATAACCACACCAATTCCACCGTAATGACAGTATCAGTAAGATATCTACCTTTGTCATCAAACCCATGTGTGATCTCATGGCCAATAACCACACAAATTCCACCGTAATGACACAGTATCAGTGTAAAGATATTTATCTTTGTCATCAAAGCCATGGTGATCATGGCCAATCCACCACCCCAATTCCACCGTAATGACACAGTATCAGTGTAATGATATCTACCTTTGTCATCAAACCCATGTGTGATCTCATGACCAATAACCACACCAATTCCACCGTAATGACACAGTATCAATGTAATGATATCTACCTTTGTCATCAAACCCATGTGTATCTCATGGCCAATAACCACACCAATTCCACCGTAGTGACACAGTATGAGTGTAATGATATCTACCTTTGTCATCAAACCCATGTGTGATCTCATGGCCAATAACCACACCAATTCCACCATAATGACACAGTATCAGTGTAATGATATTTACCTTAGTCATCAAACCCATGTGTGATCTCATGGCCAATAACCACACCAATTCCACCATAATGACACAGTATCAGTGTAATGATATCTACCTTTGTCATCAAACCCATGTGTGATCTCATGGCCAATAACCACACCAATTCCACCGTAATGACACAGTATCAGTGTAATGATATTTACCTTTTTCATCAAACCCATGTGTGATCTCATGAACAATAACCACACCAATTCCACCGTAATGACACAGTATCAATGTAATGATATCTACCTTTGTCATCAAACCCATGTGTCATCTCATGGCCAATAACCACGCCAATTCCACCGTAATAACACAGTATCAGTGTAATGATATTTACCTTTGTCATCAAACCCATGTGTGATCTCATGACCAATAACCACACCAATTCCACCATAATGACACAGTATCAGTGTAATGATATTTACCTTTGTCATCAAACTAATGTGTTATCTGATGGCCAATAACCACACCAATTCCACCGTAATGACACAGTATCAGTGTAATGATATCTACCTTTGTCATCAAACCCATGTGTGATCTCATGACCAATAACCACACCAATTCCACCATAATGACACAGTATCAGTGTAATGATATTTACCTTTGTCATCAAACCCATGTGTGATCTCATGACCAATAACCACACCAATTCCACCATAATGACACAGTATCAGTGTAAAGATATTTACCTTTGTCATCAAACCCATGTGTGATCTCATGGCCAAATAACCACACCAATTCCACCGTATCAGTGTAATGATATTTACCATCTTCATCAAACCCATGTGTGATCTCATGGCCAATAACCATGCCAATTCCACCGTAATAACACAGTATCAGTGTAATTATATTTACCTTTGTCATCAAACCCATGTGTGATCTCATGGCCAAATAACCACACCAATTCCACCGTATCAGTGTAATGATATTTACCTTTTTCATCAAACCCATGTATGATCTCATGGCCAATGACCACACCAATTCCACCGTAATGACACAGTATCAGTGTAATGATATCTACCTTTGTCATCAAACCCATGTGTGATCTCATGGCCAATAACCACACCAATTCCACCGTAATGACACAGTATCAGTGTAATGATATCTACATTTGTCATCAAACCCATGTGTGATCTCATGGCCAATAACCACACCAATTCCACCGTAATGACACAGTATCAGTGTAATGATATCTACCTTTGTCATCAAACCCATGTGTGATCTCATGGCCAATAACCACACCAATTCCACCGTAATGACACAGTATCAGTGTAATGATATCTACATTTGTCATCAAACCCATGTGTGATCTCATGGCCAATAACCATACCAATTCCACCGTAATGACACAGTATCAGTGTAATGATATTTACCTTTGTCATCAAACCCATGTGTGATCTCATGACCAATAACCACACCAATTCCACCGTAATTGAACACCAGTACCTGTAAATGATATTTAACCTGCATCACCCATGTGTGATCTCAGGCCAATAACCAACACCCAATTCCACCTAATGACACAGTATCAATGTTATATTTTACCTTTGTCATCAAACCCATGTGTGATCCTCATGACCAATAACCCCAAACCAATTCCACCGTAAAGACACAAGGTATCATGTAATGATTTATTTAACCTTTGTCAACAACCATGTGTTTTCCTCATTGGCCAATTAACCACACCAACCAACCACCGTAATGACACAGATCGTGTAATGATATTTACCTTTGTCATCAAACCCATGTCAGTGTTCTCATGCCAACCACACCAATTCCACCATTAAGACTTTCAGTCAGTGTAATATACTACCCATTTTTGTCATCAAACCCATGTGTGATCTCAGGCCATAACCACACCGAATTCCACCGTAATGACACAGTATCAGTGTAATGATATTTACCTTTGTCATCAAACCCATGTGTAATCTCATGCCAAATAACCACACCAATCACGTTTAAGACACAGTATCATGTAATGAAAATCTACATTTGTCATCAAACCCATGTGTGATCTCATGGCCAATAACCACACCAATTCCACTGTAATGACACAGTATCAGTGTAATGATATCTACCTTTGTCATCAAACCCATGTGTGATCTCATGGCCAATAACCACACCAATTCCACCGTAATGACACAGTATCAGTGTAATGATATCTACCTTTGTCATCAAACCCATGTGTGATCTCATGGCCAATAACCACACCAATTCCACCGTAATGACACAGTATCAATGTAACGATATCTACCTTTGTCATCAAACCCATGTGTGATCTCATGGCCAATAACCACACCAATTCCACCGTAGTGACACAGTATCAGTGTAATGATATCTACCGTTGTCATCAAACCCATGTGTGATCTCATGGCCAATAACCACACCAATTCCACCGTAATGACACAGTATCAGTGTAATGATATTTACCTTTTTCATCAAACCCATGTGTGATCTCATGAACAATAACCACACCAATTCCACCATAATGACACAGTATCAGTGTAATGATATTTACCTTTGTCATCAAACCCATGTGTGATCTCATGACCAATAACCACGCCAATTCCACCGTAATTAAGCGACCTGGAAAATATACACATAATAACAATTCTACTGAAGGATTTTACAATGAAAATGTGAAATGAATGAATGTCCCAGATCATATAGAAATGGGACTTTGGTTTCAAGTCTCTCTCGGTAGATCATCTTAAAGGGGCATATCAGGATTTTTTTTAAAAATACTATAAAAAATACAATGGTGTTTTCATCATGACCCTGTGCAAAGCATATTAAGATGAATGCATGTATGAAATATCAATGCGCTCCCTGAAAACAGAAGTAAAACAAAATTTAACCCAAAGTTAAGTTTATGAACGCACTAAGTTGGTGATTTTCTACAGCATGATAGCTATTCACATGATGAATGCATGTATGAATGTGCTAAGTTTGTGAACCTGACCTTGGGGAAAGGGGTGGGGGGGTGGGTTATGGATTTGCTGTAGCACAATAGAGGATCATCAGATGAATGCATGTATGAAATATCAAAGCGTTCCCTGTAAAGAAACAGAAGTTACACAACATTTACCCCAACGTTAAGTTTATGAACATGCTAAGTTTGTGACCTTGACCTTGGGGTAAGGGTTGGGTGGTGGGTTGTGGATTTGTTACATCATGATAGAGGGTCATCTGAGGAATGCATGTATGAAATATCAAGGCATTCCATGAAAGGAAACAGATGTTATAAGACATTTACCCCAACGTTAAGTTTATGAATGTGCGAAGTTTGTGACCTTGACCCTGGGGTAAGGGTGGGCGGTGGGTCATGAATTTGCTATAGCACGATAGAGTATCATCAGATGAATGCATGTATGTAAAATATCAAGGCGTTCCATGAAAGGAAACAGATGTTATAAGACATTTACTCCAACGTTAAGTTTATGAATGTGCTAAGTTTGTGATCTTGACCTTGGGGAAAGGGGTGTGGGGTGGGTCATGGATTTGCTATAGCACAATAGAGTATCATCCGATGAATGCATGTATGAAATATCAAGGCATTCCCTGTAAAGAAACAGAAGTTATAAAAAGACATTTACTCCAACGTGAAGTTTATGATGTTGATCTTGGGGAAAGGGGTGGGGGGGGGGGGGGTTATGGATTTTCTGTAGCACAATAGAGGATCATCTGAGGAATGCATGTATGAATATCAAGGCATTCCATGAAAGGAAACGGATGTTATATGACATTTACCCCTACGTTAAGTTTATGAATGTGCTAAGTTTGTGACCTTGACCCTGGGGTAAGGGATGGGCAGTGGGTCATGGATTTGCTATACCACGATAGAGTATCATCAGATGAATGCATGTATGAAATATCAAGGCATTCCATGAAAGGAAACAGATGTTATAAGACTTTACCCCAACGTTAAAGGTACATGCCCACGCAGTAGGCACAACATGTTCTTTATAGGAATTAAATAAGTGTATAATTATGTCACTATTCCACCAGTTCTAAAAATTACGAGTGCCCGCTATACAAATATAATCATTTATTAATGATCAATTTACTGTTAGCGACGCGCGGCGGTAACAGTCTATTTTGATAATGTGCAGGGACGACAACTTTCACATCACGGCTTGCGGTGCGCATGCGCAGTATACTACGCGCGCCAGTAGGCTTCCCAATATGTAAACAAGAATATCAACATGTCGAAACGTCCAGGACGGAAATTGTATCAAACGGCGTCGGCCAAAAAAAAGGCGAAATGTCTGAGGGACAGGCAGTAGAGAGAGAGTGGTTAATATTGGTGACCAGATCACCAAATGGAAAGAGTTAAGTGGAGATTTAGATTTGGACTCGAACATAGATTTTTCTTCTCAACTTCCGATACTTCACTGCGCATGTCAAAGATGTGATATGATTGACCGTGTCACATGACGCGTATTGGTAAAAATAGCACGAGGTCGGAAAATACCCTTTTTGGTCGGGGCATATAAAATGCGATTTAACACCAATTAACACGCGCCGTAATTAATAATAACTCGTTAGTGGGTAGACAAATGGCTCATATAAGGCATGACAGAAAATGAAAAGTAGTAGTACAGTGTAACCTGCTGCGTGGGCATGTACCTTTAAGTTTATGAATGTGCTAAGTTTGTGATCTTGACCTTGGGGAAAGGGGTGGTGGGGGGGGGGGTGGGGTCATGGATTTGCTATAGCACGGTAGAGTATCATCAGATGAATGCATGTATGAAATATCAAGGCATTCCCTGTAAAGAAACAGAAGTTATAAAAAGACATTTACTCCAACGTTAAGTTTATGATGTTGATCTTGGGGAAAGGGGTGGGGTGGGTCATGGATTTTCTGTAGCACAATAGAGGATCATCTGAGGAATGCATGTATGAAATATCAAGGCATTCCATGAAAGGAAACAGATGTTATATGACATTTACCCCAACGTTAAGTTTGTGAATGTGCTAAGTTTGTGACCTTGACCCTGGGGTAAGGGATGGGCAGTGGGTCATGGATTTGCTATAGCACGATAGAGTATCATCAGATGAATGCATGTAAGAAATATCAAGGCGTTCCATGAAAGGAATCAGATGTTATAAGACATTTACCCCAACGTTAAGTTTATGAATGTGCTAAGTTTGTGACATTGACATTGGGGAAAGGGGTTGGAGGTGGAGGTGGGTCATGGATTTACTATAGTACGATAGAGCATCATCAGATGAATGCATTTATGAAATATGAAGGTATTCCCTGTAAATAAACAGAAGTTACACAACATTAACCCCAACGTTAAGTTTATGAATGTGCTATGTTTGTGACCTTGACCTTGGGGAAAGGGGTGGGGGGTGGGTCATGGATTTGCTATAGCACGGTAGAGTATCATCAGATGAATGCATGAATGAAATATCAAGGTGTTCCCTGTAAAGAAACAGAAGTTATAAAAAGACATATTTACTCCAACGTTAAGTTTATGATGTTGATCTTGGGAAAAGAGGTGGAGGGGGGGGGGGGGGGGGGTTCTTGGATTTGCTGTAGCACAATAGAGGATCATCAGATGAATGATTGTCTGAAATATCAAAGCGTTCCCTGTAACGAAACAGAAGTTACACAACATTTACCCCAACGTTAAGTTTACGAGCATGCTAAGTTTGTGACCTTGTCCTTTGGGTAAGAGTTGGGTGGTGGGTTGTGGATTTGCTACAGCATGATAGAGTGTCATCTGAGGTATGCATGTATGAAATATCAAGGTGTTCCATGAAAGGAAACAGATGTTATCAGACATTTACCCCAACGTTAAGTTTATGAATGTGCTAAGGTTGTGACCTTGGGTTAAGGGAAGGGGTGGGCGTGGGGTCATGGACTGCGATAGCACGATAGGGTATCATCAGATGAATGCATGTATGAAATATCAAGGCGTTTCAAGAAAGGAAACAGATGTTATAAGACATTTAACCCAACGTTAAGTTTATGAATGTGCTAAGTTTGTGACCTTGACCTTGGGGTAAGGGGTGGGTCATGGATTTGCTATAGCACAATAGACTATCATCAGATGAATGCATGTATGAAATATCAAGGCGTTCCATGAAACGAAACAGATGTTATAAGACATTTACCCAAACGTTAAGTTTATGAATGCGCTAAGTTTGTGACATTGACCTTGGGGAAAGGGGTGGGAGGTGGGTCATGGATTTGCTATAGTACGATAGAGCATGATCAGATGAATGCATTTATGAAATATGAAGGTATTCCCTGTAAATAAACAGAAGTTACACAACATTTACCCCAATGTTAAGTTTATGAATGTGCTAGGTTTGTGACCTTGACCTTGGGGTAAGGGTTGGGTGGTGAGTCGTGGATTTGCTACAGCATGATAGAGGGTCATCTAAGGAATGCATGTATGAAATATCAAGGCGTTCCGTGACAGAAAACAGATGTTATAAGACATTTAGCCAACGTTAAGTTTATGAATGTCCTAAGTTTGTGACCTTGACGTTGGGGTAAGGGATGGGCGGTGGGTCATGGATTTGCTATAGCACGATAGAGTATCATCAGATGAATCCATGTATGAAATATCAAGACGTTCCCTGTAAATAAACAGAAGTTACACAACATTTACCCCATCGTTAAGTTTATGAACATGCTAAGTTTGTGACCTTGACCTTGGGGTAAGGGTTGGGTGGTGGATCGTGGATTTGCTACAGCATGATAGAGTGTCATCAGATGAATGCATGTATGAAATATGAAGACATTCCCTGTAAATAAACAGAAGTTACACAACATTTACCCCAACGTTAAGTTTATGAGCATGCTAAGTTTGTGACCTTGTCCTTTGGGTAAGAGTTGGGTGGTGGGTTGTGGATTTGCTACAGCATGATAGAGGGTCATCTGAGGTATGCATGTATGAAATATCAAGGTGTTCCATGAAAGGAAACAGATGTTATCAGACATTTACCCCAACGTTAAGTTTATGAATGTGCTAAGTTTGTGACCTTGGGTTAAGGGGTGGGCGGTGGGTCATGGATTTGCGATAGCACGATAGGGTATCATCAGATGAATGCATGTATGAAATATCAAGGCGTTTCAAGAAAGGAAACAGATGTTATAAGACATTTAACCCAACGTTAAGTTTATGAATGTGCTAAGTTTGTGACCTTGACCTTGGGGTAAGGGGTGGGTCATGGATTTGCTATAGCACAATAGACTATCATCAGATGAATGCATGTATGAAATATCAAGGCGTTCCATGAAACGAAACAGATGTTATAAGACATTTACCCGAACGTTAAGTTTATGAATGCGCTAAGTTTGTGACATTGACCTTGGGGAAAGGGGTGGGAGGTGGGTCATGGATTTGCTATAGTACGATAGAGCATCATCAGATGAATGCATTTATGAAATATGAAGGTATTCCCTGTAAATAAACAGAAGTTACACAACATTTACCCCAACGTTAAGTTTATGAATGTGCTAGGTTTGTAACCTTGACCTTGGGGTAAGGGTTGGGTGGTGAGTCGTGGATTTGCTACAGCATGATAGAGGGTCATCTAAGGAATGCATGTATGAAATATCAAGGCGTTCCGTGACAGAAAACAGATGTTATAAGACATTTAGCCAACGTTAAGTTTATGAATGTCCTAAGTTTGTGACCTTGACGTTGGGGTAAGGGATGGGCGGTGGGTCATGGATTTGCTATAGCACGATAGAGTATCATCAGATGAATCCATGTATGAAATATCAAGACGTTCCCTGTAAATAAACAGAAGTTACACAACATTTACCCCATCGTTAAGTTTATGAACATGCTAAGTTTGTGACCTTGACCTTGGGGTAAGGGTTGGGTGGTGGATCGTGGATTTGCTACAGCATGATAGAGTGTCATCAGATGAATTGCATTGAATGAAATATGAAGACATTCCCTGTAAATAAACAGAAGTTACACAACATTTACCCCAACGTTAAGTTTATGAACATGCTAAGTTTGCGACCTTGACCCTGGGGTAAGGGTTGGGGGTGATGGGTCATGGATTTTGCTACAGCATGATAGAGGGTCATCTGAGGAAATGATGCAATGAAATAAACAAGGTGTTTCATGAAAGGAAACAGAATTATAAGACATTTATTTCCCCCAACGTTAAGTTTGTGAATGTGCTAAGTTTGTGACCTTGACTCTGGGGTAAGGATTAGGTGGTGGGTCATGGATTTGCTACAGCATGATAGAGGGTCATCTGAGGAATGCATGTATGAAATAACAAGGTGTTCCATGAAAGGAAACAGAAGTTATAAGACATTTACCCCAACGTTAAGTTTGTGAATGTGCTAAGTTTGTGACCTTGACCCTGGGGTAAGGATTGGGTGGTGGGTCATGGATTTGCTACAGCATGATAGAGGGTCATCTGAGGAATGCATGTATGAAATAACAAGGTGTTCCATGAAAAGAAACAGAAGTTATAAAACATTTACCCAAAGTTAAGTTTGTGGACGACGCCGACGACATCGACGCCGGGGGTATGCCATAAGCTCTTCTGCACTTCGTGCAGGCGAGCTAAAAACAATGAAGGACAAGAAATCAGTAACACCGATGTAGGATGTACCCCTCAAGAACAATCTGGCTACTCATACATATACGACGCAAAAGCTCCAATGTTTTTAATAGTGATGCTCTGGGGTATTTTAACCCGTGGAACCAACTTCCGACTTCCGAATTTACAGCACAGGAGCCAATTTTAAGTAAATGAAACTTGATTGGTCAGTAAGCGAGGCTTACAGAAATTGTCACAGGGTGGTAGAGGTCCATTGGAGCAATGCGTGTGTGAAATGTGAAGCAGATCCGAGCAAGGAAATAGAAGTTATAACCGATTTCTCTGATGTTAAGTTTTGTAACGCGACTTAAGTATGTGACCTTGACCACGAGATCAGCGGGGATTTGTCACAGCATGATAGTAGAGCCTCAGTTATAACATATTTCTCTGATGTTAAGTTTTGTAAAGAGACTAAGTATGTGACCTTGACCTTGGGATCAGCGGGGGTTGGACGGTCGTGGATTTGGCGCAGCATGGTAGTAGAGCCTGACAGGAATGCATGTGTGAAAAATTAAGCATTTTAGATGAAGGAAATAGAAGTTATAACATATTTCTCTGATGTTAAGTTTTGTAAAGAGACTAAATATTGTACCTTGGGATCAGCGGGGGTTGGACGGTGGTGGATTTGGCACAGCATGGTAGTAGAGCCTTACTTGCAAAAAGTGCAGATCCTGATGCGACGGCTCGTTACGAGCCGGCTCATATGCATCTACACTGTTTGTAAACACAGCTAAAGAGGTCTCTAGTGTTAAAATGGTTAACATTTCTACAAGTTGAGTTGACTTACTTGGGGAAGAACTCGCTGTAGAATGGAGGCTGCAGCATGCCGGCGGGAAACACTGCAACAATATACAGAGAATACCAGGCTACTGTCTTTTGATATCAAGTTTATCAGGCAAGGTTAGGAAACAAGTAGGAATTCTGAGGCTTGCCGAGAAATTCCTACCGTTTCCAAGCCGAGCTTGATAAACTTGGTTTCAAAAGACAGTAGCCTGGTATTCTATTTATCCGGTAACGTTGAATGCTCAAAAATGACCACAGACGACGTTGTTATCTATGGACAGAGCGCAGACTTGTTTACGTGGCGTGATTACACTGAGGTCATTCGGTAACGTCACGTGACGTCATCCGACCAATGGAAAGTCAGTTTTGACTTCGTTGTAACCCGGATGTTTGTATCAGGTCAATGCCTGATACACCAATATGTTATCCGTCAGTACGTTTTCGGTCAATACAGGGCAGGTTACCCACGCGGCCATCGATTGTTTATTCTTAAATTACCAGTACAAATTGTTTGAGCTGATATATGGTTAATGCCAATACTCTTAGCTATTTGCTCACATTTATATCGTCTACCAACTCCCAAGTAATAAGTGTTTGTTATCTATATAAAAGTAATAAGTGAAAAGTAATAAGTGTTTGTTATCTATATAAAAGTAATAAGTGTTTGTTATCTATATAAAAGCTGATATTCATTCTCATTTTATTTCCAGAGGGGTTCATTATATATATTAGAAATGCAAGCGCTTCCGATTGTAATCCAATAAATTAGTCGGTATACCATAAGCAAAATACACGACCATAAGTGTCGCAACGTACAATGTAGTATGTATTTCTATGCATGTTTTCTTGTTGAAAACACCAGGCTTTTACTAAAATTATTTTTAATTTTTCTAGCCGCTCATCACCGCATCCATGACTCTTGATGTATGTGATAATGATGTCACTTTACGATGACGTCATGTAACGTAATGACGTAATATAAAGCGACGAAGTGTCAAACTAGCGATATGCCAAATTTCATTCAGATACACACACTTTGTATAAACTTACATATTCGTTTTCACTATTTATTGGAAATAACGGGTATATGAGAAGTTTCAAGTTCATCAACCTTACGGTAACAGAGAGAAGGTAGCCGAAAACTTCAACACCAATTTTGGACAGACAGATGAATGGACTTCCCACAGATGGGCACATGTTGGGTATTTACTATATATTTTTTGCGTGGTGCATAATGAATGAAGTTTAAAATCCATTTAACATCAACGCCATATTTAGACGGAGACTGATTGAGAATGATGCACATGCCTACCTTGGTCTAAGCTGTTCAATAACTTTGTCGTCTATTTCATCCGATGGAAACACAAATAGCACTCAACGGTATACAGTTTACAATGCATAGCAATATATTTGTATCAAACATATCGGGAGCATGTGCTTTGTGAAGCAAGATTAATCACATAAAATATGCAACTAAATGGGGCTTATCGAGTGCAACAAGTCCAGAACGAGATCATAATTATGTGGCTGTCACTGGAGATTTGATTTCATTTATTGGGTTTTAACGGCCTATCAACAGCTACGGTCATATAAGGCCGGGTGTTACTGGAGAAATGAGGCTTATGGCATTTGTGACCAATGTAGCTCCTGCTCAAATAGCTGCTGTAGCCTGATAAGGATCTATATTGCTTGTTAGAAGCATGTCGGGTGTTTCAGGGATGGATTTGATTTGATTTATTGGTGTTTAATGGCCTATCAACAGATGAGGTCATTTAAGGCCGGGCCAATGGGTTCGATTTCGTATTTAACCTGCTGCATTGGGGGAAAAGTCCCAAAATCAGAACAGAATATTTACATAAAAAAAATATATGTACATCCCTGAAATAAGAATAACGTAACATGGTGCCAGGTCCATCCATACCACACCAAAGTCACTTGGTCACTTCCCCTAAAAGTAATAGGATTAGAAATAATCAAATTACTCATATAATGGGTATAACCATGTTCAACTGTCACATACAAGAATGCCAAAGACGTACCTAAGAGCAAAACCAGGTCTGGATTCCAGTAAGGATGAATGATTTTCAAAATCATTATGGGCGAAATACGGCGATCCGATAAGGGAGGTAATTCAAGACCGAGGGCCAGTTATAATGTAGCTCTACAATGTTTATTATAATCACTGGGGTAACATGTTCCGTGAGAAAAACAAGGGCATCATTATTATGAGGCTAATCCCCTCACTGGCAGCCTTGATAACAATTTTTTTAATAAAAACTTGATTTGCCTTACAAACAAGGTGAACAGAAGTCCTCAGTCACCTTGACCTGTCGGACGTGGGTCGTATGCAAAACAAAGCACCATCCCTAGACACACATTGTGGCGAAATATTATCAAAATCGGTGAAGACGTTCATAAGTTATTGAACAAGAGTGCTGAAGGTCACAATATACGCCCGTCGAAGCAAGGCCAGTTAACAAGGGGAGATAACTCACTGACAATTAATAGGGTTCTTGCCGTTATACACATGTATATTGAATTTGGTCACAATCTGTCAAAATAAATAGGCTTCTTCGTCTTGCCGTGATAAACATGTATACCAAATTTGTTTACGATCGGTGAAGTAGAACTTGAGTTATTGCGTGGACAAGGATACAGAGTGCGAAAATTAAAAATGGCTGCCAAGGGTAGATAAGTCATCAGAAATTTTTAAAACACTTCTTCGCCTTGCCGTGATAAACATGTATACCGAATTTGGTTACGATCGGTGAAGTAGAACTTGAGTTATTGCGTGGACAAGGATACAGAGTGCGAAAAAAATAACAAGAGTTGTCAGAAGACAACGAAGCTCGCCTGTTGGCAGCCTTCATTCAAACTTGTTACAGTTGTATAAAAAACATGAAATATTATATAACTTGACCTTGGGATAAGGGGTGTGCGGTGGACCTTGACATTGAGGTCAGTGGTGGAAGGTGGGTCGTGGATTTGATATAGCATGATATAGCATATTAAGATGAATGCATGTATGAAATATCAATGCGCTCCATGAAAAGAGAAGGAAAACAAAATTTAACCCAGCGTTAAGTTTATGAACACACCAAGTTGGTGATTTTCTATAGCATGATAGCTATTCACATGAGGAATGCATGTATAAATGTGCTAAGTTTGTGACCTTGGCCTTGGGGAAAGAGGTGGGGGGGATGGGTCATGGATTTGCTGTAGCACCATAGAGTATCATCAGATGAAAGCATGTATGAAATATGAAGGTGTTCCCTGTAAAGAAACAGAAGTTATAAAAAGACATTTACTCCAACGTTAAGTTTATGATGTTGATCTTGGGGAAAGGGGTGGGTTGGGTAATTGATTTGCTGTAGCACAATAGAGGATCATCAGATGAATGCATGAATGAAATATCAAAGCGTTCAAAGTGTAAAGAAACAGACGTCACACAACATTTACCCCAATGTAAAGTTTATGAACATGCTAAGTTTGTGACCTTGACCTTGGGGTAAGGGTTAGGTGGTTGGTTGTGGATTTGCTACAGCATGATAGAGGGTCATCTGAGGAATGTATGTATGAAATATCAAGGCATTCCATCAAAGGAAACAGTTGTTATCAGACATTTACCCCAACGTTCAGTTATAGCACGATAGAGTATCATCAGATGAATACGCGTATGAAATATCAAGGCGTTCCATGAAAGGAAACAGATGTTATAAGACATTTACCCCAACGTTAAGTTAATGAATGTGCTAAGTTTGTGACCGTGACCTTGGGGAAAGGGGTGGGGGTTGATCATGGATTTGCTATAGAACGATAGCGTATCATCAGATCAATGCATGTATGAAATATGTATGACCTTGGGGTAAGGGTTGGGTCGTGGGTCATGGATTTGCTACGGCATGATAGAGGGTCATCTGAGGAATGCATGTATGAAATAACAAGGTGTTCCATGAAAGGAAACAAAAGTTATAAGACATTTACCCCAACATTAAGTTTATGAATGTGCCAAGTTTGTGACCTTGACCTTGGGGTAAGGGCTGTGTGGTGGGTCATGGATTTGCTACAGCATGATACAGGGTCATCTGAGGAATGCATGTATGAAATAACAAGGTGTTCCATGAACGGAAACAGATGTTATAAGAAATTTACCCCAACGTTAAGTTTATGAATGTGCCAAGTTTGTAACCTTGACCTTGGGGTAAGGGCTAGGTGGTGGGTCATGGATTTGCTACAGAATGATAGAGGGTCATCTGAGGAATGCATGTATGAAATAACAAGGTGTTCCATGAAAGGAAACAGAAGTTATAAGACATTTACACAACGTTAAGTTTATGAATGTGCCAAGTTTGTGACCTTGACCTTGGTGTAAAGGCTTCGTGGTGGGTCATGGATTTGCTACAGCTGATAGAGTCATCTGAGGAATGCATGTATGAAATAACAAGGTGTTCCATGAAAGGAAACAGAAACTAGAAATGGACGCTTGTCGACAAGCGCATGTGTATCTCCCTCCCCAGATACACAAGTAGTTTGAAAAAAGGGTGTTCGAGTTATGCTCCGGAGACAAAATCAGTGACGGAAAAAACAAAGGGAAATAACTAAAAAATTAGTGATGCAAGAGTTGTCATTCTTGCGTGACACACCTTTAGGGTTGTGGTCTATGCATGTGTGAAGTTTCATGAAAATATTCCAAAGGGTGTTCGAGTTATGCTCCAGACACGAAATCAGTGCACGGAACAACAAAGGGAGATAACTAAGAAATTAACGACGCAAGAGTTGTCATTCTTACGTGCGACACACCTTTGGGTCGTCTTCTATGCATGTGTGAAGTTTAATAAACTAGAAAATGTGTTCATAGAACACGGATGTCCCACATATCACTTTGATAATAAATGAGGCCAAATTCCAAGTCAAAATTTTCTTTTACCCGAGAGTTAAAGTTTTTGAAGCACCAAGTATGTGACCTTGACACTGGGCTTGGCGGGGGCAGGACAAACGTGGATTTGGCACACGGCGGTAGAGGACCATTAGAGCAATGCGTATATGAAATATGAAGCTGATCCGTGAAAGAAAACAGAAATTATAAGATATTTACCCGAGCGTTAAAGTTTTTGAAGCACCAAGTATGTAACCTTGACCCTGGGCTTGGCGGGGGCAGGACGAGGATTTGGCACAGGGCGGTAGAGGACCATTAGAGCAATGTGTATATGAAATATGAAGCAGATCGGTCGAAGGATGAAGAAATTATGAGACATTTACCCGAGTGTTAAAGTTTTGTGACGGACAGACGGACGGACGGGAGGACGGGACGCACGTTCCTACGAATGAATACTTGTTGGGTTTTTACTGTATAAAAATACCCAACAGGAGTACCCAACACTATCCTAACCCTACCCAATAAGATCCCCGTACGCTTACAACAAGTACCCATTCGTGTGTGCGGACGGACGGACGGACGGACGGACGGTCTTTACGGACGACGGACGATTCCGCGTTACATTACTATACTATACTTAGTGGCTTATCACATGTTTAAATGGAGGCTTAGCCACATAAAACGATTTTTAGCCACATAAAACGATTTTTTAGGTGGCTATTTGTAACCAACCCTATCCTTTACCAAGTCCATAACCCTGTGGGGCTAGCCACATAAGTACCCTAATGTGTGCCCGGAGGGACGGACGGACGGACGGACGGACGGACGGACGTCTTTACTTTCAGGTAACTATGTGGCTTATCACATGTTAAATATTAGCCACATAAAACGATTTTTAGCCACATAAAACGATATTTTAGGTGGCTAATTGTAACCAACCCTATCCTTTAACAAGTCCATAACCCTGTGGGGCTAGCCACATAAGTACCCGAATGTCTGCCCGGACGGACGGACGGACGGACGGACGGACGAGGGTAACACTAAATGCCCCCTCCACTATTGTGGTGGGGCATAAAAATATTCCAAAGGGTGTTCGAGTTATGCTCTGGATACAAAATCAGAGCACGAAACAACAAAGGGAGATAAGTAAACAAGAATTCCGCGGAATCAGATGCCTCGCCTTGTCCCGCCTTGACCTCGAGCCTGGGCCCGAAAGCAATTTTCACTGACCCGAACATATTATACAATTATTGACTAGTGAGCCATAGAATATCAGATTATAATCTATGACTCACTAGTCAATAATTGTTTTATTATATGATAATAGTCTGTATATAGCACTTACGACCTTATGCTACTAGACAAAAATTGAAAAAGAATTTGAAATTTTTAAAATTAAAAATAATAATGCTTGCTACTGGAGCCCAGAATCTTTTTTAATAGTCCTATATTTATCTTATATCTGCACAGGTCCACATAATGCCACAATATTTTCAACACAGTTTACAGAAATGTAATATACAAAAAAAAAAATAATAATAATAATGCTCGCTACTGGAGCCCAGAATTTTTGTTAATAGTTACGGAAATGTAATAATGTACCTGTATAAATTACCTGTAATAAGTTAGTGGTTAGGTAAAAAATTGAAAAAGAATGTAAAAAAAAAATGGAAAAAATAAATTAAATTAAAAAAAAATAAAAGAATAATGCTCCCTACTGGAGCCCAGAATGTTTTTTAATGGTCCTATATTTATCTACATATCATATATATACAGGTCCACATATTGCCACAATATTTTCAACACAGTTTAAGGAAATGTAATATAATCATTTACCTGCATAAATTACCTGTAAGTGGTCAGTGGTCAGTGGTCAGTGGTCAGTGGTCAGTGGTCAGTGGTCAGTGGTCAGTGGTCAGTTGCACATGCTAGCACATGCACAGGTGAATAGTCTGTATATAGCACTTACGACCTTATTCTACTAGACAAAAATTGAAAAATAATTTGAAAAAAAAATGAAAAAAAAAAAAATGAAAAAAAAAAAAAATGGAAAAAAAAAAGAATGAAAAAAAAAAAAATGGAAAAAAAAAGAATGAAAAAAAAAAAATTAAAAAAAAAAAAATGGAAAAAAAAAGTTTAAAAATAATAATGCTTGCTACTGGAGCCCAGATTTTTTTTTAATAGTCCTATATTTATCTACATATATCTGCACAGGTCCACATAATGCCACAATATTTTCAACACAGTACCCAATGTAGTAATTTACCTGTATAAATTACCTGTGGTCAGCAGTGGTCAAGCACTGGACATTTGCACATGCAAGCCCATGCTAGCACATGGTTCTCCCAGTCTCTATTGTTCTCTCTACAGGTAAGGTGTACAGAGCACACGAGAAAAGGTGTACAGAGCAGACGAGAAAACGGGTCTTCATGCATTATTGTCCAGTTTGTAGAGTGCGCAAAACAAAAAAGGGAGATAACTAAAAAATTAGCTACGCAAGAGTTGTCATTCTTGTGCGCGACACACCTCCGGGTCGTGGTCTATGCATGTGTGAAGTTTCATGAAAATATTTCCAAAGGGTGGTCGAGTTATGCTCCGGACAGGAAATCAGTGCGCAAAACAAAAAGGGAGATAACTAAAAAATTAGCTATGCAAGAGTTGTCATTCTTGTGCACGACACACCTTCGGTTCGTGGTCTAATTGAATGTGTTAAGTTTCATGAAAATATTCCACAGGGTGGTCGAGTTATGGTCAATCAGTGCGCGAAACAAAAAAGGGAGATAACTCAAAAATTAGCTATGCAAGAGTTGTCATTCTTGTGCGCGACACACCTTCGTGTCGGTGGTCTAATGCATGTGTGAAGTTTCATGAAAATATATCCAAAGGGTGGTGGAGTTATGCTCCGGACACGAAATCAGTGCGAGAAACAAAAAAAGGGAGATAACTAAAAAATTAGCTATGCAAGAGTTGTCATTCTTGTGCGCGACACACCTTCGGGTCGTGGTCTATGCATGTGTGAAGTTTCATGAAAATATTCCAAAGGGTGTTCGAGTTATGCTCCGGACAAGAAGTGTCTGCGGCGGACGCGGACGCGGACACGGACGCGGCGCGCTGTCAAATCCATAGTATCCCCCGGGGGATACAATTATAAGACATTTACCCAACGTTAAGTTTATGAATGTGCCAAGTTTGTGACCTTGACCTTGGGGTAAGGGCTGGGTGGTGGGTCATGGATTTGCCACAGCATGATACAGGGTCATCTGAGGAATGCATGTATGAAATAACAAGGTGTTCCATAAACGGAAACAGACGTTATAAGACATTTACCCAATGTTAAGTTTATGAATGTGTCAAGTTTGTGACCTTGACCTTGGGGTAAGGGCTGGGTGGTGGGTCGTGGATTTGCTACAGCATGAGAGAGGGTCATCTGAGGAATGCATGTATGAAATAACAAGGTGTTTCATGAAAGGAAACAGAAGTTATAAGACATTTACCCAACGTTAAGTTTGTGGAGGACGCCGACGACGCCAGGGGTATGCCATAAGCTCTTCTGCACTTCGTGCAGGCGAGCTAAAAATGGCCGCCAAGGGGAGATAAGTCATGGGAAATTTTTTAAAATAAATAGGCTTCTTCGTCTTGCCGTGATAAACATGTATACCGAATTTGGTTAAAATCCGTCAAGTAGCACTCTAGTTATTGCGCGGACAAGCTGTGCCCACCCGCCCGCCCCCAGCCCGTACAAGATGAATACATAATACGTCCCGTTTTTTCAAACGGGCGTATAAAAAAGGAAAGGCGTTACTAATGTACGAATGCACGCACGTCCATGGACTAACACTATATCCTCTATTGCCTATCGGCGAGGGGACAATAACAGTGTAGACCATGATCAGACTGCCATCAGATTGGATACACCAACTGATACACAAACTAAACTGATCGCAAAATAATTACATCCCTTATAGAAACACATCGCATGTAATAAAAAAACAATTCTCATAATTATGCACGTATGTATATGTTGTCACCACTCATTTGAACCGTCTCATTGAGATGGTTCAAATGAGTGGTGACAACATAAAAAGAATTGCAAAAAATATTTTTAACCCGGGGAGGAGTATTCAACATGTTTTGTTGTTAAAAAGTGAAAGTGAACGGGTTTAACGTCCCAGCAACAGCTAAGGTAGAGACGGAACCTTTTTAAGTTTCATCCGAAAGACCAGTGGAATGGAAAAACTATGAAAGTATTTTTGATGCCTAAAGCAAAGCTTGAACCCATAAACTCCAGCTTGGAAGTCAGGTGTTCCCGAGGCCACAACCCATCCCTATATTGTCATTAAAAACCACTTACCGATATCGTTTGTGTTAGGATTATAGAAGGCATTAACAACGGCAGGATCCTGTTCCCAACTGCAACAGACAGAAACCCTTAATGTATCTTCACACACTACAGCTGCAGCCAGGATAGGGAGACCATACATTTCCTCTAACAAGGTTGACACAACACCAAGGGTGATTCAATACAGACAATTACAGATAATTACATGGTAAGTATGACAAATAGCTATATGGCGGCACTCGTAAATAACAGTAATGATGTAAGTCATAAGCAGTAAGTGTGAACGACACTTTAATACGATAGATAATAACAGTCAAGTCATGTATGTTGTAATATTTTATGGCACAAAAGGACAAACATTATCTACGCAACTTTCACTGAATGAACCTATTTACATCTTGATGATGTCAAATTATGTCAACAACAAGAGCTGTAGGAGAACAGCATAGCTCGACTACGAGGGTTGTCGATGTACACATAGCTTGACAAAGAAGGTGGCTGCGGCCTGCATAAAAACCTTAACCAAGGTTGACTTAAAAACATTAACCAAGGGATTATTTATGTCCGTCACTAGGAGATAAAGTTTTCCAAGTATGGTTGCTGTAGGCCCAGGAGTATTCCATATACAAGCTTGACTAAAAACCGTAACCAAGGGGAGATAACTAAGTAATCCAAGGATAAAAGTAGGTCAAGGTCAAATATAGGTCAGGGATTATTGATGTACATCATTAGGAGATGAAGTTGTCCAAGTATGGTTGATGTAGGCCCAGAAGTATTCCATATACAAGCTTGACTATAAACATTAACCAAGTAATTGAAGGTTAAATGTAGGTGAAGGTAAAATAAAGGTCAGGGGTTATTGATGTACATCCCTATGAGAAAAAGTTATCCAAGTATGGTGTCCTGTATGGCACAATAAGTATTACCATCTAACAAAGCTTGTCCTAAAAACCGTAACCAAGGTTGAGTAACTAGATGGCCGCGGCCTGCATGTCGCGCCTTGTGGCGAGGCATGGACACTAAAAAAAAGATATAGTATAACGAAAAACTTTAACCAAAAAAACTTAAGCAAAAGCTTTAACCGGACACACGTACGTACGTACATACGTACGTCCGACAAAGTGCCGACTATATCGCGCTTTCCGCAAGCGGGCGTGAAAAAAACTTTAACCAAAAACTTCAAAGTAATTTGACCTTGACATTGGGCACAGGGGCAGCACGGTAGGGGGTAGAATGAAAATATAGATGATGATAAACACCCATGTGAAGTTTCAAGGTAATGGGCAAAGCAGTTGCAGAGATATAGTATAACAACAAAATTTAACCAAAAAACTTAACCAAAAAACTTAACCAAAAAACTTAACCTAAAAAACTTTAACCAAAAAACTTAACCAAAAACTTCAAAGTAATTTGACCTTGACATTGGGCACAGGGGCCGCACGGGAGGGGGGTAGAATGAAAATATAGATGATGATAAACACCCATGTGAAGTTTTCAAGGTAATGGGCAAAGCAGTTGCAGAGATATAGTATAACGAAAAACTTTAACCAAAAAACTTAACCAAAAACTTTAACCAAAACACTTAACCAAAAAACTTAACCAAAGACTTTTAACCAAAAAACTTAACCAAAAACTTAACCAAAAACTTCAAAGTAATTTGACCTTCACATTGGGCTCAGGGGCCGCACGTGAGGGGGGTAGAATGAAAATATAGATGATGATAAACACCCATGTGAAGTTTTCAAGGTAATGGGCAAAGCAGTTGCAGAGATATAGTATAACGAAAAACTTAACCAAAAAACTGAACCAAAAAACTTAACCAAAAACTTTAACCAAAAAAACTTAAAAAAAAAACTTCAAAGTAATTTGACCTTGACATTGGGCACAGGGGCCGCACGGGAGGGAGGTAGAATGAAACTAGAAATGTGGCCTGTCGGCACACGAATGCCCCCGCTGGCAGCCAAAGAAAACGAGGCATATTTGATTATAAGCCATTTACCGGAGCGTTAAGGTTTCGAACACACCAAGTGTGTGACCTTGACCCTGGGCTTAGCGGGGGTGGGACGAATTTAGATTTGTCACAGGGCGGTAGAGGAGCATTGGAGCAATGCGTGTGTGAAATGTGAAGCAGATCCGAGCAAGGAAACAGAAATTACAAGCCATTTACCCGAGCGTTAAGGTTTCAAACGCACCAAGTCTGTGACCTTGACCCTGTGCGTTAGCGGGGGCAGGACGAATGTGGATTTGTCACAGGGCGGTAGAGGACCATTGGAGCAATGCGCGTGTGAAATGTGAAGCAGATCCGAGCAAGGACACAGAAATTACAAGCCATTTACCCGAGCGTTAAGGTTTCAAACGCACCAAGTCTGTGACCTTGACCCTGGGCTTAGCGGGGACGGGACGAATGTGGATTTGTCACAGGGTGTTAGAGGACCATTGGAGCAATGCGTGTGTGAAATGTGAAGCAGATCTAAGCAAGGAAACAGAAATTATAAGCCATTTACCCGAGCGTTAAGGTTTTGAACGCACCAATTCTGTGACCTTGACCCTGGGCTTAGCGGGGGCGGGACGAATGTGGATTTGTCACAGGGCGGTAGAGGAGCATTGGAGCAATGCGTGTGTGAAATGTGAAGCAGATCCGAGCAAGGAAAGAGAAAATATAAGCCATTTACCCAGCGTTAAGGTTTCGAACGCACCAAGTCTGTGACCTTGACCCTGGGCTTAGCGGGGGCGGGACGAATGTGGATTTGTTACAGGGCGGTAGAGGACCATTGGAGCAATACGTGTGTGAAATGTGAAGCAGATCCGAGCAAGGAAACAGAAATTATAAGCCATTTACCCAGCGTTAAGGTTTCGAACGCACCAAGTCTGTGACCTTGACCCTGGGCTTAGCGGGGGCAGGACGAATGTGGATTTGTCACAGGGCGATAGAGGACCATTGGAGCAATGCATGTGTGAAATGTGAAGCAATCCGAGCAAGGAAAGAGAAATTATAAGACCATTTACCCAGCGTTAAGGTTCGAACGCACCAAGTCTGTGACCTTGACCCTGGGCTTAGCGGGGGCGGGACGAATGTGGATTTGTCACAGGGCGGTAGAGGACCATTGGAGCAATGCATGTGTGAAATGTGAAGCAGATCCGAGCAAGGAAACAGAAATTATAAGCCATTTACATAGCGTTAAGGTTTCGAACGCACCAAGTCTGTGACCTTGACCCTGGGCTTAGCGGGGGTGGGACGAATGTGGATTTGTCACAGGGCGGTAGAGGACCATTGGAGCAATGTATGTCGGAAATGTGAAGCCAATCGAGCAGGAAACAGAAATAAGCCATTTTACCCAGGTTAAGGTCGAAAGCACCAAAATCTGTGACCTTGACCCGGCTTAGCGGGGGCGGGAACTATGTGGATTTGTCACAGGGCGGTTTAGGACCCATTGGAGCAAATCGTGTGTTGGAAATGTGGCAATTTCGAGCAAGGACCAAAAAAATTAAGCCATTTACCCAGCTTAAGGTCGAAAAGCACCAAATACTGGTTGACCTTGACCCTAGGGCTTAGCGGGGGCGGGACGAATGTGGATTTGTCACAGGGCGGTAGAGGACCATTGGAGCAATGCGTGTGTGAAATGTGAAGCAGATCCGAGCAAGGAAACAGAAATTATAAGCCATTTACCCAGCGTTAAGGTTTCGAAAGCACCAAGTCTGTGACCTTGACCCTGGGCTTAGCGGGGGCAGGGGACGAATTGTGGATTTGACACAGGGCGGTAGAGGACCATTGGAGCAATGCGTCTGTGAAATGTGAAGCAGATCGAGCAAGGGACAGAAATAATAAGCCATTTACCCAGCGTTAAGGTTTCGAAAGCACCAAGTCTGTGACCTTGACCCTGGGCTTAGCGGGGGCGACGAATGTGGATTTGTCACAGGGCGGTAGAGACCATGGAGCAATGCGGTGTGAAATGTGACGCAGATTTCCGAGCAAGAAACAGAAATTATAAGCCATTTACCCAGCGGTTAAGGTTTCGAAAGCACCAAGTCTGTGGACCTTGACCCTGGCTTAGCGGGGGGGCGACGAAATGTGGATTTGTCACAGGGAGGTAGAAAGGACCATTGGAGCAATGCGTGTGTGAAATGTGGAGCAGATCCGAGGCAAGGAAACAGAAATTATAAGCCATTTACCCACGTTAATGGTTTCGAAAGCACCAAGTCTGTTGACCATGACCCTGGGCTTAGCGGGGGGGACAATGGATTTGTCAGGGCGGTAGAGGACCATTGGAGCAATCGTTGTGTGAAGCAGATCCGAGCAAGGGAAACGATTGGTGAATTAGTGCTTTTACAGGGCGTAGGGCGTAGAGACCATTGAAACAAATGCGTGTGTTTGAAATTGGTTTCGAAAGCAGTTATTCCGAGCAAGGAAACATAAATTATAAGCCATTTTACAAAGAGTAAGGTTTCGAGAAAGCACCAAGTCTGTGACCCGGGTGACTATTGGCCTTAGCTGCTTTAGCCCGACGGGACGAATGTGAATTTGTCACAGGGCGTAGGAGGACCATTGGACCAATGCGTTGTGTGAAATGTGAAGCCAGATCCGAGCAAGGAAACAGAAATTATAAAGCCATTTACCAGCCCAAGTTAAGGTTTCGAAAGCACCAAGTCTGTGACCTTGACCCTGGGCTTAGCGGGGGCGGGACGAATGTGGATTTGTCACAGGGCGGTAGAGGACCATTGGAGCAATGCGTGTGTGAAATGTGAAGCAGATCCGAGCAAGGAAACAGAAATTATAAGCCATTTACCCAGCAGTTAATTTCGAAAGCACCAAGTCTGTGACCTTGACCCTGGGCTTAGCGGGGGCGGACGAATGTGGATTTGTCACAGGGCGGTAGAGAACCATTGGAGCAATGCGTGTGTGAAATGTGAAGCAGATCCGAGCAAGGAAACAGAAATTATAAGCCATTTACCCAGCGTTAAGGTTTCGAAAGCACCAAGTCTGTGACCTTGACCCTGGGCTTAGCGGGGGCGGGACGAATGTGGATTTGTCACAGGGCGGTAGAGGACCATTGGAGCAATGCGCGTGTGAAATGTGAAGCAGATCCGAGCAAGGAAACAGAAATTATAAGCCATTTACCCAGCGTTAAGGTTTCGAAAGCACCAAGTCTGTGACCTTGACCCTGGGCTTAGCGGGGGCGGGAGAATGTGGATTTGTCACAGGGCGGTAGAGGACCATTGGAGCAATGCGTGTGTGAAATGTGAAGCAGATCCGAGCAAGGAAACAGAAATTATAAGCCATTTACCCAGCGTTAAGGTTTCGGGACGTACGTACGTACATACGTACGTACGGACGCCGGTAACACTATATGCCCCCCTCACCATTCGGTGGCGGGGGCATAAATATAGACGATGATAAACACCCATGTGAAGTTTCAATGTAATGGGCAAAGCAGTTGCAGAGATATAGTATAACGAAAAACTTTAACCAAAATCTTTAACCAAAAAACTTAACCAAAAACTTTAACCAAAGAACTTAACCAAAAACTTTAACCAAAAAACTTAACCGAACAAATTAACCAAAAACTTTAACCGGACACACGTACGTACGTACGTACGTACGCCAAAGTGCCGACTATATCGCGCTTTCCGCAAGCGGGCGCGACAAAAAACTTAACCAAGGGGAATTAAGTAAGTAATTTAAGGTTAAATGTAGGTCAAGGTCAAATATAGGTCAGGGGTTGTTGATGTACATCACTAGGAGATGAAGTTGTCCAAGTATGGTTGGTGTAGGGCCAGGAGTATTCCATATACAAGCTTGACCAAAAACCTTACCCAAGGGGAAATAACTAAGTAATTCAAGGTTAAAAGTAGGTCAAGGTCAAATATAGGTCAGGGATTATTGATGTACTTATCACTAAGGAGATGAAGTTGTCCAAGTATGGTTGGTGTAGGGCCATGAGTATTCCATCTACAAGCTTGACTAAAAACCTTAACCAAAGAGAATTAAGTAAGTAATTCAAGAGGAAATGTAGGTCAAGGTCAAATATAGATCAGGGGTTATTGATGTACATCACTATGACAAAAGGTTGTCCAAGTATAGTGTCTGTATGCACAATAGTATTCCATGTACAAGCTTGAGTAAAACGCTTAATCAAGGTCGAGTAAAAACCTTAACCAAGGGGAATTAACTAAGTAATTCAAGGTTAACTGTAGGTCAAGGTCAAATATAGGTCAGGGGTTGTTGATGTACATCACTAGGAGATGAAGTTGTCCAAGTATGGTTGGTGTAGGGCCAGGAGTATTCCATCTACAAGCTTGACTAAAAACGTTAACCAAGGGGAATTAAGTAAGTAATTCAAGAGGAAATGTAGGTGAAGGTCAAATATAGATCAGGGGTTGTTGATGTACATCACAAGGAGATGAAGTTGTCCAAGTATGGTGGGCGTAGGGCCAGTAGTATTCCATATAGAAGGTTGACTAAAAACCTTAACCAAAATGAATTAAGTAAGTAATTGAAGAGGAAATGTAGGTCAAGGTCAAATATAGATCAGGGGTTATTGATGTACATACCTATGAGAAAAGGTTGTCGAAGTATGGTGTCTGGATGCACAATAGTATTCAATGTACAAGCTTGAAAAAAAACCTTAACCAAGGTTGACTAAAAACCTTAACCAAGGGGAATTAAGTAAGTAATTCAAGAGGAAATGTAGGTCAATGTCAAATATAGATGAGGGGTTATTGATGTGCATCACTAGGAGATGAAGTTGTCCAAGTATGGTGGGTGTAGGGCCAGTAGTATTGCATATACAAGCTTGACTAAAAACCTTAACCAAGGTTGACTAAAAACTTTAACCAAGGGGAATTAACCAAGTAATTCAAGAGGAAATGTAGGTCAAGGTCAAATATAGATCAGGGGTTATTGATGTACATCACTAGGAGATGAAGTAGGGGTAGGCCTTGCCGTAGGGCCAGTAGTATTCCATATACAAGCTTGACTAAAAACCTTAACCAAGGCGTGACGGTGACGCCGACGCCGAAGCCGACGCCGGGGTGACAACATAAGCTCTACTTATTCTTCGAATAGTCGAGCTAAAAATGTGTAAAAACACTGTATACAGTAGTAAGCTTATAGATGTATAATTATGCAACTGTTGAAATGGGGCTTATGGGGTTCGTGACGAGAATAGATACAGATCAGCCTGTGTAGTTTGTTCGTTTGTTTGTTTATTAGTGTTTAACGGCCTATCAACAGCTAAGGTCATGTAAGGCCGGGCAAACGGGTTCCATCCCATTTTAACCTGCTGCATTGGAGGGGAAATCCCAAAATCAGAACGGAATATTTACAGCCTGTGTAGTCTGATCAGGGTCTGCACTGTTCGCCATTCAATCAGTAAACATGTATCTTTCTAATAAACAGTATGGATCATTATCATGTAACACAAATGAGCTAGAAGAGAGAGCAGAGCGTTCACGAAATCAGCCCAGCTCAGATTAACGAGATTTAACAAGAGTACAGGCTTGAAAAGGTTTCTAATTATAGGCCCAGGTGACGCGACAAAAACAACAAATACCAACAAATTACAACTAATTCTGAAGTGAACGATGCCATGGAAGTTTAAACACAAAAAAGTGTTAAAGCAGGCATAACAAACACAGTGAGACTTACACATCCTTATTGACAGCCAGTCGGAACTTGCTGAACGTGCGATTGGCGTCGTACCTCTCCACTCGCAGGATGTTGTCGAAGTATTGACCCTCGTTGAACGTCAGCTACAAATGTGAAACGTGTGCAATGGATTAACGTCCCAGCAACAGCTAACGATGTATGTGTCTGTAACTGGAGAAATGGGGCCAATGGGGTTTGCGATCAGTGTAGCTCCTGATCAAACTAGATTTGTCAGTAAGCGCGGGCTTACGGAATACCCCCCCCCGTATCAGCCCTGACCTAGAATGAATTCCAGCTCGCATACTATCATTTTCAGATAAAAAACTACGTCAGCACATATGGAGAGTGCGATGGTGGTTCCAGTTGAAAAAAGCAAACTACTGTCTGTTTCACGAAAGCTGCCCAAATTTTACGGCCATATAAACAATTAAAAAACAATATTGTTTTCGATAATATTAAATTAAAGGAAAATTTAAGAATGAGCCTTCTTTTTATTTCGTGAAATTTGATCAAATATTGATTTTATTACGAAAAATTGATTTGTCTATGGGAATTTAACATGGGGGAAAAAGGTAGAGGAGTAATGTGGGATGAGTCAAAAAACTATTTATTTTGGAAATTGACTCCGAAACCTAGCTAGATAGCTTGGAAATCAAAAGTTAAATTTTAAAAATCGGTCCAGTATTTCTGAAATTCTAAAAAATTTCCCCATGTTAAATCCCCATAGACATCTTCACGTAGTGAAGATGTCTATGGGGATTTAACATAGGGAAATTTTGTTTTCACAATCAAATCAATATTTGACCAAATTTCACGAAATAAAAAGAAGGCTCATTATTAAATTTTCCTTTAATTTAATATTATCGAAAAAAATATGGTTTTTGAATTGTTTACATGGCCGAAAAATTTGGGCAGCTTTCGTGAAACAGACAGTAGACATTCTGAGTCTGTGACCTTGACCCCTGGCATAAATGGGGGTCGTAGGTTTGTTGCAGAATGATGTATGAGTGTAAGAGAAGGGCCGGGTAAAATATCACTGCATTCCGCAAAGGGAAAGAGAAGTTATAAGGAAATTTACATTTGTTAAGTTTTAGTTTTTTTCTAAGTTTATAAGTCCGTGACCTTGAGCCCTGGCATAAATGGGGGTCGTAGGTTTGTTGCAGAATGATGTATGAGTGTCAGAGAAGGGGTGGGTAAAATATGAAAGATTTCTGCAAAGGGAAAGAGAAGTTAAAAGGAAATTTACAATTGTTAAGTTTTTGTTTTTTTCTAAGTTTCTAAGTCCGTGACCTTGACCCCTGGCATAAATGGGGGTCGTAGGTTTGTTGCAGAATGATGTATGAGTGTCAGAGAAGGGGCGGGTAAAATATGAAAGATTTCCGCAAAGGGAAAGAGAAGTTAAAAGGAAATTTACAATTGTTAAGTTTTGTGACGGAAACACGGAAACACGGAAATTCGGACGGACGTTCTTACAAATGGATACTTATTTTTAGCCACATAAAAGGATTTTTCAGGTGGCTAATTGTAACCAACCCTATCCTTTACTAAGTCCATAACCCTGTGGGGCTAGCCACATAAGTACCCTAATGTGTGCCCGGACGCACGGACGGACGGACGGACGGACGGATGTTCTTACAGTACTATACTTATGTGGTTTATCACATGTTAAATATTAGCCACATAAAACGATTTTTAGCCACATAAAAGGATTTTTTAGGTGGCTAATTGTAACCAACCCTATCCTTTACCAAGTCCATAACCCTGTGGGGCTAGCCACATAAGTACCCTAATGTGTGCCCGGACGGAGGACGACGGACGGACGGACGGACGGACATTCTTACAGTACTATACTTATGTGGCTTATCACATGTTAAATTAAAAATTAACCAAACCCATAAAACGATTTTTAGCCAAACCATAAAACGATTTTTTAGGTGGCTAATTGTAACCTAACACCTAAACCTTATTTACTAAGTATCCATAACCCTGTGGGGCTAGTCACATAAGTACCCTAATGTGTGCCCGGACGGACGGACGGACGGACGGACGGACGGACGGACGGACGGACGTTCTTACATTAGGGTACTTATGTGGCTTATCACATGTTAAATATTAGCCACATAAAACGATTTTTAGCCACATAAAACGATTTTTTAGGTGGCTAATTGTAACCAACCCTATCCTTTAACAAGTCCATAACCCTGTGGGGCTAGCCACATAAGTACCCTAATGTGTGCCCGGACGGACGGACGGACGGACGGACGGACCAACATTTGACATTTGTGAGCTATTTATTTTACGAGCTTATTTTCTGTTCTTATATAAAAGTTCTGAAAATCAACACTAAAGAGCTTTGCTAAAGTCCAAATTTTGCAAGCTTTTCCTGTCTCAGTAATATGAGTTTATTACACATAAGCATAACAATTCATAAAAATATATGGGAAAAATCATGTAATTGTACTAAGAAATGCTGTTCATGAATTTTTTTTAATTTATAATATGAAAAAGATGTAAAAAATATATATTTGACCGGTGAAGTTGAAGATTATCAAAAAAGACGAGCAGTTAAGTGCCTAAATATTAATGATCATTGATAATGCCTAAATTAAAAAAAAATATGTTTGCGGTAACACTACCGACTCACAAAAATGACCACAGCTCAAACAGTTTTTGTCCTCTGTGCTACAATTTTTTTTGTAAAAAAAAAAAATGCTACCTACCAACCTACTGAAAAATTATTGGGCCAAAATATTTTCTTAATTTGGTCCTAAATGAACTATTATCAACATTCATAAATATCAGATTTATAATTTTGCAATTAAAAACAGTTGGCTCAAACATGATATAGGATGTCCATAATGTATTGGTTAAAAAATAAATATGTTTGATCATTTTAACTTGACCACAGACACTCTTTGTTTATAAAACCGGCAAAAGGCCGACTCGTAAAATATGAACCACTAATGGCACCACAATACATGGACCATCAACATACACAGAATACATGGACAACTTATACCCTCATAACACATGGCCCACAATACATGGACCATCGACATACACAGAATACATCGACAAATTATACCCTCATAACACATGGACCACTAATGGCCCACAATACATGGACCATCGACATCCACAGAATACATGGGACAATTTATACCCTCATAACACATGGACCACTAATGGCCCACAATACATGGACCAACATCCACAGAATACATGGACAATTTATACCCTCATAACACATGGACCACTAATGGCTCACATACATGGACCATCGACATCCACAGAATACATGGACAATTATACCCTCGTAACACATGGACCACTAATGGCCCACAATACATGGACCAACATCCACAGAATACATTGACGTCCCCGTAACATTTAGACCAATGTTTACCAATGTTTACCCAAAAGTCGTCCTTGCAGCCGACAAACTGACCAAAGTTAGAGAAGAGGTATCTTGTAAATACAACCTCAATTTGAAATCGAACTGCTCGTGGCAAACTTAGAAGCCAGGCAATTACTTTTTTGATATACGTTGTTTATATGAAAAGATGTTATTGTGCTCTTATACAAGATTTATTCAACTATCAAAATGAAAAGGCAAGCGCCTATATTAGAATCCTCATGAAAAGGCACATCATCTCGACCCAGGGGGCCACCATATGAACAAATCTGAAACGGCAAGTAACTACCGATAATTCATACCAAGTTTCGTCGAAATCGGCCCTGGCGGTTCGTGAGAGATTTTTTAGAATTTGAGCTATTTTTAGACGGCGGCCATCTTGGATTAGTGGCGACCTCCAATTTTACAAATCTGAAAAGGCATCACCCATGGACCATAACTGAAGTTTGGCCACCATGGGCCAAGCGGTTTGTGTGAAGAAGGTTTTTGAAACCTCAGAATAAAGAACGGCCTTTTGACCTTTCGGCGGCCATCTTCGAAAAAATAATCATCGATTTCCGATTTCGACAAAAAACGGCCCCGAGTGAATCGCCTCGTCAATATCTTCGATTTGATATATAACACGACCACATTCGGTCAAATGCACTTGAACCCACGGGCCCCGCCCAAATTCGACCCAGGGGTCAACATATGAACAAATCTGAAACAGCGCTAACTATCAATCATCCATACCAAGTTTCGTCGAAATCGGCCAGGCGTTTTGTGAGAAGATTTTTTAAGAATTTGAGCTATTTTTAGACGGCGGCCATCTTGGATTACCGACGACCTCAAATTTTACAAATCTGAAAGGAAGTAACCCATAGACCATCCCTTTGAAGTTCGAAGCACATCGGTCAAGCAGTATTTGAGAAGAAGATTTTTTAAGAAGTGTGGACGCCGGACGACGACGGACGAAGAGCGGTAACAATAGCTCACTTGAGCCTTCGGCTCAGGTGAGCTAAAAATGAGGGAAATTCCCAAAATCAGAGCCCAATATTTACATAAACTATATATTCAGCCCTGAAATTAGATTGATTGATTGATTATTGGTGTTTAACGGCCTATCAACAGCCAGGGTCATGTAAGGCCGGGCCAACAGGATGGATTATCCTGTATTCAACCTGTAAAAAATGAGGGAAATTCCCAAAATCAGAGCTCAATATTTACATAAACTATATATTCAGCCCTGAAATTAGAATATCCTGACCTGGTGCCAGGTCCATGCTACACCAGAATCGCTTAGCTCACCCCAAAAGCAATACGATTAGCTTTTAATCATATTACTTTCTTAATGGGGCATAACAGGATTTAGCTCTCAAGTACCAGGGGGCCAAAAACGGTACATGAGGGCCAAACCATGTAAGTCGGCATTCCGGTAAGGATGAACACCGATCGTTAAATTACCCTTCGCTACTCCCTCCTACCTCCCAACCTGAAATTAGAATATCCTGACCTGGTGCCAGGTCCATGCTACACCAGTCACTTAGCTCTTGCCCCAAACTAACATGATTAGCTATAAGCTTATTACTTTTCTTTAAAAATTACATTTTGCACAGCTAATATTATATTATTTACTGGTCAGGTCCATCCGACTGACGGTATTCCCTATGTCTGCTGTAGATCAGTCAGGTCTATTTTTCAAACACTATTAAAAGATATTTCTTTAACACTTCGTCCACTGTTATGAGCTCATGAAGTCTAAACCTAAAGAGCTTGTGTACAAGTTCGTCAGTTAGGAGCTCCTAGTATTGTCTTCATTTCAAACATTATTAAAATAAATTGTCCACTATTATGAGCTCATGAAGTCCATACCTAAAGAGCTTGTAAGCAAGTTCATAAATTATGAGCTCTAAGTATGGTCTTCATTTCAAACATTATTAAAAGAAATTTCTCAAACATATCGTCCACTATTATGAGCTTGTGAAGTCCAAAGCTGAAAGCTTGTAAGCAAGTTCATAAATTAGAGTTCCAAGTATTGTCTTCATTTCAAACACTATTAAAGGATATTTCTTTAACATGTCGTCCACTATTATGAGCTCGTGAAGTCTAAACCTGAAGAGCTTGTGTACAAGTTCGTCAGTTAGGAGCTCTTAGTATTGTCTTCATTTCAAACATTATTAAAAAAATTGTCCACTATTATAAGCTCGTGAAGTGTCCATACCTAAAGAGCTTGTAAGCAAGTTCATAAATTATGAGCTCTGAGTATGGTCTTCATTTCAAACATTATTAAAAGATATTTCTTTAACATGTTATCCACTATTATGAGCTCGTGAAGTCCTAACCTAAAGAGCTTGAGTACAAGTTTGTCACTTAGGAGCTTGTAGTATTGTCTTCGTAAGCAAGTTCATAAATTAGGAGTTCCAAGTATTGTCCTCATTTCAAACACTATTAAAAGATACTTCTTTAACATGTCGTCCAATATTGTGAGCTTGTGAAGTCGTCTTCATTTCAATCATTATTAAAAGAGGTTGTCCACTAATAGAGCTTGAGGAATCCATACCTAAAGAGCTGTAAGCAAGTTCAAAATTTGAGCTCAAATATGGTTTTTCATTTTAAAACATTATTATAAAGTAAATTTCTTAAACATGTCGTCCACTATTATGAGCTCGTGAAGTCCAAACCTAAAGAGCTTGTAAGCAAGTTCATAAATTAGGAGTTCTAAGTATTGTCTTCATTTCAAACACTATTAAAAGATATTTCTTTAACACTTCGTCCACTATTATGAGCTCGTGTACAAGTTCGTCAGTTAGGAGCTCTTAGTATTGTCTTTATATCAAACACTATTAAAAGATATTTCTTTAACACTTCGGCCACTGTTATGAGCTCGTGAAGTCTAAACCTAAAGAGCTTGTGTACAAGTTCGTCAGTTAGGAGCTCTTAGTATTGTCTTCAGTTCAAACATTATTAAAAGAAATAGTCCACTATTATGAGCTTGTGAAGTCCATACCTAAAGAGCTTGTAAGCAAGTTCATAAATTATGAGCTCTGAGTATGGTCTTCATTTCAAACATTATTAAACAAATTGTCCACTATTATGAGCTCATGAAGTGTCCATACCTAAAGAGCTTGTAAGCAAGTTCATAAATTATGAGCTCCGAGTATGGTCTTCATTTCAAACATTATTAAAAAATATTTCTTTAACATGTTGTCCACTATTACCTAAAGAGCTTGAAGGCAAGTTCATAAATTATGAAGCTCCGAGTATGTCTTCATTTCAACATTATTAAAAAAAAGCTTACATTTTGTCCACTATTAATGAGCTTTTCCGAGAATTCTTTAAACCTTAAAGAGCTTGTAGTACAAGTTTGTCACTTAGGAGCTTGTAGCAATGTCCTTAAGTTAAGCAGTTCAAAAATTAGAGTTCCAAGTAATTGTCCTCAATTTCAAACACATGATAAAAATTAAAAATACTTCTTTACAACATGTCGTTCCAATATTGTGAGCTTGTTAAGAATTCGTCTTTCATTCAAGAGCAATTCATTAAAAGAAAGTTAGTCCACTATTATGAAGCTTGGTGAAGTCCATACCTAAAGAGCTTGTAAGCACGTTCATAAATTAATGAGCACTTAAAGGATATGGTTTTTTTCCATTTTAAACATTATTAAAATAAATTTCTTAAACAAGTCGTCCACTATTATGAGCTCGTGAAGTCCAAACCTAAAGAGCTTGCAAGCAAGTTCATAAATTAGGAGTTCCAAGTATTGTCTTCATTTCAAACACTATTAAAAGATATTTCTTTAACACTTCGTCCACTATTATGAGCTCGCGAAGTCTAAACCTAAAGGCCCCGTGCAGGCACCGGGGCAGGATCAACTGATCCTGAGAATAGTGCTGCAGTAGTCATTGTTTGTCGTAAAAGGCGACTAAACTGGCTTAACGATTGGGTTCATACTTTCCGGAACCCACTATACCGGATTTGGCCCTCATGTACATTTTTGGCTTTCTTGTATGTGAGAGTTGAGTCAGGCTATACCCCATATATAAAAGTAAGATTAGCGATAATCCTATTACTTTTAGGGGATAGGATAAATGATGCTGGTGTGGCGAGGGCCTGGCACCAGATCAGGTTGTTCTAATTTCAGGACTGAATAATATATTTTTGATTGTAAATATTGAGTTCTGAAGTTGGGATTTACCCCCCTTGGACAGGTGGATACGGAAGGACACGACCCCGGTGACCCGTCTGCGTGTAGACCTCCCTGAGGCTTGTACCTCTATGTCAGAAAAGCGGACGTTAAACCCTATTCACTCACTCACTCACTCACTCACTCTAAACCTAAAGAGCTTGTGTACAAGTTCGTCAGTTAGGAGCTCTTAGTATTGTCTTTATTTCAAACACTATTAAAAGATATTTCTTTAACACTTCGGCCACTGTTATGAGCTCGTGAAGTCTAAACCTAAAGAGCTTGTGTACAAGTTCGTCAGTTAGGAGCTCTTAGTATTGTCTTCATTTCAAACATTATTAAAAGAAATTGTCCACTATTATGAGCTTGTGAAGTCCATACCTAATGTACCCTAATGTGTGCCCGGAGGACGGACGGACGGACGGATGGACGGACGGACGGACCAACATTTGACATTTGTGAGCTATTTATTTTACGAGCTTATTTTCTGTTCAATAATGCGGGCTTATATAAAAGTTCTGAAAATCAACACTAAAGAGCTTTGCTAAAGTCCAAATTTTGCAAGCTTTTCCTGTCTCAGTAATATGAGTTTATTACACATAAGCATAACAATTCATAAAAATATATGGGAAAAATCATGTAATTGTACTAAGAAATGCTGTTCATGAATTTTTTTTAATTTATAATATGAAAAAGATGTAAAAAATATATATTTGACCGTGAAGTTGAAGATTATCAAAAAAGACGAGCAGTTAAGTGCCTAAATATTAATGATCATTGATAATGCCTAAATTAAAAAAAAATATGTTTGCGGTAACACTACCGACTCACAAAAATGACCACAGCTCAAACAGTTTGCTACCTACCAACCTACTGAAAAATTATTGGGCCAAAATATTTTCTTAATTTGGTCCTAAATGAACTATTATCAACATTCATAAAACTATCAGATTTATAATTTAAATTTTGAAACAATAAAAACAGTTGGCTCAAACATGATATAGGATGTCCATAATGTATTGGTTAAAAATAAATATGTTTGATCATTTTAACTTGACCACAGACACTCTTTGTTTATAAAAGGCGCAAAAAGGCCGACTCGTTAAAATATGAACCACTAATGGCACCACAATACATGGACCATCAACATACACAGAATACATGGACAACTTTATACCCTCATAACACATGGCCCACAATACATGGACCATCGACATACACAGAATACATCGACAAATTATACCCCTTCCTCATAACACATGGACCACTAATGGCCCACAATACATGGACCATCGACATCCACAGAATACATGGACAATTTATACCCTCATAACACATTGGACCACTAATGGCCCACAATACATGGACCAACATCCACAGAATACATGGACATTTATACCCTCATAACACATGGACCACTAATGGCTCACAATACATGGACCATCGACATCCACAGATACATGGACAATTTATACCCTCATAAACACATGGACCACTAATGGCCCACAATACATGACCAACAAAATCCACAGAATACATTGACGTCCCCGTAACATTTAGACCAATGTTTACCAATGTTTACCACCCAAAAGTCGTCCTTGCAGCCGACAAACTGACCAAAGTTAGAGAAGAGGTATCTTGTAAATACAACCTCAATTGAAAAAATCGAACCTGCTCGTGGCAAACTTAGAAGAACCAGGCAATTACTTTGATATACGTTGTTTATAGAAAAGATGTTATTGTGCTCTTATACAAGAAATTTATCAACTATCAAAATGAAAAGGCAAGCGCCTATATTAGAATCCTCATGAAAAGGCGGCACATCATCTCGACCCAGGGGCCACCATATGAACAAATCTGAAACGGCAGTAACTACCGATAATTCATACCAAGTTTCGTCGAAATCGGCCCGGCGGTTCGTGAGAAGATTTTTTTAAGAATTTGAGCTATTTTTAGACGGCGGCCATCTTGGATTAGTGGCGACCTCCAATTTTACAAATCTGAAAAAGGCATCACCCATGGACCATAACCTGAAGATTTGGCCACCATGGGCCAAGCGGTTTGTGTGAAGAAGGTTTTTGAAACCTCAGAATAAAGAACGGCCTTTTGACCTTTCGGCGGCCATCTTCGAAAAAATAATCATCCGATTTCGACAAAAAACGGCCCCGAGTGAATCGCCTCGTCAATATCTTCGATTTGATATATAACACGACCACATTCGGTCAAATGCACTTGAACCCACGGGCCCCGCCCAAATTCGACCCAGGGGTCAACATATGAACAAATCTGAAACAGCGCTAACTATCAATCATCCATACCAAGTTTCGTCGAAATCGGCCAGGCGTTTTGTGAGAAGATTTTTTAAGAATTTGAGCTATTTTTAGACGGCGGCCATCTTGGATTACCGACGACCTCAAATTTTACAAATCTGAAAGGAAGTAACCCATAGACCATCCCTTTGAAGTTCGAAGCACATCGGTTCAAGCAGTATTTGAGAAGAAGATTTTTTTTTAAGAAGTGTGGACGCCGGACGACGACGGACGAAGAGCGGTAACAATAGCTCACTTGAGCCTTCGGCTCAGGTGAGCTAAAAATGAGGGAAATTCCCAAAATCAGAGCCCTATATTACATAACTATATATTCAGCCCTGAAATTAGAATGATTGATTATTGGTGTTTAACGGCCTATCAACAGCCAGGGTCATGTAAAATTCCGGGCCAACAGATGGATTATCCTGTATTCAACTGTAAAAAATGAGGGAAATTCCCAAAATCAGAAGCTCAATATTTACATAAACTATATATTCAGCCCTGAAATTAAGAATATCCTGACCTGATAAGCCAGGTAACCATGCTACCACCACCGAATCGCTTTAGCCTCCCCAGTCAATACACGAATTTGCTCAATACGATTAGCTTTTATTAAAATCATATACTTTCTTAATGGGGCATAACAGGATTTAGCTCTCAAGTACCAGGGGGGGGGCCAAAAACGGTACATGAGGGCCAAACCATGTAAGTCGGCATTCCGGTAAGGATGAACACCGATCGTTAAATTACTCTTCGCTACTCCCTCCTACCTCCCAACCTGAAATTAAAGAATATCCTGACCTGGTGCCAGGTCCCCAAGCTACACACCATCACTTAGCTCTTGCCCCAAACTAAACATGAAGTTACTATAAACGCTTATTAACTTTTTCTTTAAAAATTTAATTACATTTTGCACAGCTAACATTATTAAATTATTTACTGACAGGAGGTCCATCACCGACTGACGGTATTCCCTATGTTCCAAGCTGTAGAATCAGTCAGGTCCTATTTTTCCAAACAAAAACCTATTAAAAGAAAAATATTTCTTTAACCAACATTCGTCCACGTGATTATGGAGCTCATGAATTCTCAAAACCTAAAGAGCTTGTGTACCAAGTTCGTCAGTTAGGAGACTCCTAGTATTTGTCTTTCACTTTCATAACTATTAAAATTAAAATAAATTGGTCCATTTTATATTACTATTATGAGCTCATGAAGTCCATACCTAAAGAGCTTGTAAGCAAGTTCATAAATTATGGAGCTCTAAGTATGGGTCCTATTCAGTTTCAAACATTATTAAAAGAAAAAATTTCTCAAAACATATCGTCCCACTAATATTTGAGCTTGTGAAGTCCAAAGCTTGAGGAGCTTGTAAGCAAGTTCATTAAATTAGGAAGTTACCAAAGTATTGGTCTTCAGTTTCAAACACTATTAAAGGATATTTACTTTAACATGTCGTCCACATATTATGAGCTCGTTGAAGTCTAAACCTGAATGAGCTTGTTGTTACAAGTTTCGTCAGTTAGGAGCTCATTAGTAATTCTCTTCATTTCAAACATTTATTTAAAAAAATTTGTCCAACTATTATAAAGCTCGAGAAGTGTCCCATAACCTAAAAGAAGGCTTGTTAAGCAAGTTCAGAAATTATGAGCACTGAAGTATGGTATTCATTTCAAACATTATTTTATTAAAAGATATTTCTTTAACATGTTTATCCACTATTTATGAAGCTCGTGAAGACCTAACCTAAAGAGCTTGAGTAACAAGTTTGTCCACTTAGTAAGCTTGTTAGTAATTGTCTTCGTAAGCAAGTTCCATAATTAGGAAGTTCCCAAGTTATTGTCCTCATTTCAAACAACTATTTAAAAGATGACTTCTTTCAACATGTTCGTCCAATATTGTTGGGAGCTTGTGAAGTCGTCCTTCATTTCAATCATTATTTAAAAGGAAAAAGGTTGTCCACTATTAATGAGCCTGTGTGAAGTCACCATACCTAAAGAGCTTGTAAGCAAGTTCATAAATTATGAGCTCTAAGTAATGGTTTTCAATTTTAAACATTATTAAAAGAAATTAAATTTTCTTAAACATGTCGTCCACTATTATGGAGTCTCGTGAAGTCCCAAACCGAAAGAGCTTGTAAAAGCAAGTTCATAAATTAGAGTTCTCAAGTATTGTCTTCAATTTCAAACACTATTAAATAAAAAGATATTTCTTTAAACCACTTTCGTCCACGATTATGAGCTCGTGTACAAGTTCCGCGTCAGTTAGGAGCTCTTAGTAATTAGTCCTTTATATCAAACACGTATTAAAAGATATATTTCTTTAAAACACTCTTCGGCCACTGTTTATGAGCACTGTGAAGTCTAAACCGAAACCGAAAGACTTTGGTTTACAAGTTCGTCAGTTAGGAAGCTCTTAGTATTGTTCCTTCAGTTACAAACATTATTTAAAGAAAAAAATTAGTCCCACTATTATGAGCTTGTGAAGTCCATACCTAAATGAAGCCTTGTAAGCAAGTTTAAAAAAATAATTCCATAAATTATGAGCTCTGAGTATGGACCTTCATTTCAAGAACATTAATTAAAGCAATTGTACCACTATTAGGAGCGCATGAAGTTGTCCATACCATTAAAGAGCTTGTTTAAGCAAGTTTCATAAAGTTAATGAGCTCCGAGTATGGACTTCATTTCAAACAATAATTAAAAAATAAAATTATTCTATTTAACATGGTTGTCCACTATTATGAGCTCGTGGGAAGTCTTAACCTAAAGAGCTTGTGTACAAGTTTGTTCAACTTAGGAAGCTTGTAGTAGTTGTCTTCGTAAGCAAGTTTCATAAATTAGGAGATTCCAAGTATTGTTTCCTCATTATTTCAAACACTCATTAAACAAAATATACTTCTTTAAACATGTCCGTCCAATATTGTGAGCTTGTGAAGTCCGACTTCATTTCAATCATATTAAAAGAAGTAGTTCCCACTATTATGAGCTTGTGAAGTCCATACCTAAAGAGCTTGTAAGCAAGTTCATAAATTATGAGCTCTTAAGTATGGTTTTCATTTTAAACATTATTAAAATAAATTTCTTAAACAAGTCGTCCACTATTATGAGCTCGTGAAGTCCAAACCTAAAGAGCTTGCAAGCAAGTTCATAAATTAGGAGTTCCAAGTATTGTCTTCATTTCAAACACTATTAAAAGATATTTCTTTAACACTTCGTCTACTATTATGAGCTCGCGAAGTCTAAACCTAAAGGCCCCGTGCAGGCACCGGGGCAGGATCAACTGATCCTGAGAATAGTGCTGCAGTAGTCATTGTTTGTCGTAAAAGGCGACTAAACTGGCTTAACGATTGGGTTCATACTTTCCGGAACCCACTATACCGGATTTGGCCCTCATGTACATTTTTGGCTTTCTTGTATGTGAGAGTTGAGTCAGGCTATACCCCATATATAAAAGTAAGATTAGCGATAATCCTATTACTTTTAGGGGATAGGATAAATGATGCTGGTGTGGCGAGGGCCTGGCACCAGATCAGGTTGTTCTAATTTCAGGACTGAATATATATTTTGATTGTAAATATTGAGTTCTGAAGTTGGGATTTACCCCCCTTGGACAGGTGGATACGGGACACGACCCCGTTGACCCGTCTGCGTGTAGACTCCCTGAGGCTTGTACCTCTATGTCAGAAAAGCGGACGTTAAACCCTATTCACTCACTCACTCACTCACTCTAAACCTAAAGAGCTTGTGTACAAGTTCGTCAGTTAGGAGCTCTTAGTATTGTCTTTATTTCAAACACTATTAAAAGATATTTCTTTAACACTTCGGCCACTGTTATGAGCTCGTGAAGTCTAAACCTAAAGAGCTTGTGTACAAGTTCGTCAGTTAGGAGCTCTTAGTATTGTCTTCATTTCAAACATTATTAAAAGAAATTGTCCACTATTATGAGCTTGTGAAGTCCATACCTAATGTACCCTAATGTGTGCCCGGACGGACGGACGGACGGACGGACGGACCAACATTTGACATTTGTGAGCTATTTATTTTACGAGCTTATTTTCTGTTCAATAATGCGGGCTTATATAAAAGTTCTGAAAATCAACACTAAAGAGCTTTGCTAAAGTCCAAATTTTGCAAGCTTTTCCTGTCTCAGTAATATGAGTTTATTACACATAAGCATAACAATTCATAAAAATATATGGGAAAAATCATGTAATTGTACTAAGAAATGCTGTTCATGAATTTTTTTTAATTTATAATATGAAAAAGATGTAAAAAATATATATTTGACCGTGAAGTTGAAGATTATCAAAAAAGACGAGCACATTACGCAAACACGTCTTATTTGGAATTAATAAATCACTGAACTACTTTCGGCAAGGGAGATAATCAATATCACGCGAACTATTTTCATACGAGCCAAGCGGATTGTTCTGTTTATGATTAGGATATATAGTTTTAAGCTATCTCCTGTGATATATAATGATATATTACTTTGTTATGTTATGGGTACTAATACATGTTGTTTCAATAGCGTATCTCTGTAAACGGTATTGATTGTAGATGGAGTATTGCAAATTTAATTTTAATAAATTATTACGTTCAAATGGTGGCGTAATACTGATAGCACTTCTGTATAACTGTGATTGTCATAAATGGCGCAACAGTCGTGAGGTTAAGGTCGCCGACTTCAATGATTTAATTACCGATTCCCGAAAGGGTCGGGGGTTCAAACCTCGACGTGGTATAAAAAAACAAAAATTTCCATATATATTATTTTTGTGATTTTAATATATATATTTTCACAATTTTACGATTTTAATAAAAATACCTATAAATTGATAGAAACTTACCAACAATTAAAGTGTCTGTCTTTAAGTAATATATACACAGACAGTTTGTTACTGATGTTTTAAGTTTAAGTAATAATATACACAGACAGTTTGTTACTGTTTTTTTAAGTTTGAGGTACTGTCTATACTGTCTATACCATATAATGTTTTACTGTCCCAAAATCTTTTTTTTTTTTGGCTGTCACAATTAAAATTGAAATTTTCGGGACAGCAAACATTTTTTTATGAATTTGAAATAATTATTGTCCTCCATCTGCTCACAACACTGTTCGAACTGCGCCTGTGGCTACCACGACCAGAATTCACTGGCCGCAAACACAGTAGCCATCGGCGTCTATTTATTAAATTATTATTTTTGTATTTTATTTGAATTCCGCGTGAACGCCTGCATTTTGTGTCAACACCATTTACAGAAAATATTGGTGATTTTCTAAACGAATATCGGAGAAATGCGGCTATATATTTTGTCAATTTTCAACACCATTTACGGAAAAAAATTACTGATTTTTTAAAACAATATCGGCACAACTAAATACGGTGATAGAATTTTTGTCAACTTTTCAACACCATTTACGGAAAATATTACTGATTTTCTAAAAACAATATCGGTGAAGGTGTACTGAACTACTCTTTATTTTAAATAACCAGCCGTCTAATAGATCTGTGTATAATCGAGAGTATATCGTTAATTGTCATGTTGTCTCCGACAGTGAGGTGTTGCGGCACACATCAAAACGACACGTCAATTTCAAAACATTGCCTAAGGGTCACAGCTGTGTGGTGTCATCAGATCAAAACACCTCGTCACACACAACTACGCATTATCGATTTTTTTCCCCACACAAAGCGACGTGTATTTACCACTAGATCTGTGTAATGTGTCGGGTGTAGCCAAAGACCATACATAAATTCGTAATTAGTCACAGATGTAGCCTTAAAATATAATCGATTTCCTTAAATTACGTCCGCATGTTGACAGATATTTCAGAGCAGACGTCATCGTAATTTGCCGTTATTTATTTCCAAAATTAACCATATATTCTGTAAATGGCGTTGAAAGTTGACAATAAATTAAGACCAGATCAGTACGTTAAATCGCTATCGATGACAACTGACGATCCGATGAGAGAGTAATACCGTTTAAGCGTATCCAATGTTAAATATGCATCGTTATTTTTTTCTGATTTTCGTAGTTTTTACCGAGAAATTCAAACCGTTTCCAATTATTGGGGAACATAATATCATGATTAGCACATCGTTTCACTAAGCGGGGGCTACTCAGGAAATGGGATCACAAGGTCTATTGTTTACACTGGATAAATGCGGCCCTCCATGAGGTCTCAGGTAAATCTTATTTTTCAATAATACGACTGTGGTTTCTTCCTTTTAGTGATAACCATGTTCCAGCCGTTAACACTTATTAGCAAACATTATTTAATATGTAGTTAGTCTGAACATTCTGCAGGGAAATCTGAATTGGACGGAATCGAGCGTTGTTTAAACTTAGTCCGGTTCATATGCACAGGTCAAAATATGAACTGAAAATGGCGCTTTGTGTGACAGAAATCCGTACGCGGACGAATAAAAAAAATATTTTGTTATAAATATCACATACAGCGAAACAGCGGTAGCATCTACTGTTTTAATAATATGCATACATATTGTAATTAATGTTTAATAGTGATATACTTATGAATAATATACGATACTATGTTTTTATACTCCAGCACTATGTTTTTAGGCTGTGTGATTTGCCTCAATATAAACTGGATTAATTAATACTTATATTCATGCGCTTCATGACAACATCATTACATTTAAAATATACAAATATTACTTAAAGGGGTACCGATATGATACATTTTAATAATATAAATATTGAAAATACACATTACAATCGCTTACAACATAAGTTATTGATTGAAAATAGTCACTGCATCGTGACCTATTTGACCGCATTACCTATTGCGCGGCAACCTCACCAAACCCGCTGTTTACATAGGTAACCGTGGGTTTGGTGAGGTAGGCTCGCTAATACAATGTTTGCGTAATGAGTTAAGTGCCTAAATATTAATGATCATTGATAATGCCTAAATTAAAAAAAAATATGTTTGCGGTAACACTACCGACTCACAAAAATGACCACAGCTCAAACAGTTTGCTACCTACCAACCTACTGAAAAATTATTGGGCCAAAATATTTTCTTAATTTGGTCCTAAATGAACTATTATCAACATTCATAAATATCAGATTTATAATTTTGCAATTAAAAACAGTTGGCTCAAACATGATATAGGATGTCCATAATGTATTGGTTAAAAAATAAATATGTTTGATCATTTTAACTTGACCACAGACACTCTTTGTTTATAAAACCGGCAAAAGGCCGACTCGTAAAATATGAACCACTAATGGCACCACAATACATGGACCATCAACATACACAGAATACATGGACAACTTATACCCTCATAACACATGGCCCACAATACATGGACCATCGACATACACAGAATACATCGACAAATTATACCCTCATAACACATGGACCACTAATGGCCCACAATACATGGACCATCGACATCCACAGAATACATGGACAATTTATACCCTCATAACACATGGACCACTAATGGCCCACAATACATGGACCAACATCCACAGAATACATGGACAATTTATACCCTCATAACACATGGACCACTAATGGCTCACAATACATGGACCATCGACATCCACAGAATACATGGACAATTTATACCCTCATAACACATGGACCACTAATGGCCCACAATACATGGACCAACATCCACAGAATACATTGACGTCCCCGTAACATTTAGACCAATGTTTACCAATGTTTACCCAAAAGTCGTCCTTGCAGCCGACAAACTGACCAAAGTTAGAGAAGAGGTATCTTGTAAATACAACCTCAATTTGAAAATCGAACCTGCTCGTGGCAAACTTAGAAGCCAGGCAATTACTTTGATATACGTTGTTTATATGAAAAGATGTTATTGTGCTCTTATACAAGATTTATTCAACTATCAAAATGAAAAGGCAAGCGCCTATATTAGAATCCTCATGAAAAGGCACATCATCTCGACCCAGGGGCCACCATATGAACAAATCTGAAACGGCAGTAACTACCGATAATTCATACCAAGTTTCGTCGAAATCGGCCCGGCGGTTCGTGAGAAGATTTTTTAAGAATTTGAGCTATTTTTAGACGGCGGCCATCTTGGATTAGTGGCGACCTCCAATTTTACAAATCTGAAAAGGCATCACCCATGGACCATAACTGAAGTTTGGCCACCATGGGCCAAGCGGTTTGTGTGAAGAAGGTTTTTGAAACCTCAGAATAAAGAACGGCCTTTTGACCTTTCGGCGGCCATCTTCGAAAAAATAATCATCCGATTTCGACAAAAAACGGCCCCGAGTGAATCGCCTCGTCAATATCTTCGATTTGATATATAACACGACCACATTCGGTCAAATGCACTTGAACCCACGGGCCCCGCCCAAATTCGACCCAGGGGTCAACATATGAACAAATCTGAAACAGCGCTAACTATCAATCATCCATACCAAGTTTCGTCGAAATCGGCCAGGCGTTTTGTGAGAAGATTTTTTAAGAATTTGAGCTATTTTTAGACGGCGGCCATCTTGGATTACCGACGACCTCAAATTTTACAAATCTGAAAGGAAGTAACCCATAGACCATCCCTTTGAAGTTCGAAGCACATCGGTCAAGCAGTATTTGAGAAGAAGATTTTTTAAGAAGTGTGGACGCCGGACGACGACGGACGAAGAGCGGTAACAATAGCTCACTTGAGCCTTCGGCTCAGGTGAGCTAAAAATGAGGGAAATTCCCAAAATCAGAGCCCAATATTTACATAAACTATATATTCAGCCCTGAAATTAGATTGATTGATTGATTATTGGTGTTTAACGGCCTATCAACAGCCAGGGTCATGTAAACCGCCCGGGCCAAACAGGATGGGATTATCCTGTTATTCAACCTGTAAAAAATGAGGGAAATTCCCAAAATCAGAGCTCAATATTTACATAAACTATATATTCAGCCCTGAAATTAGAATATCCTGACCTGGTGCCAGGTCCATGCTACACCAGAATCGCTTAGCTCACCCCAAAAGCAATACGATTAGCTTTTAATCATATTACTTTCTTAATGGGGCATAACAGGATTTAGCTCTCAAGTACCAGGGGGCCAAAAACGGTACATGAGGGCCAAACCATGTAAGTCGGCATTCCGGTAAGGATGAACACCGATCGTTAAATTACCCTTCGCTACTCCCTCCTACCTCCCAACCTGAAATTAGAATATCCTGACCTGGTGCCAGGTCCATGCTACACCAGTCACTTAGCTCTTGCCCCAAACTAACATGATTAGCTATAAGCTTATTACTTTTCTTTAAAAATTACATTTTGCACAGCTAATATTATATTATTTACTGGTCAGGTCCATCCGACTGACGGTATTCCCTATGTCTGCTGTAGATCAGTCAGGTCACTATTTTTCAAACACTATTAAAAGATAATTTCTTTAACAACATTCGTCCACTGTTATGAGCTCATGAAGTCTAAACCTAAAGAGCTTGTGTACAAGTTCGTCAGTTAGGAGCTCCTAGTATTGTCTTCATTTCAAACATTATTAAAATAAATTGTCCACTATTATGAGCTCATGAAGTCCATACCTAAAGAGCTTGTAAGCAAGTTCATAAATTATGAGCTCTAAGTATGGTCTTCATTTCAAACATTATTAAAAGAAATTTCTCAAACATATCGTCCACTATTATGAGCTTGTGAAGTCCAAAGCTGAAGAGCTTGTAAGCAAGTTCATAAATTAGGAGTTCCAAGTATTGTCTTCATTTCAAACACTATTAAAGGATATTTCTTTAACATGTCGTCCACTATTATGAGCTCGTGAAGTCTAAACCTGAAGAGCTTGTGTACAAGTTCGTCAGTTAGGAGCTCTTAGTATTGTCTTCATTTCAAACATTATTAAAAAAATTGTCCACTATTATAAGCTCGTGAAGTGTCCATACCTAAAGAGCTTGTAAGCAAGTTCATAAATTATGAGCTCTGAGTATGGTCTTCATTTCAAACATTATTAAAAGATATTTCTTTAACAGTTATCATTATGAGCTCGTGAAGTCCTAACCAAAAAGCTTGATACAAGTTTGTCACTTAGACTTGTAGATTGTTCGTAAGCAAGTTCATAAATTAGGAGTTCCAAGTATTGTCCTCATTTCAAACACTATTAAAAGATTCTTTAACATGTCCGTATTGTGAGCTTGTGAAGTGTCTTCATTTCAATCTTATTAAAAAGAGGTTGTCCACTATTATAGCGTAAGTCCATACCTAAAGAGCTTGTAAGCAAGTTCATAAATTATGAGCTCTAAGTATGGTTTTCATTTTAAACATTATTAAAAGAAATTTCTTAAACATGTCGTCCACTATTATGAGCTCGTGAAGTCCAAACCTAAAGAGCTTGTAAGCAAGTTCATAAATTAGGAGTTCTAAGTATTGTCTTCATTTCAAACACTATTAAAAGATATTTCTTTAACACTTCGTCCACTATTATGAGCTCGTGTACAAGTTCGTCAGTTAGGAGCTCTTAGTATTGTCTTTATATCAAACACTATTAAAAGATATTTCTTTAACACTTCGGCCACTGTTATGAGCTCGTGAAGTCTAAACCTAAAGAGCTTGTGTACAAGTTCGTCAGTTAGGAGCTCTTAGTATTGTCTTCAGTTCAAACATTATTAAAAGAAATAGTCCACTATTATGAGCTTGTGAAGTCCATACCTAAAGAGCTTGTAAGCAAGTTCATAAATTATGAGCTCTGAGTATGGTCTTCATTTCAAACATTATTAAACAAATTGTCCACTATTATGAGCTCATGAAGTGTCCATACCTAAAGAGCTTGTAAGCAAGTTCATAAATTAGGAGTTCCAAGTATTGTCTTCATTTCAAACACTATTAAAATATATTTCTTTAACACTTCGTCCACTATTATGAGCTCGCGAAGTCTAAACCTAAAGGCCCTGTGCAGGCACCAGGGCGGGATCAACTGATCCTGAGAATAGTGCTGCAGTAGTCATTGCTTGTCGTAAAAGGCGACTAAACTGGCTTAACGATTGGGTTCATACTTTCCGGAACCCACTATACCGGATTTGGCCCTCATGTACATTTTTGGCTTTCTTGTATGTGAGAGTTGAGTCAGGCTATACCCCATATATAAAAGTAAGATTAGCGATAATCCTATTACTTTTGGGGGATAGGATAAATGATGCTGGTGTGGCGAGGGCCCTGGCACCAGATCAGGTGTTCTAATTTCAGGGACTGGAATATATTTGGATTTTGATTGTAAATATTGAGTTCTGAAGTTGGGATTTACCCCCCTTGGACAGGTGGATACGGGACACGACCCCGTTGACCCTCTGCGTGTAGACTCCCTGAGGCTTGTACCTCTATGTCAGAAAAGCGGACGTTAAACCCTATTCACTCACTCACTCACTCACTCTAAACCTAAAGAGCTTGTGTACAAGTTCGTCAGTTAGGAGCTCTTAGTATTGTCTTTATTTCAAACACTATTAAAAGATATTTCTTTAACACTTCGGCCACTGTTATGAGCTCGTGAAGTCTAAACCTAAAGAGCTGGTGTACAAGTTCGTCAGTTAGGAGCTCTTAGTATTGTCTTCATTTCAAACATTATTAAAAGAAATTGTTCACTATTATGAGCTTGTGAAGTCCATACCTAAAGAGCTTGTAAGCAAGTTCATAAATTATGAGCTCTAAGTATGGTCTAACCGTCTTCATTTCAAACAATATTAAAGATATTTCTTTAACATGTCGTCCACTATTATGAGCTCGTGAAGTCCAAACCTAAAGAGCTTGTGTACAAGTTCGTCAGTTAGGAGCTCTTAGTATTGTCTTCATTTCAAACATTATTAAAAGAAATTGTCCACTATTATGAGCTTGTGAAGTCCATACCTAAAGAGCTTGTAAGCAAGTTCATAAATTATGAGCTCTAAGTATGGTCTAACCGTCTTCATTTCAAACAATATTAAAGATATTTCTTTAACATGTCGTCCACTATTATGAGCTCGTGAAGTCTAAACCTAAAGAGCTTGTGTACAAGTTCGTCAGTTAGGAGCTCTTATTATTGTCTTAATTTCAAACATTATCAAAAAAATTGTCCACTATTATGAGCTCGTGAAGTCCATACCTAAAGAGCTTGTAAGCAAGTTCATAAATTATGAGCTCTAAGTATGGTCTTCAGGGTTTCCCACAGGAATTTAAGAAGGCATGTCGGCACGTAACGAGTGCCGTAGGCACGATAGGGGGGAGAGCACGAGAGGGGGTGCTAACCCCTTCTATTAAGGGGGGTACGTACGGGGGATTTCCCCCGGAAAATTTTGAACATTCAGAGTTGCTTAGACAGCATTTGATGATATTTGTGACTTGTCAAATTGCACCTGATGAAACCAAAATATTACATTAATTACTTATATTTTTTGGTAAAGAAATTACACACCTCAACATGTACATGTACCTGTATATAAGTGAACGATTATTTTTTTATTATAACAATGTTTCTTTCAAAAATTTCAAGTAGGTGTGTAATTTCTTCACTTCTAACTGACAAACTTGTACTCAAAAATAACTAAATTTGGATAAAGATAAAATGAACAGGCACGAATCTGCAAAAGGACTAAACGACTTGGGTACTAAATCGGCCGTTGTCAAACTACGGTTTTCATTTTTTTTTGTCACTAATATTCGTCAATTCCGGTTGAAATAAGTTGATAATGATGCAATAAGCATTGATTGTTCTCTGCATCGGAGGATTCATGCAGGATGGAACCATTTCGTCCATATTTCCCGGAAAAAAAAGCCGATTTTATCGTGCTGACTTCTCATTTTAATGGCACATTTCACTGCTCAAACGTAATTATCTGTGTAAAATAACATTAAAAACAATAATATAGACACTGCCCTATCATTTAAAGCTCATCTAGAATAATTTGTAGTGTTCAATTACCTGTTCGAGAAGGTGGAAATCCAAACAAACCCACAGTAGTTTGAGAGACTGCAACAATGGCGCGCAAAGCATCGGGGGAAAGAAACCAAGTAATCCGAAAATGACAAATGCGCGAAAGTAACCAAAGTACTCCGAAAATAACTGAAAATTGATTTGGTGCAGGGGAAGTAACCCAAACATCAGGTCCATAGCGACGGACATTCGATTAGTCCAAAGATTATGCATTTATTTCAACATTCAGTTTTATGAGCTCAAAGCCCACAAACGCGTTATTTTTGAATATTTTTTTTTATATTATGAGTTTAAACTCACAATATTTTTTAAGCTCATAAACATGTCCTGGACCAATATTTAACCTCATAACATTCATTTGCTAGAGCGGACGGACGGATGGACGGACGGACGGACGGACACGGACGGACGGACGGACGGACGGACGGACGGACGGACGGACAGACGGACGGACGGACGGACGGACGGACGGACGGACGGACGGACGGACGTTCTTACATTACTATACTTATGTGGCTTATCACATGTTAAATATTAGCCACATAAAACATTTTTTAGGTGGCTAATTGTAACCAACCCTATCCTTTACCAAGTCCATAACCCTATGGGGCTAGCCACATAAGTACCCTAATGTGTGCCCGGACGGACGGACGGACGGACGGACGGACGGACGGACGGACGGACGGACGGACGACGACGGACGGACGGACGGACGGACGGACGGACGGACGGACGTTCTTACAGTACTATACTTATGTGGCTTATCACATGTTAAATATTAGCCACATAAAACGATTTTTAGCCACATAAAAGGATTTTTTAGGTGGCTAATTGTAACCAACCCTATCCTTTACTAAGTCCATAACCCTGTGGGGCTAGCCACATAAGTACCCTAATGTGTGCCCGGACGGACGGACGGACGGACGGACGGACGGACGCTCAAACATTTGGGAGTTATGAGCTTTTTGTTCTTTAAAAGATCAAAGGATTAGCTCCTAAAGATCAATGGAATTACGAGTTTACCGACTATAACAAAGGAATCCTTTGTTACTAACCCTTACCCTAAGCTCCTAAACCCCCGATGTTGGCCCGGACGGACGGACGGACGGACGGACGGACGGACGGACGGACGGGACGTTTCTTACATTACGGTACTTATGTGGCTTATCACATGTTAAATATTAGCCACATAAAACGATTTTTAGCCACATAAAACGATTTTTTAGGTGGCTAATTGTAACCAACCCTATCCTTTAACAAGTCCATAACCCTGTGGGGCTAGCCACATAAGTACCCTAATGTGTGCCCGGACGGACGGACGGACGGACGGACGGACGGACGGACGGACGGACGGACGGACGGACGGACGGACGGACGGACGGACGGACGGACGGACGGACGGACGGACGGACGGACGGACGGACGTTCTTACTTTCAGGTAACTATGTGGCTTATCGCATGTTAAATATTAGCCACATAAAACCACTTTTAGCCACATAAAACGATATCTTAGGTGGCTAATTGTAACCAACCCTATCCTTTAACAAGTCCATAACCCTGTGGGGCTAGCCACATAAGTACCTGAATGTCTGCCCGGACGGACGGACGGACGGACGGACGGTCTTATGTGGCTTATCACATGTTAAATATTAGCCACATAAAACGATTTTTAGCCACATAAAACGATTTTTTAGGTGGCTAATTGTAACCAACCCTATCCTTTAACAAGTCCATAACCCTGAGGGGCTAGCCACATAAGTACCCTAATGTGTGCCGGTACGGTACGGACGGACGGACGTTCTTACTTTCAGGTAACTATGTGGCTTATCGCATGTTAAATATTAGCCACATAAAACCACTTTTAGCCACATAAAACGATATCTTAGGTGGCTAATTGTAACCAACCCTATCCTTTAACAAGTCCATAACCCTGTGGGGCTAGCCACATAAGTACCTGAATGTCTGCCCGGACGGACGGACGGACGGACGGACGGACGCGGACGGACGGGACGGACGGACGGACGACGGACGGACGGACGGACGGACGGACGGACGGACGGACGGACGGACGGACGGACGGACGGACGGACGGACGGACGGACAACCCGACTCCAGAATACCCCCCCACAACTCGTTGCGGGGGGGTATAACTAGATTGGTCAATAAGCGAGGCTTACGGAAACCCCCCGCGTGGGTCCAGGTACCCCTAAAATATGCAAAAATTTCCAAGTGTAGGGCTTGTGACCTTGAATCTGGGCTTAGCGGGAGCGGCATGAACGTGAATTTGTCACAGGGTGGTAGAGGTCCATTGGAGCAATGCGTGTGTGAAATGTGAAGCAGATCCGAGCAAGGAAATAGAAGTTATAACCGATTTCTCTGATTGATGTTAAGTTTTGTAAAGATACTAAGTATGTGAGCTTGACCTCGAGATCAGCGGGAATTGGACGGTCGTGGATTTGTCACAGCATGATAGTAGAGCCTTAGAGGAAAGCATGCATGAAATATTAAGAATTTTTTATGAAAGAAATAGAAGTTATAACATATTTCTCTGATGTTAAGTTTTGTAACGAGACTAAGTATGTGATATTGACCTTGGGATCAGCGGGGGTTGGACGGTCGTGGATTTGTCACAGCATGATAGTACAACGTTAGAGGAATGCACAAGTGAAATATTAAGAATTTTCAAGGAAGGAAATAGAAGTTATAACTTATTTCTCTGATGTTAAGTTTTGTAAAGAGATTAAGTATTTTACCTTGACCTTGGGATCAGCGGGGGTTGGACGGTCGTGGATTTGGCACAGCATGGTAGTAGAGCCTTACATGAATGCATGTGTGAAATATTAAGCATTTTAGATGAAGGAAATAGAAGTTATAACAATATTTCTCTGATGTTAAATTTTGTAAAGAGACTAAGCATTTGAACTGGACCTTGGGATCAGCAGGGGGTTGGACGGTCGTGGATTTGGCACACCATGGTAGTAGAGCCTTACAGAAATGCATGTGTGAAATATTAAGCATTTTGGATGAAGGAAATAGAAGTATAACAATATTTCTCTGATGTTAAGTTTTGTAAAGAGACTAAGTATTTGACCTTGACCTTGGGATCAGTGGGGGTTGGACGGTCGTGGATTTGGCACAGCATGGTAGTAGAGCCTTACAGGAATGCATGTGTGAAATATTAAGCATTTTAGATGAAGGAAATAGAAGCAATATTTCTCTGATGTTAAGTTTTGTAAAGAGACTAAGTATTTGACCTTGACCTTGGGATCAGCGGGGGTTGGACGGTCGTGGATTTAGCACAGCATGGTAGTAGAGCCTTACAGGAATGCATGTGTGAAATATTAAGCATTTTGGATGAAGGAAGTAGAAGTTATAACAACACTATTTCTCTGATGTTAAGTATTGTAAAGAGACTAAGTATTTGACCTTGACCTTGGGATCAGCGGGGGTTGGACGGTCGTGGATTTGGCACAGCATGGTAGTAGAGCCTTACAGGAATGCATGTGTGAAATATTAAGCATTTTAGATAAAGGAAATAGAAGTTATAACAATATTTCTCTGATGTTAAGTTTACGGACGCACACGGACAACCAGACTCCAGTATACACTATACACCCCCCACAACTCGTGATCCAGTAAATCCATGGGGGGGGGGGGGGGGGGGGGGGGGGTGGGGGGGGGGGGGGGGGGGGGGGGGGGGGGGGGGGGGGGGGGGGGGGAGGGTAGAATAACACACTCCTGTAGCCTGATAAGGATCTATATTGCTTGTTAGCAACATGATTTGTGTGTTTCATTGATGGAATGGCAAACAGTGCAGATCCTGATCCGACTGTGCAGATACACAGGCTGTTCTGGATCTACTGCCACAAAACACACAATTTGCACACTTCCACAGTCTAATGCTTTTTTGACGTTCGTTTGAAACGGCCCAAATACATTGATGGTTTGGGGTTTTACGTCTGTTCGACATGGCCCAAATTCATTGATGGTTTGGGGTTTTACGTCCCGTTTGACATGGCCCAAATACAATGTCGTGTACGACAGACTGACCATACCCGTTCTAGTTTCTTGTCCAGTTGCTGAGGGTCGGTAATAAAGTCTGGGTAGCCAATCCTCTCCTTTATAGCGTTTGCCTGTATAATATATAATTATTTATTTATTTAATGGCATTTAACGGCCTGTCAATAGCTGAAGTCATTTTGATAGTTACAGATTTTAGTTAATGGAAGCAACGCCAACAAATAATAACATTGTGTGAATACCATTTGATATACAAATGGCCATACATTATTTATTTTCAAGATTATGTATTTATTTAAAAGAGAAATAATTGGAATTCTATTAAAATTGTATCTCGATCTCGACACAGAGGTATAACCAGGATTTACTGGATCACAGACACGCACCTTTTCGCGGGCGACGGAGCGAGTTTTGTTGTCCATCCAGCTGTTCTCCTGTAGCAGGTCGTTGAAGGCTGCGCGCAGGTTCCCGATCATCTCCAGGGCCTGAATCCAGCAAACATATTGACCGAAATTTACGACAAATATTCTATCACAAATATACAACACAAATATACAACATATATACAATCACAAATATATGACACAAATATAACACACAAATATACGACAAATATACAATCACAAATATACAATCACAATATACCACACAAATATACAACATAAATACAATCCAAAATATATAACACAAATATACCACACAAATATATGACAAATATACAATCACAAAAATACAATCACAATATACCACACAAATATACAACAAATATACAACACAAATATACCACTAAAGTATACCACACAAATATACGACAAATATACAACAGAAATATACGACAAATATACAACAGAAATATACAACACAAGTATATCACACAAATATCCAAACACAAATACAGCACAAATATACAATCACAAATATACAACACAAATATAGGACACAAATATACAAACACAAATATCCAAACACAATACAGCACAAATATACAATCACAACTAGATTGGTCAGTAAGCGAGGCTTACGGAATACCCCCCGCGTGGGCCCAGGTACAGTTGTTTCTGTCAAAATGTTCCGGGTTTATACGTGTACAAAGTGTTGTGCGTTGCGTATCCGTGGAGTTTCCGTTAGTTGTGTTTCAAACCGTGTGTCGTCTACGTGTAATACGTTTTCGGCCATGCGTTGCGTTTCCCCACTCTTGCGCATGCGCGAAAGTCGAACAAACCGTGTTCAACACATCAAGTTTCAAAAGCGTGTAATCCGTGTACAACGGTTGTAAACGTATACAACGGTTGTAAACGTATACAACGCTAAGGTAAACCGTTTAAACGATTTCACGCTTTCTTTGACGAACAGTTACACGCTTCTACATGTACACAGCACTGTACAGATGAAACCGAGAAAAGTCGGCTGCTATTTCGCTATAAACCTTGTAAATTTGCCGGTTTTGACCACCAAGTAATTTATGACACATATCCGCGGGCCATATCCGTGTTAAACCAGTGTGCAGCTCGCTGTGTATTCAATTTCTCCAAATATCGATTAATCTTAACACACGCTGTGACTGAAATAGACTGGCTTCAGCGTAAAGATACAAGAGTTCCTAGACTCGCCATTTCTGATGATGTTAAAATAAAATAAAGAAACCATGCACTGTGTTTATCTGTGTTCGTAATATTTAACCCAAAGTAACTGACACGGCAATATGGCGGCCCGGGCTATTCCATATTAAGTTAGGAACTGTTACATTACGCTCGATTAGGGGTCATTTTTGTGTATATAAAATGTACATAGGAATGCCGCAGATCCTGATGAGCCGGCTCACGTGATCTACAATTCGCAAACATTTTGATAAACGACAATGTACATCTGTCGTGTTAAAAGCGTGACTCATTAGGCATCAGGGATTAGGGATCAATTGAAGTGCTAAATCACACCGCCGATGTACTTTGAACTCGATCTGAGGGTATGTATTCGCGATATGTCAAAAGGGACGAAACAAGGACGCCTCGAAGCGATCGGGGCCGAACAGGTATTCGCGTTAAAACGTGTAACCGTTGTACACGTTTCAACGCTTTCTTATAGCTACACGCTTCCAGGTAAAGCGTTGTACACGTTTCAACTCTTTCACCTCGCTACATATGTATACGCCAACGCGTGTTATACGCCTTGAAGCTAAACGTATTACACGCTGTAAAACTAAACGGTTTGACAATGTGTATTACACGTGTACGAACCGTATTATACGTTTAAACAATGTATACAACGCTTTTAAACTAAACGGTTTGACAATGTGTATTACACGTGTACGAACCGTATTATACGTTTAAACAACGCATACAACGCTACAGCAAACCGTTGCGTTCGCGTTGCGTTCGCGTTGAGTTTGCAAGTGTTGTCTACGGTGGAACAAAAACGGAGACTGCACTGTACCCCTAAAATATGTAAAAATTTCCAAGTGTGTGGGCTTGTGACCTTGACTCTGGGATTAGCGTGAGCGGCATGAACGTGAATTTGTCACAGGGTGGTAGAGGTCCATTGGAGCAATGAGTGTGTGAAATGTGAAGCAGATCCGAGCAAGGTAATAGAAGTTATAACCGATTTCTCTGATGTTAAGTTTTGTAAAGAGATTACCGTATAACCTCGAATTAACGCCCCCGGAGGCATTACATTTTACAAAAGGGGGGCGTTTATTAGCCAGTAAAAAAAAATATTAAGAATTTTCAATGAAAGAAATAGAAGTTATAACATATTTCTCTGATGTTAAGTTTTGTAAAGAGACTAAGTATGTGACCTTGACCTTGGGATCAGCGGGGCTTGGACAGTCGTAGATTTGTCACAGCATGATAGTAGAACCTTAGAGGAATGCACAAGTGAAATAATAAGAATTTTCAATGAAGGAAATAGAAGTTATAACTTATTTCTCTGATGTTAAGTTTTGTAAAGAGACTAAGTATTTGACCTTAACCTTGGGATCAGCGGGGGTTGGACGGTCGTGGATTTGGCACAGCATGGTAGTAGAGCCTTACAGGAATGCATGTGTGAAATATGAAGCATTTTAGATGAAGGAAATAGAAGTTAGAACAATATTTCTCTGATGTTAAGTTTTGTAAAGAGACTAAGTATTTGACCTTGACCTTGGTATCAGCGGGGGTTGGATGGTCGTGGATTTGGCACAGCATGGTAGTAGAGCCTTACAGGAATGCATGTGTGAAATATTAAGCATTTTAGATGAAGGAAATAGAAGTTATAACAATATTTCTCTGATGTTAAGTTTACGGACTATGTATTTGACCTTGACCTTGGGATCTGCGGGGGTTGGACGGTCGTGGATTTGGCACAGCATGGTAGTAGAATGGATTTGGCACAGCATGGTAGTAGAGCCTTACAGGAATGCATGTGTGAAATAAGAAGCATTTTAGATGAAGGAAATAGAAGTTAGAACAATATTTCTCTGACGTTAAGTTTTGTAAAGAGACTAAGTATTTGACCTTGACCTTGGTATCAGCGGGGGTTGGATGGTCGTGGATTTGGCACAGCATGGTAGTAGAGCCTTACAGGAATGCATGTGTGAAATATTAAGCATTTTAGATGAAGGAAATAGAAGTTATAACAATATTTCTCTGATGTTAAGTTTACGGACTAAGTATTTGACCTTGACCTTGGGATTTGCGGGGGTTGGACGGTCGTGGATTTGGCACAGCATGGTAGTAGAGCCTTACAGGAATGCATGTGTGAAATATTAAGCATTTTAGATGAAGGAAATAGAAGTTATAATAATATTTCTCAGATGTTAAGTTTACGGACTAAGTATTTGACCTTGACCTTGGGATCTGCGGGGGTTGGACGGTCGTGGATTTGGCACAGCATGGTAGTAGAGCCTTACAGGAATGCATGTGTGAAATATCAAGCATTTTAGATGAAGGAAATAGAAGTTATAACAATATTTCTCTGATGTTAATTTTACGCGGACGCACGGACGGACGCACGGACGTTCTTACAGTACTATACTTATGTGGCTTATCACATGTTAAATATTAGCCACATAAAAGGATTTTTAGCCACATAAAAGGATTTTTAGCCACATAAAAGGATTTTTTAGGTGGCTAATTGTAACCAACCCTATCCTTTACCAAGTCCCTGTGGGACTAGCCACATAAGTACCCTAATGTGTGCCCGGACGGACGCACGGACGGACGCACGGACGGACGCACGGACGTACTCCCTGAAGTGACGTTGTGGGGTTTGTTGCATGTGGGGTTTTTGGCCAAGTCTTTTGGGGTTTCTTGGGTGCTATTTGTGGGGTGCAAACAATGCTAAAGGCGTTATCTCCCCTATACTAATTTGCTCTCGTTTTCTTATGTCTCCTGCATGCACTTGTGGGGTATTTGGGTTTGATCAGTGAAGTACAATATGTACTTGTGGGGAAATTTAGTCAGCCATTGTTTGTGGGGTTTGGATGGACGGACGGTTTTGACCATCACCCTCTGGGGTGTCAATTTTTTATTGCTTTTTTGGGCTTTTCAGAAGTGATGGAGTTCATTAAGATATAGTTGCGTATGGGGTGCACCCCACATGCAACAAAAACCCCACATGCATCTCATGTACTCGTGAATCACCCCACAACGTCACTTCATGGAGAGCGGACGCACGGACGGACGGACAACCTGACTCCAGTATACCCCCCCACAACTCGTTGCGGAGGGTATAAATATACAACACAAATATACAATCACAAATATATGGCACAAATATACAATCACAAATAAATGGCACAAATATACACACACAAATATACAAACACCAATATACAGACACAAATATATAACAACAAATATACAACACAAATCGCCTGCCAGCCCGTACTAGGAGAATACATGTCCTGTTTTTTCAAATGGACGTATAAATAGGTGAACCACTAATCTAAGGTTATATAGAGACTGGACCTAAATTTCGAATCTCGTCCGAAAAAAAAGTGGGATGGCAATACAATGACAGCAATTTCCTCCCAGGTACTCTACCATGAGGCTATGGACCCACCCATCCCTTAACCCTTTCACCCCTAAGTAACTGGAATGCATTTTGATATGTAAATTTTGCAACCAATCCAAACGTCACTAAATTATTTTCAGACTAGTCCATTTATGATAAGAGGGTGTTTTTGTTCACAAAAATATGAAAATTACTGCAAAAAGTGTCAATCCTGATGAGCCGGCTAGTCACGAGCCGGCTGATCTGGATCTACATATTTTTCCAAATACCACTATATAGGGCTGTGGTGTTGAAAGGATTATGACATGTCAGGCCTGCAATGCACCGATTAGAACTACTTCTCTATCTGATAGGTTTATTGAATCAGACATCCTCCATCACCAGACTGGTGCACATAAAATGGGGGCTAGCCTCACAAAAGGGACCTTATGATGTTCGCTACCCGAGGGTCAAATCAGCAATATCTGGATACCGAACATTAAATGTACGGTACCCTTCGCATGCTCCCGACAAACCGCCCACAACTACAAAGGTGAACTTACTGTGTCCTTGCTGCCTTTGCGAAAGTGTTTATGTACGAACATGGCACCCGTGGCAATCCCCAATCTCTCGTTCAAATACTCCACACACTTCTGCCATCTAGGCGTGTCACGCATGATGCCCTGGAATTGATTGATTGGTTGATTGGGGTGAAACATCACAGCAAGGTCATATACAGATGGCAATGCACCTATATGGGGAGATGATTGATTTCCTGATCAGCTACAGCAATACAGTGTTCGTAAGAATTGTATGTATTTTTATCTCCCTACTTGGTAGAGAATCAATCAAGAGGTGCAATAGCACAGGTAATTGTTCAATAGAACGCTTCAACACTAGAGAAACAGTGTAGATCACGATGAGCCGACTCATACATTTTGTTCCTAAGAACCTGTGCGATATCTCATGAAAAATATTTACAAAATTGATGACATTTTCTGTAAAGGACATCACAAGAAATAATTTTCATGAAAATTGCACATGTTCTAAGGTACAAAATTACATGGCTTGTCCCAGGTAGCCTTTGATATCACTGTACCCTGTCACAGATATCACTGTACCCAGTCACAGATATCACTGTACCCAGTCACAGATATCACTGTACCCAGTCACAGATATCACTGTACCCAGTCACAGATATCACTGTACCTAGTCACAGATATCACTGTACCCAGTCATAGATATCACTGTACCTAGTCACAGATATCACTGTACCCAGTCATAGATATCACTGTACCCAGTCACATATATCACTGTACCCAGTCACAGATATCACTGTACCCAGTCACATATATCACTGTACCCAGTCATAGATATCACTGTACCCAGTCATAGATATCACTGTACCCAGTCACAGATATCACTGTACCCAGTCACAGATATCACTGTACCCAGTCACAGATATCACTGTACCCAGTCATAGATATCACTGTACCCAGTCTATCACTGTACCCAGTCATAGATATCACTGTACCCAGTCACAGATATCACTGTACCCAGTCACAGATATCACTATACCCCGTAACCGATATCACTTGTACCCAGTCACAGAGTCACTGTACCCAGTTCAATATATCACTGTACCCAGTCCATATAATCACTTTTTGTACCCTCACAGATATCACTGTACCCAGTCACAGATATTCACTGTACCAGTCACAGATATCACTGTAACCAGTCAATAGAGATCACGTACCTAAGTCACAGATATCACTGTACCCAGTCATAGATATCACTGTACCCAGTCACAGATATCACTGTACCCAGTCACAGATATCACTGTACCCAGTCATAGATATCACTGTACTGTCCCACAGATATCACTGTAACCCCAGTCACCCAGATATCCTTGTCAGTCACAGATATCACTGTACCCAATAACACAGATATCACTGTTTTAAACCAGTCACAGATTTCACTGTACTAGTCACCAGATATCACTGTATCCCAGTCATAGATCATGTACCCAGTCATAGATATCCCACTGTACTAGTTATCGTACCCAGTCACAGATATCACTGTACCCAGTCATAGATATCACTGTATCCAGTCATAGATATCACTGTACCCAGTCATAGATATCACTGTACCCAGTCACAGATATCACTGTACCTAGTCACAGATCTGCAGCCTACTTTATCAAATTTGCTAAGTACACTTATCTACCTAACTGTATTTTGTGAGAGTAAGTATTTATTTGTATTGAAATGGCCTTTTTTTCATAAAAAGAAAATGCCTATTTATTTGGGTGAAATCGGCTACTGAAGATAGACTGGCCATAAATGCTATAAGCTCCATTTCTCCAGTTACAGCCACATATAGCCTTTGATGTCACTATACCCAGTCACAGATCAGACGATGGACTGGCCATAAATGATATAAGCCCCATTTCTCCAGTCACAGCCACATATGAGACACGCCATGCGATTTTGTACATTAGTACATCTGTGTAATTTCATTAAATACTTTTACAAAATTTACAATACTTTTCATAAATAAAGTGAAAAGTTCACAAAATTTTCAGAGTAAAGAATTATATTTCGCATGTAATCTGAAAATTTTGTCAACTTTTCACACCATTTACGAAAAATAGTACAAAATTAGGTGTGTTTCATTTAGCCTATGATATCGCTATACCTACCTGAAGCACCTTGCGATACTCGTTACGTATGGCCTGGACATCCATTGTCAACTCCGAGGCAAAGCCGAGCAGTAGTCGCCACAGGATGAAGTTACTGATTACCCTGTAAATTGATTGATTGACTGACTGATTGTTTCATTGATTTATTGATTCGTTGGTTGGTGGTTACTACGGAATAAGCCACATGAACCAATTTTTAGCCACATAACCCGTAAGGTGGCTAATATAACTAAGGCATATCAAAAAAAAAAAATTGTTTCGGGGCACCCGACCCTACCTGCTATTTTATTAACAAAATGTGCCGACCCTATTTTTTTTCTCCACATTTCAGAAGAAAAAAAGTTTTTGTCTATTTTGTTAATTTTGTTAATTTTTATCCCTCTCCTTGTGACTTTTGTCTCTCACACCCATTCTGTTTCATGCAACTTTGTTGGTAAATAACATTTTAATACCCGATATATTAAACAACCCATCTTTTTTTACACTCGCGACCGTCTTACGACTCTAGGTGCGGCGAAAACAAAGCGCCGGGACAAGCATTGCGGTAACTGCAGAGGTTATCCGAATATAAGCCCACAATCAACAACAACAACAGAAATTGCCAATTGGCATGATGGCTCATAGGTACTTTATGGGATGAATGAAAACCCGATGTGATAATGATTGCTATCCAGTTGGACTTCGGATCTCTATTATATAAGAAGGTCGGACGACGGCCATCTTGTTTATTTTTTTTCAATCAACGGAAGTGATGTCATTTACCTTTGACTGGTTTTGTGAGTTACCTTTTGCCCGGCTCGCTAATTGTAACGCGCGCGAAGGCCAGGAACTGTACCGACTTGTCTTATGGCCGAGGTGTCACTAAGCCAATCACGAAACGAGTCCGTACTTCCGTTGGTTGAAAAAAAAATGGTTCCCAGCCTACACGCGGATTAGTAAATTACAATTAGCGAGCCGGTCAAAGGTGAATGACATCACTTCTGTTGATTGAAAAACAATAAACAAGATGGCCACCGTCCGACCTTATATAATAGAGATCCAGTCCAACTGGATAGCAATCATTATCACATCAGGTTTTCGTTCATCACATAAAGTGCCTATGCGATGGCTGTGGTTTCGTCTACTGGGACTCGCATCTTGAGATGTATGCCAACATTCTCCAGAACGACGAACATTTAACATTTTCCCTAGTTCATAAGTTTTTGGGAACATGATACCATTGTATTGCGAGCAGTGCTCACGTGTAGAAATCAGTTTAAGCACGAGCAATTCCGGACCATGGACACAAATACAACCGATTGTCTACTCCGAGAAACTATCCACGTTGATGTAAATATTCAGTTTTGATTTTGGTATTTTCCCCCCATTTGTACAGGTAATATATGGGATTTAGTACTAAACCCATTGACCCAGCCTTAAATGACCTTAGCTGTTGATAGGCTGTTAAACTCCAACAAACAAACAGCGTCTTCGGAATTAAACCTTGGATTAAGTTTTGGATCAAGTCTTCTTTATTCTCAACACTAGTTCATGTGCATTTACAGATGGCTTTTGAGTTTGAATTAAACACTACAATTAATAATTTTTGACATAATATATTATATTCCATACAGGATGTAGTTTCATGAGCATTCTGTGTGTTCTTTTGATGCAAAATATCCACCAGAATCTACAATGAATTATGAGGTTAATTAATATTCATACTACAACTAATGGCATGTAAATTAAACAAGGTACATGTTGTATTTAACGATTTACAGCTTCATTTATAAAAAAAAATAAAAAAAAATTCCTACCTACCCTACTTACAGATTTTGAGCCCGTTCCCCATAACAAACAATTTTTTTTGATAGGCCTAACCTACCATTTACAAAGTCCATCCCTGTGGGTGATAGCCACATATCCCGTATATATTGGTGCGGATGGCTGGATTGTTTGATGATTTATTGACTTACGGATAGATACATTGATTTAGTGATACATTGATTGGTTCATTGATTGGGTCGTTCCACAGCAAGGATGGAGAAAGCGTTGTGGTTTTCACTTGCAGATTTATTATAAGAACACATTCTATTCTCATAAAGTGCTTAAAATGATTTTAAATTTCCCAAATACCAAGAATAGTGTAGGCGATGCTGATGTGAATTATTTTAATGACATTTCACATCAAAAGTAAGACGTAACATCAAAACTACAAAAATGTATGGGTTAAATGTCCGAGAAACAGCTACTGTCATATAGTGGGTGAGCCAGAGGGGGTGACCACTACCACTTGGGGGGGCAAATTGTCACTATGATTTATGGTCAGGTATATATCTCAGTATAATAAAACTGCATGATAGCAGTTTGGATCTTGTAGCTTAACGGTTTTATGGCATGTTTTGTAGACCCCCCTCGATGAAAAAAATGCCCCATAAAAAAATCACAGTTTTAACAACTACTGCTAATAACTACACTGAAAAACATTCAATTGATTTGAAAGTTACTGAAATTGTTTGTCTAATGACTCTTAAACTGTAAAGAGTTAACAATTGCTCAAAATCCAAGATGGCCACCAAAAAACCACTAATTTTACTATGTGTACTTAAATTATGCTAGTAGTACAAATTTTTCAATGGAGTGTGTTTCTAAATGTACAATTTCATTGCATTTATGTTTGAAAAAGTCCGAATTGCCTAATTCCAGCAGTTGGTTACATACAAAACAAAATGGCTGCCATAAATAACTACGTTTATGTATTGTAAAATGCACTTTTATTACAAATATGCATATATGATGATACAATTGTTATTCAAACATATACAATGTACATAGTACCACATATTTGACCATGTTTATAGATACATAATTATACCAAATAGTTTGATGTGGGTAAATCCAAGATGGCCACCAGTAAAATTTCGGAAACATGTTATGTTTGGCAGATTAATTGAGATACAACTTTTTCAAAAAGAAACGATGTAGGATTCAATACCAACCAAGGTAATTGTGTATACTTATGTAACTATTTATCGAGTAATCTATTGCTAAAAGTGCTCACAAAATATGTTATTAAAACAAACTATGTAATTAAACAACATGTATGCTATAACCAATGGTGCTTACAAATACGATTGATAATACGACTTAATGTCCTGCACATGACCTCAATACTATGTTCTATTCAAATGTGAAGTTCGTCTTCATCTCTATCATAAAGGTCAACTTCTGCAGTCCCCTTGGGTTCAAACTCGTCAGAACGTTGATTAGTGCAGTCTCTTAGTCGACACATGTCTGTGCATCTCAATCCATTTGACAGACAGACACAAGATGGTAATTTGCACAGCCGAGAACATTTGCAAGACAGCAGCTCCAAACCGCTTCAGGAGCTGGTAATCCGTCCATCCAGCCAATGTTGAGATGACGCTGTCCTTCCAACCATGTGTCTCTGTGGTGATGGCCTTTCTGGATCTGCTACAAGGCTTCTCTTCCAAATAGCAGCCTGGTAATTTGCACGTAATGCATGCTTAACTAGGCAGTTCCTGCATGGTGGCATTTGCTGGGATTCAATTTTCCCCCTTTTCGAGCAGAAAATATTGTACCTCAAGTCATTTATGTTGGATGTTTGTGGTTTTGTTGCATAGAGCAGGCAAACAAATGCTTCTAATTTGGTGTGTAGCTGAGGTGGAATATTCCAGTCACAGTCAGATCCCAACTGTGTGTAGGTTTCACTTACATCTGGATTTGCCTTGATAATCTGCAAGGCCCTGAGCTTCCTTTTCCCAGCGAATGCACTCATGGTATCGCAGCCAGTGAATGCATGCATTCCAATAAGTGCACCGCAAACACCAGGTCCAATAGCTGCAGTGATTGTTTCAACGTTAATCAATCATGTGAATTTTAATGAAAAGTGGTACACTAATGCTTTCACAAAATCCTAGACATAGAACAAGCACATCTGTGTCATCTGAGCATATGACGACAGCTTTGTACCCTGCATCTGCAACATGTGTCGCATGAAGCAGTAATCGCCCATCTGCCTCTTCGTGTGTACTCTGTAATGCATAAATCTCTTCACAACAATTATCTGATCTGCCAACACTTTTCCACGTGTGTCACGATTACGACATTTCCTTGTAGCTTATGTGTGTACTTTGGCTTCTGCCACTCATGGACAAGAAACTCTATTAAGCTACTTTTGTTGTTGACTTGTTTTAATAATGATCTCCAGTCGTACTGTTTGTGTTGAGCTGATATTGTGCAACTGGAGACTTTGCCCTTCGCCTCTGTGTGATCTCTCGACAGATTTAATGGACAATTCTTCATATGTGTCAAACAAAACATCTATCCGGTTGCTTTCCGAGCCTTCTTTACATATCATGCCATGGATGGATATTGCAATATCACCAAAAGTTGAGATGTTGGGCTTCACCTTCTGGACTAAACTCATTCCATCAAGTACTGTTGATGAATTTGCTGGGAAGTCATTCACTGGTGTTGATAATTTCTGAAAGTGCTTGGCCAACACAACAGCTTTCGTTGTTTTCCTCGGGGTCCCTTCGGGGGTTGCCAATGTCCATGGTAGCGGACCATGTGGGTGGGAGAAGAGCTTCTCGTATCAAGAGCACGACTTTGTGCTATTACAATTATTCTGCCGAATAATGAGCTATCAGTCTTCAATATGATGGACTTGCCATGTGCAACTGTGTGCTTCTTTATACTCAAGCTTGTGAAGGTCTCCAATCTTTGCTTCTGTAGAGGATCATGGAACTTCTGTTGCGGTGGATCATCGTGAGTAGTTCAATCGGTCGTAGGCAAAGCACCATGGTATTAGATTTAGTATGGCGGCAAGATGCAACTCCCAATTTCCTTCCCTAGAAGCTCTGATCAGGTTCAACAATATTGCACCAACTATATCGATGTATGACATCCTGAATGCAGAAATATCCCCGTTGTTGTGTCTTAGATTGTCTAGATATACATTCCAGAGGGAGATCACCTCTTTCAGATCACCACATTGCATAATATCATCAAAGTTCTCCTGCCATTGGTCATCGTGGAGTTCATGTACCTGTGTCATAAATATTGCCATCACTTCGCTACTGTTGGTGTGTCTTGTTTCCAGCCACTGAATAAATCCTTGCCATGCCAAGCACATGAGACCTTCATATATGATCTTATGTACCCGAACAGCGCGGTTATACATCTTAACGTTCATGCACCATGCACAACTAAACCAGCTTCAATGCATATATCACGCAGTCCCGCGTCCTGAAACTGCCGTCCAATAATAGCGAGCAGCGTCATTATTGTATGGAAGGTACCCAGTCGAATGACTATATGGGAATATCTCTCTTTGTGTTTCCATAGTATTTCTGTAGCCTTTCCATAGAGGGCCTGGTCCATGACTACAACAATATCACCCAGCTTCAATTGCTGTCTCAGCAGCTCTGATTGACGTATAGTTTCAAGTACTGTTGACATGTCAGTCGCTGGAGCATTAATTGTTGGGAGATACCCTATCACATCTTTGTATACATATATCATGCTCCGTGTAATAATATTGAAGCCTGTTCAACTTGGTATAGTCTGGCTCTCAGGATCAATCTGTCTGGTTAGCGTCCACAGAAAGTCTTTGTTCTCAGCCTTTTGTATGTTCATGGTGGCCATTTTGAATTTGACAAAATATATTATCAATATGTAAATGACTCAATTATTTAATGACAGTGTAAATTTGTCTGTGAAACCAATTAGCCTATAGCAATTCATTGATAAAACTATTATTAGATGTACATTACGTTAAAGCAAAGACATAGCAAACATATGATTTATTGTCCGCCATCTTAATTATAGGTATTTATTTCATACATACGAAAGCAGAAAAAAATATTCAACATTTTAAAATATGTTATAAGTAATGGGTTAATGTAATGAAGTGATAAAAACTATTAATAACAACATATGGACTTAACATTTTGCTGTAGTGGGTAAAAACATATGGTTTTTGGCAGCCATCTTGAATATTGGTAGCCATCTTGGATACAAGTATGGAATTTTGATTTTCTTCAAAGTATAAACCATAAGCCTTCTGCTGCAGAACAATCATGGTGCGTGGTTGCCTTGTATAGTGTGTTTATTTGATATATTCGCAAAAAAAATGTTTTTATGAACCGCAAATTTGTCCGCGAGGAGGGGTTACATAAAAGGCCATAAAATCGTTAAGCTACAAGGTTCAAACTGCTATCATGCGGAAATAATATCTAGAGATGTATACCTTTCCATAAAATATAGTGGCAATTTGCACCCCCCCCCCCCAGGTGGTAGTGATAACCCTATTTTCAGAGGTCTGGCTCATCCCCTAATATGAGAAAAGTCATGATGTACCTAAGAAAATGTGCGATTTGTCATGAAAATATTTACAGAAACTGTGATATTTGCTGCAAATGATGTCGACAGAAAATATCACAGTTTCTTTACATATTTTTCATGATAAATCACACATCTTCTAAGGTTTTTCTTATATGTGGCTGTGACTGAAAAAATGGGGCCTATGGGATTTGTGACCAGCGCATTTCCCGATCAAATAACAGTTGCACAATCTTGTAGCCTGATAACGATCTTTGTCATACCGCAGATAAGTTTCTCGGCTTTTGATTGGCTAGCTTGCCTGGCCGTCGGACATAGAGAAATTGCGATACCCCTCCGGCACCTCGCGTCCAATGAAGACACATTTTGAAAGCGTCTAGCGATTGCGAATTCTATTCCTCACTAAACACAATAAACCCCCAAATTGATCAATAAAAGTAACAAATTGTACACTCAAAACCAGTCTTTATTGTTTATTTTCCATAAATATTCTTCGCTCATCAAAATATGAGCGAAAAATTAGCCAAAATAACGAAAATTGCTTTTCAAATCTCAACACGCTTGGCTTCGTGACACGGCTATATTTAGGTCACAAACTATGTTTCCACGCACGAAACGCGGCGTAGCAATGACAGCGAATGTTTGGGAACCAGTCGCATTATTCTAGGGAGGGAGAGCAGATCGATAGAGCAGTGGAGTATAAATTAAATTACACGATATAAAAAAACTGTCATAAAGTCGTTTTCGATGGATTTCTTGCTCCATATTTAGTTTGTTTTCGTTTAATAAAAAAACAAAATGTTCATTTACGCCTTTATATTAAGACTGACGGTAGAAAAATGAATCTCGGATTATTTTTCTTCCTGAAAAAACGCAAAGATCAAAAGAAGAGATATGTTTATACGGCCAAATACAGGATCTGCGGTATGACAAATACGTTATTGTGATTCTACACAGGCTATATGGTGTAATATTGCCCGTCTGAAGGTATATCGCCTCGAGTGAACATACCCCCAGACGGGCAATATTACAACATATAGCCTGTGTAGAATCACAATAAATAACTTATAATATTGCTTGTTCAAAAGATGACAGATGCACAGGCTGAGCTGGAACTACACTGGTCGCAAAACCCATAAGCCCCATTTGTCCAGTCACAGCCACATATAGTGGTTTCAAGTCAACAATATGATAGAAATGATAATGTTCAGAACAAATGGAAATTGAACATATGTAGGTGATTTCTTCGCAATATTGTGTTGTCTTAACATTGTGAATTATGGTCAGCAGATTGTCGTCTGATCCTTATAAGGATATACAAGAAATCAGTAACACTGATGGATGCACCTCTAAAGAACTAAAAATATCAAAAATTAAAAGAAACAAGAGGGCCATGATGGCCCTAATTTGCTCACCTGACTCCATGAACAGCAGAGGAGAATGTGACATTGAGTTCATATGTGTTTTAAAACAATTGTGCTATTTTTAAATGGCGGTCATCTTGGATTAAGCGATGACTCATTTTACCAAATCTGAAAATGCTTCACCCAAGGATCTTAACTTACTATGAAGTTTGGCCAGCATCGGCCATGTGGTTCCTGTGAAAAAGAAGTTCAAAATCTCGAATAGATGGACCTTTTAATGGCCATCATGGATGACGAAATCATCCGATTCCGACAAATATTGCACCAGAGCAATCGCCTCATCGATACCTTCAATTTGATATATGACATGAGCATATTCGGTCAAAAATAAAATTTGACCCCAAGGGCCACGCCCATTTTTGACCTCGGGGTCACCATTTTAACACCTTTGAAAGAGCATTCTACATCGATCATTTCTACTAAGTTTTGTCGAAATCCGGCTAGCGGTTCATGAGAAGATTTTTTAAGAATCTGTGCTATTTTTAGACGGCGGTCATATTGGATTGGCGACGACCTCCGTTTTAACAAATCTGAAAAGGCTTCACCCATGGACCATAACTGCGAAGTTTGGCCAACATGGGCCAAGCGGTTCGTGTGAAGAAGAATTTTGAAATCTCTAATAAAATAACAACCTTTTGACCTTTCGGCGGCCATCTTGGATGACACGACCATCCAATTTCGACAAAACATGTACCAGAGTGATCGCCTCTTTGATACCTTCGATTTGATATAGACATGACCATATTCAGTCAAAAATAAAATTTAACCCCAATCTGACCCCACGGGCCACGCCCATTTTTGACACGGGGGTCACCATTTTAAAAACTTTCAAAGAGCATTGTACATCGATCATTCCTACAAAGTTTCGTTGAAATCCAGCTGGCGGTTCATGAGAAGCAGATTTTTTAAGAATTTATGCTATTTTCAGATGGCGGCCATCTTGGATTAGCGATGACATCCATTTTAACAAATCTGAAAAGGCTTCACCCATGGACCATAACTTTTTAAGTTTGGCTACCATGGGCCAAGCGGTTCATGTCAAGAAGAATTTTGAAATCTCTGATAAAAGAACGACCTTTTGACCTTTCGGTGGCCATCTTGGATGACATAACCAAACAATTTCGACAACAAATGCACCAGAGTGATCGACTCGTTGATACCTTCGATTTGATATATAACATGACCATATTCGGTCAAAAATAAAATTTCACCCCACGGGCCACGCCCCATTTTTAACCCCGGGGTCACCATTTTAACAACTTTGAAACAGCATTGTACATCGATCATTCCTAGCAAGTTTCGTCGAAATCCGGCAAGCAATTCATGAGAAGAAGATTTTTTAAGAATTTATGCTATTTTTAGACGGCGGCCATCTTGGATTAGCGATGACCTCCATTTTTACAAATCTGAAAATGCTTCACCCATGGACCATAACTTTTAAGCTTAGCTACCATGGGCCAAGCGGTTCATGTGAAGAAGAATTTTAAAATCTCTAATAAAGTAAAAGACCTTTTGGCATCCATCTTGGATGACATAACCATCCAATTACGACACAAAATGCACCAGAGTGATCGCCTCGCTGATACCTTCGATTTGATATATGACATGACCATATTCGGTCAAAAATAAAATTTGACCACAATATTGACCCCACGGGCCACGCCCATTTTTGACCCCGGGGTCACCATTTTAACAACTTTGAAAGAGCATTGTACATCGATCATTTCTACCAAGTTTTGTCGAAATCCAGTTGGCGCTTCTTGAGAAGAATATTTTTGAAGAATTTGTGCTATTTTTAGACGGCCATTACGTAATGACATAATTTTAACAATTTTGTAATCCCCCTACCTAAGGACCATGACCATGAAGTTTGGTGACTATAGGCCCAATGGTTACCGAGGAGAAGACGTTTGAAAATGTTCACCGACTGACAACGGACGACGACGGACGATGGACACATTGCGATAACAATAGCTCACATGAGCTTCGCTCAGGTGAGCTAAAAATGCACAAATGTCTAAGTGATTAGACTTTGACCTTGAGCACAAACATGTATAAGCATATGAAGTTTCTGAGCCAATCTGACTTCTGGTAACAGCGATAGTAGGTAGCCGAAAACCTTAACGCAAACCTTAGCCAGACAGATGGAGAAACAGAAAGACAGGGTGGCGACTACCGTATTTAGCTGTGTATTGTGCGCACTGGTGTACAACGCGCATCTATATTTTGGGGGGAAAAAAATTGTTCGCGTCTATAGCGTGCAACAAAAACAAGAGGGCCATGATGGCCCTAATTCGCTCACCTGACTCCATGAACACCAGAGGAGAATGTGACATTGAGTTCATGTGTTTTAAAAAAATTGTGCTATTTTTAGATGGCGGTCATCTTGGATTAAGCGATGACTCTCATTTTACAAAATCTGAAAATGCTTCACCCAGCATCAGCCATGTGGTTCCTGAGAAAAAGACGTTAAAAATCTTGAATAAATGGACCTTTTGGTGGCCATCATGGATGACATAATCATCCGATTCCGACAAATATTGCACCAGAGTGATCGCCTCATTGATACCTTCATTGATATATGACCTTGACATATTTCTTTGTATATATGACATGACCACACGTTTGACCCCACGGGCCACGCCCATTTTTGACCCCGGGGTCACCATTTTAACAACTTTCAAAGAGCAATGTACATCGATCATTCCTACCAAGTTTCGTCGAAATCCGGCTATCGGTTCATGAGAAGAAGATTTCTTAAGAATTTATGCTATTTTTAGACGGTGGCCATCTTGGATTAGTGATGACCTCCATTTTAACAAATCTGAAAAGGCTTCACCCATGGACCATAACTTTTAAGTTTGGCTACCATGGGCCAAGCGGTTCATGTGAAGAAGAATTTTGAAACCTCTAATAAAAGAACCTTTTGACATTTCGGCGGCCATCTTGGATGACACAACAATCCGATTTGGACAAAAAATGTACCAGAGTGATCGCCTCATCGATACCTTCAATTTGATATATGACATGACCATATTCGGTTAAAAATAAAATTTGACCCCAATTTGACCCCACGGGCCACGCCCATTTTTGACCCCGGGGTCACCATTTTAACAACTTTCAAAGAGCAATGTACATCGATCATTCCTACCAAGTTTCGTCGAAATCCGGCAAGCGGTTCATGAGAAGAAGATTTTTTAAGAATTTATGCTATTTTTAGACGGCGGCCATCTTGGATTAGCGATAACCTCTATTTTAACAAATCTGAAAAGGCTTCACCCATGGACCATAATTTTTAAGTTTAGCTACCATGGGCCAAGCGGTTCATGTGAAGAAGAATTTTGAAATCTCTAATAAAAGAACGACCTTTTGACCTTTCGGCGGCCATCTTGGATGACATAACAATCCGATTTCGACAGAAAATGCACCAGAGTGATCGCCTCATTGATACCTTCAATTTGATATATGACATGACCATATTCGGTCAAAAATAAAATTTGACCCCAATTTGACCCCACGGGCCACGCCCATTTTTAACCCCAGGGTCACCATTTTAACAACTTTGAAAGAGCAATGTACATCGATCATTCCTACCAAGTTTTGTCGAAATCCGGTTGGCGGTTCTTGAGAAGAAGATTTTTTAAGAATTTGTGCGGCCATCTTAGACGGCGGCCATCTTGGATTACGTAATGACGTCATTTTAACAATTTTGTAATCCCCCTAGGACCATGACCATGAAGTTTGGTGACCATAGGCCCAACGGTTACCGAGGAGAAGACGTTTGAAAGCGTTCACGGACGACGACGACGACGGACGACGACGGACGACGGACACATTGCGGTAACAATAGCTCACATGAGCTTCGCTCAGGTGAGCTAAAAAGAGAAGAAAATCGGCGGAAATTCCGTCACGAGTATAAGAAAATTGCATTCCAAGTTCACATCCACAATGTTGAACGTGTGCTGTTAGGCTCTCTCAAAGAGAAAAAGATCGTCAAAGGTCAGCTTTACTAATCGAGGCATAAATTAGACTTTATGTTATATTTATTGTTATTTACTCATTAACATGCTTAATAAAAATTCAAGATGCATGTAATAAACTTATTGAACCTACTTACGAAGAAATTTGTATATTTGTATATAATTCCACCATATTTGCCATTCGTGTATAACATAATTACCCGTAATCGCAAACACACAGCAGCCATGTGTAAACTTCTTCCCCAAGGCGATAATAACTCCTACTAGTGACCTGCACATGAGAAATGGGCCATAAACAATTCCCCCCAGCCAAATATTGACACTGTGCACCACCGTGGATATATGTAGGTACAGATAGTGTGTATTCACTGTTTATTGATTAGGTTTAACAATATACATAGGTACTACCTGAATACACGACATTCCAGCATAGCCCATATCAGTGTATGCGCAGACGAATCAGGGGCTATGCTGGTCGCACATGTCATAAGGTACTGATGCGTGAATACTTGCACCTAGCAACGAAAAACGACCATTACCGAGTGTTACCGAGTGCGATCTGAATGTGCGCGACGCTTGATTTAGCATCTAAAATCATACAGCAAGCGCTTATGGGATTGAGATAATCTGTCCTCATTAATTATTCACAGTATGGCAGACGTGTGACGTCACTTTGAAAATTTACAACCAAACAATACCCGACAGGCAACATTTGACCGATATGAGATCGGTACACCAGCATAAATACACAAAACATGTAAATTTCCTCTAATACACGTAGCCTCTTATGTTACGAGCCTGGCTATATTAAATCCCAAAAGATACCAATTTACCATCAATCTATACTTACCGCACCCATTCATATCGATGGATTCCTTTTCTCTTGTTTCACACTATGCGTATTTCAACGTCATAGCGGACACCAGTCAAAAATTGATATTTCCGTTTCCGGGCTTGTTTTGTTTGCGTAAAACTGGCAGAAATCAGTTGGAAAAAATGTTTGAAATTTATGTTCCTACTTATAACGCACAGGGTGACTTCTGGATTAACAAGAATTCCGCCACGGAAGCGGTATCGCGCCTGCCGAGGCATTTGACCGTGAACATTACAAGTAAATAAATTACCTTGACCTTCAGAATTTGGATGTGGGGGTGTGCATAATGAAGCATCATCCGTAGACAAACATTGATGTGAAATATTATCAATGTCTGGAAAGGGGTTAAAAAGATATTGTGAAAAAACAATAACTTTAACACATTTCTGTTACAAATCCGGTGAACATTACAAGTACATAAATGACCTTGACCTTCAAAATTTGGATGTGGGGGTGTGCGTAATGAAGCATCATTCCTAGACAAACATTGATGTGAAATATTATCAAAGTCTGGCAAGGGGTTAAAGAGATATTGTGAAAAAACAATAATTTTAACGCATTTCTGTTACAAAACCGGTGAACATTACAAGTAAATAAATGACCTTGACCTTCAGACTTTGGATGTGGAGGTGTGCGTAATGAAGCATCATCCCTAGACAAACATTGATATGAAATATTATCAATGTCTGGCAAGGGGTTAAAGAGATATTGTGAAAAAACAATAACTTTAACGCATTTCTGTTACAAAACCGGTGAACATTACAGTAAATAAATGACCTTGACCTTGAGAATTTGTATGTGAGGGTGTGCGTAATGAAGCATCATCCCTAGACAAACATTGATGTGAAATATTATCAAAGTCTGGCAAGGGGTTAAAGAGATATTGTGAAAAAACAATAACTTTAACATATTTCTGTTACAAAAGCGGTAAACATTACAAGTAAATAAATGACCTTGACCTTGATAATTTGGATGTGGGGGGGGGGGGGGGTGAGGGGGGGGGGGGGGGGGGTGCGTAATGAAGCATCATCCCTAGACAAACATTGATGTGACATATTATCAAAGTCTGGCAAGGGGTTAAAGAGATATTGTGAAAAAACAATAACTTTAACGCATTTCTGTTACAAAACCGGTGAACATTACAAGGAAATAAATTACCTTGACCTTCAAAATTTGGATGTGGGGGTGTGCGTAATGAAGCATCATCCCTAGACAAACATTGATGTGAAATATTATCAATGTCTGGCAAGGGGTTAAAGAGATATTGTGAAAAAACAATAACTTTAACGCATTTGCTTTACAAAAAAACCGGACGACGCGGACGACGCGGACGGAAAAAGCGCCGACTATAGTCGCGCCTTTGCTAAAGCAGGCGCGACAAAAATGGGGCTGAAAAAATGCGCGCAATACACGGCTAAATACGGTATATGTATACCAACATTCATTTTGTTTAGGGGTACATTACAAATGTGCGGACCGTTTATCTGTCTGTTGTATGAGGGACATCAGATCTGAGATGTAGTCGGGCGAAAATATAACCACCTCCTCCATCGCGACTATCTTGGCTGGTAGGAACATGTTGAAGTACGTCATCCAGTCAAACTGAAAACAGTCAACGAGAATTGATTAATTGGGCTTTGTGATTTTTTTAGAATTTCTCAATTTTGTTTTGTAAGAAGTAAAACTTTTTAACCGTAATAGCTGGAGACTTTAAATTTGGTATGTGGCTTACTTATGTGTGTTCATAAGTTAAATTTTGATTTTTGATTTGATGCCTGGCTCATGGATTATCTCCCCATTTCGGACTTTCAAATTTGGAAAAGTGAGTATATTGCGATGGCGCATCATCAGCTTTTCTTTAGTTATTATTTGAAATTGTTCTTAAATGTGATAATTTTGTAAATATTATTAAATGAATGGAATTTTATTCTTAGTTCTTACCTCTGGGTATAGACTCTGTAACTGGTTGACGGTGAACTTGCGATATCGGGCACCCGTGTCATGTTTCTCGCTCTGCGGATTGCTAATCTGGCGAAATAACAAATTTGTAATCAGCAGGGATAATATATTGTATGATATTGGGATAAAATATATGACCGGGTACTTAAACCCTTCAGATCCCATAGACGATGAAGCTAACTTATTGTTTGCCCTAGTTTCACAGCATTTCGTCTCAATTAATCGTATATTGCGACGCTTTCATCAATATCTATTAAATTAATCATTAAATGTTGCAAAACGTGCAAAGTTATATTTATAACTTGAGGGTACCATCTAGTTGACGTAATTTCCTGTGACGCGCATCATTTCACCACGTGTACATGATCGATTTGTTGAAAAACCACTAATCACGTAATAGTATCTGGATTTGCAAGCGTGTAGGGGTGGTGTATGTATTTGAAGTTTGAATTAAGGGTTGTGGAGATATAAGGTATGTAAAAACTTTAACACAAACTTTAGTCATTTGACCTTAATCTTGGGCATGTGGGCCACATGGGTGGGCTATAGAATTAAAATATGGATTATTTGATGTTTGAAGTAAATCGGAGTAAGTGTTGTGGAGATATAAGGTATGTAAAAACATTAACACAAACTTGACCTTGACCTTGGGCATATGGACCACATGGGCAGGCTATGGAATGAAAATATGGATGATGAAAAGGAAGTATTGGAAGTTGGAAATTAATTGGAGTAACAATTGTGGAGATATAAGGTATGTAAAAACTTTAACGCAGATTTTATTATAACGCAAACTTCTAAGTCATTTGACATTGACCTTGTGCACAGTGGGACACAGAATTAATATATGGATAATGACTAATAAGCATATGAAGTTTGAAGTCAATGTGACTTAGTACTGCAGAGATATAAGGTATTTAAAAACTATAAAACAGATTTCGGATGGACACACGCACGGACGTTCCTACGAATGGATACTTGTTGGGTTTTTACTATATAAAAGTACCCAACAAAAGTACCCAACACAACCCGAACCTTGCCCAACACGCAGATGAGCATTTGTTGGGTACTTTTGTACCCAACAAGTACCCATTCGTGTGTGCGGACACACGCACGTACACACGCACGGACACACGCACAACCGGACGTCATTGTGATCACTATGTCTCGCTTTCCGCAAACGGGCTCGACAACAATTCGGGACTTTAGTGAATCATCGAGATAGGGGATATCATTGAGATACTGATATTCGAGATACTGGTGCTCAACTGTATAACTTTCTACGTATGGGAACATTTAATGAATAAATTTAGTGGATATTGGAGAAATAGTCGCAATATGTGATTAATTGAGACGAAATGCTATGCTTTCATTGGTCGAGAAACTAGGGCAAACAATAAATCTGGTACAATGTAATAGGTACCTTATTGTGGCTAAATCTTACAATATGTGGAATAAGTGGAGAGCGATACTGGCCAGCGATTGGCTTAGAAAGTAGGGCGAATTATAAGTGAAACTAGAGAAAGTGAGCAGTATATACAGGGGCTCATGTATACCCCAGGCTGCCACCTGGATCGACAAATAAAAACTTTAACGCAAATATTTAAAAAACTTTAACTCAAATTTCTAAGTAATTTGACCTTGACCTTGGACATGAAGGCCGCCTGGTTCTGGTATAGAATGAAAATATTGATTATTATAAGGAAGTATATGAGTTTGAAGTCAATCCGACTTACTGTTGCAGAGATAATGGGTACCCAAAAACTTTAACACAAATCTTACCAATGCAAATTTCTAAGTAATTTGACCATGACCTACTTTGACAAAGGTCGCAGGGGTGAATGGGTACCCAAAAACGTTAACACAAATCTTTCTAATTAACTTGACCTTGACCTTGGACATGAAGGCCACATGAGAGTGGTAAGGAATGAAAATATGGACGATGATGAGGAAGTATATGAAGTTCGAGGTCAATCCGACTTACAGAGATAATGGGTACCCAAAAACTTTAACGTGGATTGACGGACGGACGGACGGACGGACGGACAAATGGACGGATAAAATTACAACAAGAGTGCTGCCGTAAGTCACAAAATACGCCCGTCGAAGATGGGCCAGACAGCGAAGATGCAGAAATGTGAAGCTGTTACCAAGGCAAGAAACATTAATGAGAATCTGAAAATCTATAGCATTATTTCTTCCTCTTGTTGTGATAAACAGGTATACTAATTTAGGTAGAAATGTGTAAAGTAGAAATTATATAGAATTGGATACAACAAGAGTTGTCAGAAGACAACGAAGCTCGCCTGTTGGCAGCAATCACTTAAACTTGGCAGAGTTGCATAAAAAAACATGAATATTATAACTTGACCTTGGGTTAAGGGGTGTGCGGTGGACCTTGACATTCGGGTCAGTGGTGCAAGGTGAGTCGTGGATTTGCTATAACATGATATAGCATATTAAGATGAATGCATGTATGAAATATCAATGCGCTCCCTGAAAACAGAAGTAAAACATTGGATTTGCTACAGCATGATAGAGGGTCATCTGAGAAATGCATGTATGAAATATCAAGGCGTTCCATGAAAGGAAACAGATATTATAAGACATTTACCCCAACGTTAAGTTTATGAATGTGCTAAGTTTGTGACCTTGACCCTTGGGTAAGGGGTGGGCGGTGGGTCATGGATTTGCTATAGCACGATAGAGTATCATCAGATGATTGCATGTATGAAATATCAAGGCGTTCCATGAAACGAAACAGATGCTATAAGACATTTACCCCAACGTTAAGTTTATGAATGTGCTAAGTTTGTAATATTGACCTTGGGGAAAGGGGTGGGTCATGGATTTGCTATAGCACGATAGAGTATCATCAGATGAATGCATGTATGAAATATCAAGGTGTTCCCTCTAAAGAAACAGAAGTTATACTAGAAATGTGGCCTGTCGGCACACGAATGCCCCCGTTGGCAGCCAAAGAAAACAAGGCACAATAAAGAATCGCGCGCGGATTTGTTTTTCACAGGGTGGCAGAGGACCATTGGAGCAATGCGTGTGTGAAATGTGAAGCAGATCTGAGCAAGGAAACCGAAATTATAAGCCATTTACCCGAGCGTTAAAGTTTGAAACGCACTAAGTCTGTGACCTTGACCCTGGGCTTAGCGGGGGTGGGACGAATGTGGATTTGTCACAGGGTGGCTGAGGACCATTGGAGCAATGCGTGTGTGAAATGTGAAGCAGCTCCGAGCAAGGAAACAGAAATTATAAGCCATTTACCCGAGCATTAAGGTTTTGAACGCACCAAGACTGTGACCTTGACCCTGGGCTTAGCGGGGGCGCGACGAATGTGGATTTGTCACAGGGTGGCAGAGGACCATTGGAGCAATGCGTGTGTCAAATGCGAAGCAGCTCTGAGCAAGGGAACAGAAATTATAAGCCATTTACCCGAGCGTTAAGGTTTCGAACGCACCAAGTCTGTGACCTTGACCCTGGGTTTAGCGGGGGCGGGACGAATGTGGATTGGTCACAAGGTAGCAGAGGACCATTGGAGCAATGCGTGTGTGAAATGTGAAGCAGATCCGAGCAAGGAAACAGAAATTATAAGCCATTTACCAGAGCGTTAAGGTTTCCAACGCACCAAGTCTGTGACCTTGACCCTGGGCTTAGCGGATGTGGATTTGTCACAGGGCGGCAGAGGACCATTGCAGCAATGCGTGTGTGAAATGTGAAGCAGATCCGAGCAAGGAAACAGAAATTATAAGCTATTTACCCGAGATATAAGGTTTCGAACGCACCAAGTCTGTGACCTTAACCCTGGGCTTAGCGGGGGCGGGACGAATGTGGATTTGTCACAAGGTAGCAGAGGACCATTGGAGCAATGCGTGTGTGAAATGTGAAGCAGACCCGAGCAAGAAAACAGAAATTATAAGCCATTTATCCGAGCGTTAAGGTTTCGAACTCACCAAGTCTGTGACCTTGTCCCTAGGCTTAGCGGGGCCGGGACGAATGTGGATTTGTCACAGGGTGGCAGAGGACCATTGCAGCAATGCGTGTGTGAAATGTGAAGCAGATCCGAGCAAGAAAACAGAAATTATAAGTAGAGGACCATTAGAGCAATGTGTATATGAAGTATGAAGCTGATCCGTGAAAGGGAACAGAAATTATAAGATATTTACCCGAGCGGTAATGTTTTTGAAGCACTAAGTATGTGACTTTGACCCTGGGCTTAGCAGGGGCAGGACGAACGTGGATTTGGCACAGGGCGGTAGAGGACCATTAGAGCAATGTGTATATGATATATGAAGCAGATCGGTCGAAGGACGAAAAATTATGAGACATGTACCCGAGCGTTAAAGCTTGTGACGGACGGACGGACGGGACGGACAAGGGTAACACTAAATGCCCCCTCCACTATCGTGGAGGACATAATAACAAGGTGTTCCATGAAAGAAAACAGAAGTTATAAGACATTTACCCCAACGTTAAGTTTGTGGACGCCGCCGCCGCCGCCGCGGCGGCCGCCGCCGCCGCCGCCGCCGCCGCCGCCGCCGCCGCCGCCGCCGCCGCCGCCGCCGCCGCCGCCGCCGCCGCCGCCGCCGCCGCCGCCGCCGCCGCCGGGGGTATGCCATAAGCTCTTCTGCACTTCGTGCAGGCGAGCTAAAAATGTAGACTAGATGGCCGCAGCCTGCATGTCGCGCCTTGGGGCGAGGCATGGACACTAAAAAAAGAGATATAGTACAACGAAAAACTTTAACCAAAAAACTTAACCAAAAACTTTAACTGGACACACGTACGTACGCCAAAGTGCCGACTATATCACGCTTTCCGCAAGCGGGCGCGCCAAAAAAATGGTGATATTTTTTCGGCATAAAAACACCAAGGTGCACATCTTCAATATGTGTAGAAGACGTGTGTATAGTTTCAGATCGATCAATTGAACGATTTCAGAGGAGTTGTGTATACAAACTCTGTACCCTATATAGAATTGTATAGAAAAATGTAGAAAAAATGGCTAAGTTAAAAAGGTGATATTTTTGTTAAAAAATATTTTTTCGCAATTGGCTTAGGATGTAGGCTGAATTATAAGTGGAGCGCGATACTGGCCAGCAATTGGATTAGAATGTAGGTCGAATTATAAGTGGAACGTGATACTGGCCAACAATTGGCTTAGGATGTAGGCCGAATTATAAATAAAATATAATCACAATCCAAAATCGTTCCTCAAAAATTTCACTCACATTTGCAAGTACTGTCTCAAAGTCGAGAACCTTCGTCATTTCCCGTGTGACTGTGCTGGCGTTCGCTCCCAGCAATAGGGCGACGTCGGACATGTACTTCAGATACGCGTGTCTAGGCGGACTGTCAGCATCGTGAAGGTAGTATTCTCGACTCGGCATGCCAAGGGCTGGTTCGTCTATCTGTGAAATAAAGGGTGGAGTTCGTGATTTATTGTTGTTATTTATGCTTAAACTAGATGGCCGCAGCCAGCAATATAATGCCCGTCAAGGCATTTGATGTCCCAGAATGTATGTATCTGGTTAGAGCAATCAGATTGGGTACTTCAAAACTTTAACACAGATTTTGCAAAAGCTTTAACACAAATTTTAAAGTAATTTGACCTTGACCTTGGGCATGTGTGCCATATGGTTGGTCTACAGATTGGAAATATAAATGATAATAAACAGGTTTGTGAAGTTTCAAGTCAATCAGCTTATGGGTCAATCAATTAGGGTTGTGGAGATATTGGGTACTTAAAAACATTAACACAGATTGTAAACAAAAACTGTAACGCAACTTTCAAAGTAATTTGACCTTGATAATTTGACCTTAAACATGGGCATAGGGGCCGCATGGGTGGGCTATAGAGTGAAATTATGGATGATGATAAAGAGGTATGTGAAGTTTTAAGTCAATCGAAAATTAGGATTGTGGAGATATTGGGCACTTAAAAACCTTAACACAGATTCTACAAAAACAAATTATTGACCATTTCAAGTAATTTGACATTGAACATGGGCATGGGGACCGCATGGCTGGGCTATAGAATGAAAATATGGATGATGATAAAGACGTACATATGTGAAGTTGCAAGTCAATCGGATATTGGGTACTTAAAAACTTTAAAACAAATGTCAGACACATGGACTCATGCCAAAAGTGGCGACTATATCACGCCTACCGCAAGCGGGCGTGATAAAAAAATATTGCAAGGAAGTAAGTAAGAGATGTATTATTATACCCACTTTTTTTGTAAAAAAAACCGGGTATATTGTTTTCGTCACGGGTGTCCGTCCGTCCGTCCGTAGTCCGTCCGTCCGTCCGTCCGTCCGTACGTCCGTACGTCCGTACGTCCGTCACGTTTCTTGTAACTCGAAAAACTTTTTCACCTTCATACCTACGCGCCTGATATTTGGTATGTAGCTTCGTTATCACGTGCAGATGCGCAAAGTGAATTTGGATTTTTGATCCGACCCTCCATCATGGATTATCTCCCCCTTTCGGACTCAGAATTTCCCATTTTTTCCTCGTAACTCGAAAAACTTTTTCACCTTCATACCTACGCGCCTGATATTTGGTATGTAGCTTCGTTATCATGTGCAGATGCGCAAAGTGAATTTGGATTTTTGATCCGACCCTCCATCATGGATTATCTCCCCCGTCGGACTCAGAATTTCCATTTTTTCCTCGTAACTCGAAAAAACTTTTTCACCTTCATACCTACGCGCCTGATATTTGGTATGTAGCTTCGTTATCATGTGCAGATGCGCAAAGTGAATTTGGATTTTTGATCCGACCCTCCATCATGGATTATCTCCCCCTTTCGGACTCAGAATTTCCCATTTTTTCCTCGTAACTCGAAAAACTTTTTCACCTTCATACCTACGCGCCTGATATTTGGTATGTAGCTTCGTTATCATGTGCAGATGCGCAAAGTGAATTCGGATTTTTCATCCGACCCTCCATCATGGATTATCTCCCCCTTTCGGACTCAGAATTTCCCATTTTTTTCCTTGTAACTCGAAAAACTTTTTCACCTTCATACCTACGCGCCTCATATTTGCTATGTAGCTTCGTTATCATGTGCAGATGCGCAAAGTGAATTCGGATTTTTCATCGACCCTCCATCATGGATTATCTCCCCTTTCGGACTCAGAATTTCCCATTTTTTCCTTGTAACTCGAAAAACTTTTTCACCTTCATACCTACGCGCTTCATATTTGCTATGTAGCTTCGTTATCATGTGCAGATGCGCAAAGTGAATTCGGATTTTTCATCCGACCCTCCATCATGGATTATCTCCCCCTTTCGGACTCAGAATTTCCCATTTTTTCCTTGTAACTCGAAAAACTTTTTCACCTTCATACCTATGCGCCTGATATTTAGTATGTACCTTCGTTATCATGTGCAGATGCGCAAAGTGAATTCGGATTTTTCATCCGACCCTCCATCATGGATTATCTCCCCCTTTCGGACTCACAATTTCCCATTTTTTCCTTGTAACTCGAAAAACTTTTTCACCTTCATACCTACGCGCCTCATATTTGCTATGTAGCTTCGTTATCATGTGCAGATGCGCAAATGTGTAATTCGGATTTTTCATCCGACCCTCCATCAGGATTATCTCCCCCTTTCTGACTCAGAATTTCCCATTTTTTCCTTGTAACTCGAAAAACATTTTCACCTTCATACCTACGCGCCTCATATTTGCTATGTAGCTTCGTTATCATGTGCAGATGCGCAAAGTGAATTCGGATTTTTCATCCGACCCTCCATCATGGATTATCTCCCCCTTTCGGACTCAGAATTTCCCATTTTTTCCTTGTAACTCGAAAAACTTTTTCACCTTCATACCTATGCGCCTGATATTTAGTATGTACCTTCGTTATGTGCAGATGCGCAAAGTGAATTCCCATTTTTGATCCGACCCTCCATCATCGATTACCTCCCCCTTTCCGACTCAGAATTTCCCATTTTTTCCTTGTAACTCGAAAAACTTTTTCACCTTCATACCTACGCGCCTCATATTTGCTATGTAGCTTCGTTATCATGTGCACATGCGCAAAGTGAATTCGGATTTTTTATCCGACCCTCCATCATGGATTACTTCCCCCTTTCGGACTAAGCATTTGGGTAAAGTGGGTATGACTTTTTCTAGTTAGCATTTAAAGGGCTTGAGTTAGTGATTTAATTACGGTAATGAATTTGATTGATTTATTGATTGGTGTTTAACGGCCTATCAGCAGCTAATTAGGTCATTTAAAGCCAGGCCAATGGGTTCGATCCCGTATGTAACCTGCTGCATAGGGGGAGGGGGTCAACTGTCACATACAACAAGAGTTGTCAGAAGACAACAAAGCTCGCCTGTTGGCAGCCTTCACTCAAACTTGGCACAGATGTATCAAAAACATGAATACATGTATTATATAACTTGACCTTGGGTTAAGGGTGTGCGGTGGACCTTGACATTGGGGTCAGTGGTGGAAGGTTGGTCATGGATTTGCTATAGCATGATATAGCATATTAAGATGAATGCATGTATGAAATATCAATGCGCTCCCTGAAAAGTTAAGTTAAGTTTATGAACGCACTAAGTTGGTGATTTACAGCATGATAGTTATGCATGTATGAATGTGCTAAGTTTGTGACCTTGACCTTGGGGAAAGGGGTGGGGGGTGGGTCATGGATTTGCTGTCGCACAATAGAGGATCATCAGATGAATTGGGATGAAATATCAAGGAGTTCCCTGTAAACAAACAGAAGTTATAACAAGGGGGCAATGATGGCCCTAATTCGCTCACCTGACTCCATGAACACCAGATGAGAATGTGAGTTCATGTGTTTGACCCCAATTTGACCCCACAGGGCCACGCCCATTTTTGACACCGGGGTCACCATTTTAACCACTTTGAAAGAGCATTGTACATCGATCATTCCTAGCAAGTTTCGTCGAAATCCGGCTAGCGGTTCATGAGAAGATTTTTTAAGAATTTATGCTATTTTTAGACGGCGGCCATCTTGGATTAGCGATGACCTCCATTTTAACAAATCTGAAAAGGCTTCACCCATGGACCATAACTTTTAAGTTTGGCTACCATGGGCCAAGCGGTTCATGTGAAGAAGAATTTTGAAATCTCTAATAAAAGAACAAACTTTTGACCTTCGGCGGCCATCTTGGATGACATAACAATCCGATTTCAACAATAAATGCACCAGAGTGATCGCCTCATTGATACCTTCGACTTGATATATAATATGACCATATTCGGTCAAAAATAAAATTTGACCCCACGGGCCACGCCCATTTTTGACCCCGGGGTCACCATTTTAACAACTTTGAAAGAGCATTGTACATCGATCATTCCTACCAAGTTTCGTCGAAATCTGGCTAGCGGTTCATGAGAAGAAGATTTTTTAAGAATTTATGCTATTTTTAGACGGCGGCCATCTTGGATTAGCGATGACCTCCATTTTAACAAATCTGAAAAGGCTTCACACATGGACCATAACTTTTAAGTTTGGCTACCATGGGCCAAGCGGTTCATGTGAAGAAGAATTTTGAAATCTCTAATAAAAGAACAATCTTTTGGCGGCCAACTTGGATGACATAATCCGATTTCAACAAAAAATGCACCAGAGTGATCGCCTCATTGATACCTTCGATTTGATAGATGACATGACCATATTCGGTCAAAAATAAAATTTGAAACCAATTTGACCCCAAGGGCCACGCCCATTTTTGATCCCGGGGTCACCATTTTAACAACTTTGAAAGAGCATTGTACATCGATCATTCCTACCAAGTTTCGTCGAAATCCGGCTAGCGGTTCATGAGAAGAAGAGCTTTTAAGAATTTATGCTATTTTTAGACAGCGGCCATCTTGGATTAGCAATGACCTCCATTTTAACAAATCTGAAAAGGCTTCACCCATGGACCATAACTTTTAAGTTTGGCTACCATGGGCCCAGCGGTTCATGTGAAGAATAATTTTGAAATCTCTAATAAAAGAACAACCTTTTGACCTTCAGCAGCCATCTTGGATGACATAACCATCCGATTTCAACAAACTAGATGGCCGCGGCCTGCATGCCGCGTCTTGTGGCGAGGCATGGACACCAAAAAAAAAGATATAGTATAACAAAAAACTTTAACCAAAAAACTTACGGCCGCACGGGAGGGGGGTAGAATTAAAATATAGATGATGATAAACATCCATGTGAAGTTTCAAGGTAATGGGCAAAGCAGTTGCAGAGATATAGTATAACGAAAAACTTTAACCAAAAAACTTAACCAAAAAACTTAACCAAAAAACTTAACCAAAAACTTTAACCAAAGAACTTAACCAAAAACTTTAACCAAAGAACTTAACCGAAAACTTTAATCAAAGAACTTAACCAAAAACTTTAACCAAACAACTTAACCAAAAACTTTAACCGGACACACGTACGTACGTACGTACGTACGTACGTACGCCAAAGTGCCGACTATATCACGCTGTCCGCAAGCGGGCGCGACAAAAATGCACCAGAGTGATCGCCTCATTCATACTTTCGATTTGATATATAATATGACCATATTCGGTCAAAAATAAAATTTGACACCAATTTGACCCCACGTTCATGAGAAGATTTTTTAAGAATTTATGCTATTTTTAGACGGCGGCCATCTTGGATTAGCGATGACCTCCATTTTAACAAATCTGAAAAGGCTTCACCCATGGACCATAACTTTTAAGTTTGGCTACCATGGGCCAAGCGGTTCATGTGAAGAATAATTTTGAAATCTCTAATAAAAGAACAAACTTATGACCTTTCGGCGGCCATCTTGGATGACATAACCATCCGATTTCAACAAACAAGAGGGCCATGATGGCCCTAATTCGCTCACCTGACTCCATGAACACCAGAGGAGAATGTGACGTTGAGTTCATATGTGTTTTAAAAAAATTGTGCTATTTTTAGATGGCGGTCATCTTGGATTAAGCGTTGACTCTCATTTTAACAAATCTGAAAATGCTTCACCCAAGGATCTTAACTTACTATGAAGTTTGGCCAGCATCGGCCATGTGGTTCCTGAGAAAAAGACGTTCAAAATCTTGAATAAATGGACATTTTGGAGGCCATCATGGATGACATAATCATCCGATTCCGACAAATATAGCACCAGAGCAATCGTCTCATCGATACCTTCAATTTGATATATGACATGACCACATTTGGTCAAAAATAAAATTTGACCCCACGGGCCACGCCCATTTTTGACCCCGGGGTCACCATTTTAATGACCTTTTGACCTTTCGGTGGCCATCTTGGATGACATGACCATCCAATTTCGACAAAAAAATGTACCAGAGCGATCGCCTGTTTGATACCTTCGATTTGATATAGACATGACCATATTCAGTCAAAATAAAATTTGACCCCAATTTGACCTCATGAGCCACGCCCATTTTTGACCCCGGGGTCACCATTTTAACAACTTTGAAAGAGCTCAGGTGAGCTAAAAATGCACCAAAGTGATCGCCTCATTGATACCTTCGATTTGATATATGACATGACCATATTCGGTCAAAAATAAAATTTGAAACCAATTTGACCCCACGGGCCACGCCCATTTTTGACCCCGGGGTCACCATTTTAACAACTTTGAAAGAGCATTGTACATCAATCATTCCTACCAAGTTTCGTCGAAATCCGGCTAGGGGTTCATGAAAAGAAGAGTTTTTAAGAATTTATGCTATTTTTAGACAGCGGCCATCTTGGATTAGCAATGACCTCCATTTTAACAAATCTGAAAAGGCTTCACCCATGGACCATAACTTTTAAGTTTGGCTACCATGGGCCAAGCGGTTCATGTGAAGAAGAATTTTGAAATCTCTAATAAAAGAACAACCTTTTGACCTTCAGCAGCCATCTTGGATGACATAACCATCCGATTTCAACAAAAAATGCACCAGAGTGATCGCCTCATTGATACCTTCAATTTGATATATAATATGACCATATTCGGTCAAAAATAAAATTTGACACCAATTTGACTCCATGGGCCACGCCCATTTTTGACCCCGGGGTCACCATTTTAACAACTTTGAAAGAGCATTCATTGTACATCGATTATTCCTACCAAGTTTCGTCGAAATCCGGCTAGCGGTTCTTGAGAAGAAGATTTTTTAAGAATTTGTGCTATTTTTAGACGGCGGCCATCATGTAATAAGTAATGACGTCATTTTAACAATTTTGCAATCCCCCTACATAAGGACAATGACCATGAAGTTTGGTGACTATAGGCCCAATGGTTACCGAGGAGAAGACGTTTGAAAATGTTCACGGACGACGACGGACGACGACGGACGACGGACACATTGCAGTAACAATAGCTCACATGAGCTTCGCTCAGGTGAGCTAAAAAGATATTTACTCCAACTTTAAGTTTATGGTGTTGATCTTGGGGAAAGGGGGGGGGGTCATGGATTTGCTGTAGCACAATAGAGGATCATCAGATGAATGCATGTATGAAATATCAAAGCGTTCCCTGTACATGAACAGAAGTTACACAACATTTACCCCAACGTTAAGTTTATGAACATGCTAAGTTTGTTACCTTGACCTTGGGGTAAGCGTTGGGTTGTGGGTCGTGGATTTACTACAGCTTGATAGAGGTTCATCTGAGGAATGCATGTATGAAATATCAAGGCGTTCCATGAAAGGAAACAGGTGTTATAAGACATTTACCCCAACGTTAAGTTTATGAATGTGCTAAGTTTGTGACCTTAATCTTGGGGTAAGGGGTGGGCGGTGGGTCATCGATTTGCTATAGCACAATAGAGTACCATCAGATGAATGCATGTATGAAATATCAAGGCGTTCCATGAAAGGAAACAGATGTTATAAGACATTTACCCCAACGCTAAGTTTATGAATGTGCCAAGTTTGTGACCTTGACCTAGGGGTAAGGGGTGGGCGGTGGGTCATGGATTTGCTATAGCACGATAGGGTATCATCAGATGAGACATTTACCCCAACGCTAAGTTTACGAACATGCTAAGTGTGTGACCTTGACCTTGGGGTAAGGGTTGGGTGGTGGGTCATGGATTTGCTACAGCATGATGAGGAATGCATGTATGAAATATCAAGGCGTTCCATGAAAGGAAACAGATGTTATAAGACATTTACCCCAACGTTAAGTTTATGAATGTGCTAAGTTTGTGATCTTGACCTAGGGGTAAGGGGTGGGCGGTGGGTCATGGATTTGCTATAGCATGATAGAGCATCACATGAATGCATGTATGAAATATCAAGGCGTTCCATGAAAGGAAACAGATGTTATAAGACATTTACCCGAACATTAAGTTTATGAACATGCTAAGTTTGTGACCTTGACCTTGGGGTAAGGGTTGGGTGGTTGGTCGTGGATTTGTTACAGCATGATAGAGGGTCATCTGAGGAATGCATGTATGAAATATCAAGGCATTCCATGAAAGGAAACAGGTGTTATAAGACATTTACCCCAACGTTAAGTTTATGAATGTGCTAAGTTTGTGACCTTGACCTTGGGGTGAGTGAGTGAGTGAGTGAATAGGGTTTAACGTCCGCTTTTCTGACATAGAGGTACAAGCCTCAGGGAGTCTACACGCAGACGGGTCAACGGGGTCGAGTCCCGTATCCACCTGTCCAAGGGGGGTAAATCCCAACTTCAGAACTCAATATTTACAATCAAAATATATATTCAGTCCTGAAATTAGAACAACCGGATCTGGTGCCAGGCCCTCGCCACACCAGCATCATTTATCCCATCCCCTAAAAGTAATAGGATTAGCGCTAATCTTACTTTTATATATGGGGCATAGCCCGACTCAACTCTCACATACAAGAAAGCCAAAAATGTACATGAGGGCCAAATCCGGTATAGTGGGTTCCGGAAAGTATGAACCCAATCGTTAAGCCAGTTTAGTCGCCTTTTACGACAAGCAATGGCTACTGCAGCACTATTCTCAGGATCAGTTGATCCCGCCCCGGTGAGGGGTGGGCGGTGGGTCATGGATTTGCTATAGCACGATAGGGTATCATCAGATGAATGCATGTATCAACTAGAAATGTGGCCTGTCGGCACACGAATGCCCCCGCTGGCAGCCAAAAAAACGAGACACATTTGAAAACAAGGAAACAGAAATTATAAGTCATTTACCTGAGCGTTAATGTTTCAAACACAACAAGTCTGTGACCTTGACCCTGGGCTTGGCGGGGGCGGGACGAATGTGGATTTGTCACAGGGCGGTAGAGGACCATTGGAGCAATGCGTGTGTGAAATGTGAAGCAGATCCGAGCTAGGACACAGAAATTATAAGCCATTTACCCGAGCGTTAAGGTTTTGAACGCACCAAGTCTATGACCTTGACCCTGGGCTTAGCGGGGGCGGGACGAATGTGGATTTGTCACAGGGCGGTAGAGGACCATTGGAGTAATGTGTGTGTGAAATGTGGAGCAGATCCGAGCAAGGAAACAGAACTTATAAGCCATTTACCCGAGTGTTAAGGTTTTGAACGCACCAAGACTGTGACCTTGACCCTGGGCTTAGCAGGGGCGAGAAGAATGTGGATTTGTCACAGCGTGGTAGAGTACCATGGCGCAATGCGTGTGTGAAATGTGAAGCAGATCCGAACAAGGAAACAGAAATTATAAGCCATTTACCCAAGCATTAAGGTTTCAAACACAACAAGTCTGTGTGACCTTGACCCTGGGCTTAGCAGGGGCGGGACGAATCTGGATTTGTCACAGGGCGGTAGAGGACCATTGGAGAAATGCGTGTGTGAAATGTGAAACAGACAGTATAAGCTATTTACTCGAGCGTTAAGGTCTCGGGACGCGTACGTACGTACGTACGTACGTACGTACGTACGTACGTACGTACGTACGGACGCCGGTAACACTATATGCCCCCCTCACCATTCGGTGGCGGGGGCATAAATATCAAGACGTTCCATGAAAGGAACTTTAAGTTTATGAATGTGCTAAGTTTGTGACCTTGACCTTGGGGTAAAGGTTGGGTGGTAGGTCGTGGATTTGCTACAGCATGATAGAGGGTCATCTGAGGAATGCATGTATGAAATATCAAGGCGTTCCATGAAAGGAAACAGATGTCGACATTTACCCCAACGTTATGTTTATGAATGTGCTAAGTTTGTGACCTTGGGTTAGGGGTGGTTGGTGGGTCATGAATTTGCTATAGCATGATAGAGTATCATCTGATGAATGCATGTATGAAATATCAAGGCGTTCCATGAAAGGAAACAGATGTTATAAGACATTTACCGCAACTTTAAGTTTATGAATGTGCTAAGTTTGTAACCTCGACCTTGGGGTAAGGGTTGGGTGGTGGGTCATGGATTTGCTACAGCATGATAGAGGGTCATCTGAGGAATGCATGTATGAAATATCAAGGTGTTCCATGGAAGGAAACAGAAGTTATATAAGACATTTACCCCAATGTTAAGTTTGTGGACGACGCCGACGACGCCGGGGTATGCCATAAGCTCTTCTGCACTTCGTGCAGGCGAGCTAAAAATGCCAAAGACATATGTGAGTGATGAAAGGATCATGCAGAAAGTGGCCAGTGGAATACTGTTCAAGGACATCAATGCTAAAATGTAATGAGATCTAATGGAAGCGGTGTCGCGCCTGCCGAGGCATTTGATCATGATCATGGGCTAAAGTAAGCATCACAGAAAGGATTTTGAAGTGCATGCTTAAATCACGAAAAAGGTCAAGGTAGATGAAACTTTTTGACATAAAAAAATGGCTAAGTGTTTCCACAACCATGTGAAGGTCAATGTCATGTTAATGGCGGCATGTGTGTGTTCCAAATTCTTACATGTATCAAACATGTATCAAGTGTCCAAATATCAAGTAATATTAATGTTATATGATGATGAAGAAACTTGTACAAACTTGTTGTCGCAAAAATTGCCTAAGCGTTTCCGCAAAAAATGTGAAGGTACAAAATATCAAGGTCATGGTAATGGCGGCATGAAGGTGTTCCGAATGCTCACATATATCAAGTGTTCAAATATTGAAGCAATCCGTGAAGAAATATTAATGTTATATCATGATGAAGAAACTTGTACAAACTTTTTGTCGCAAAAATTGCCTACCGTAAGTGTTTCCGCAAAAATGTGAAGGTACAAAAGATCAAAGTTATGGTAATGGCGGCATGAGGGAGTTCCGAATGCTCACATATATCAAGTGCTCAAATATTGAAGCAATCCATCAAGTAATATTAATGTTATACGATGATGAAGAAACAAACATTTTGATGCAAAAAAAAATAGCTAAGTGTTTCCGCAAAAATGAGAAGGTAAAAAAGGTCACGGTCATGTTAATGGCGGCATGAATGTGTTCCAAATGCTCACATGTATCAAGTGTCCAAATATTGAAGCAATCCATCAAGAAATATTAATGTTATACGATGATGAAGAAACTTGTACAAACATTTTGATGCAAAAATAAATAGCTAAGTGTTTCCGCAAAAATGAGAAGGTAAAAATGGTCAAGGTCATGTTAATGGCGACATGAGTAGTGTGTTCCAAATGCTCACATGTATCAAATGTCTAAATATTGAAGCAATCCGTCAAATAATATTAAAGTTATACCTTGATAACGAAGCTTGTACAAAGTTTTTGACATTTCAGACGATGACAATGGTGGCAAAAGCACCTTCTGCTAAAGCAGGCGCGACAAAAAAGTGATTTGTAATGATTACGAAAGGCCTAGGGTGGTACAAAATGATGCCAAACATTCATCCAGTGGGTTACAGAACACAGACATACGGCATATCACTCGTAAGTGAATGTAGTTTTAGAAAATATATGTCTGCAAAAATTCCGCAAGAGGAGGATGGGGGGGGGGGGGCCTAGTAAGGATATATATAGTTTCGGCAACCTAGTGAGTCTAGCTGAAATCAACCAATTGGAGCAAACTATGTTGGGAGACTTAGTTTTTTTCTGAAATAGGACCGATTTGTCATTGTTGCGCAGATCCGTGACCGGTAATCCTTAAATGTCATCGTCTAATTTATCATGTTCTTTGTTCCAATTATCACTAATTATTAAATTTAAATACATGTACTCATTTGTTACGACGAATAGTAAATATAGCAGCTTCAGTGATTATGTTTTGCTAAAATCTGCCGACTTTGGGAGAATTTGGATATGAAAGAATACACGACGTTGTGAAGTCTTGAATTGGACAGAGATCGTCCTATAACCAGATACTCTGGTAAAAACATCAAGCCAATCCGACTTCTGCTCAAGCAGCCGCGACAATATTGTCTAGTGAATTACTTAGATGGTTTGCAGTCAATTAACTTCATACTTGGTACACAACGTCACCCACTGTGTAGCTGATCAGCGGCTATGTTGGTTAAATAGTCAATAAACTCATTTTTAAATGGTTACAAACAATATTCCATTAGCCAACATAAGCATTCCAAGCCATAACGGTCAAAATGGATGTTAATGATATTTCACAATAGTCCAAATGAACATGGGCCGCCAATACACAAGAGACTTTACGTTGTTTGCGACCAGCGTAGCCGTTGTTAGCCATTCAGTCAATGAAGTAGGTAGCCTGCCATCAATAAAACAATAATAACAGTCTGCTTCTACTGAGTGAATAAGCAAGAGGCCCAATATCTAAAATTGTTGCAAATGTCGTAAGGTACTTTTTCTTAAACAGTGTCCATATATGTGTCCGTGACTGGAGAAATTGGGCTTATAGGATTTGTGATCCGTGTAGCTCCTGATCAAACAGCACACTCCTGTAGCCTGGTAACGATCTGTGTTGCTTGTTAGAAGTATGATGTGTGTTTTATTAATGGAATGGCAGACAGTGCAGATCCTGAACAGACTGTGTGGAGCACAGGCTGATCTGGATCTACAATGGTCGCAAAACACATAAGCCCCATTTCTCCAGTCACAGCCACATATAAGCTTATGAAATATGCAATATGAAACCTAATTTAGACGTGGCATAACATTTTTATACAATGCAGTGCCTAATCCGTATTCCCATGAGCCGGGATTGTCCATCAGAACAAGAGGCTTATCAACTGATTGACCAGTGTAGCTCCTAATCAGCTAATTCACCTATGAAGCTTCATACAGATCTAATGTGTGTTTCACGAAACAATGCAAAATTTGGTCCAATATTGATTTTATTGCGAAATTTGTTTTTCCAATTTAACTTTTGTTTTCTTAGATCATTTCCAAGCTATTTAGCCAGATTTCGGAGTAAATTTCCAAATTCTTTAGTTTTTTGGCTCCTCGCCCAGCTCCTCCACCTCTGTTCCCCTCATGTTAAAGTCCCACAGAGAAATACATTTTTCGTAATAAAATCAATATTGGACAAAATTTCACGAAATAAAAAGAAGGCTTATTCTTAAAGTTTTATAAAATTTTATATTATCAAAAAAAGATTGTTTATTGTTTTTGCATTGTTTCTATGGCCGTAAAATTTGGGCAGGTTTCGTGAAACAGACAGTAATGTTTTCATTTGAGACGCTAGGAATGTTTCCAGAACACAACAGTGAATAGTCAGTCTGATCTGGGCCTACGCTGGTCGCAAACCCAATAAGCTTTTTTTTATATGACGCGTCATATATAAGTACTTAATAATTCAACAGAATGCAAGACAATAAAATGGCCACCGACTGAGAAAAAGGACCGTAGACCAGGTTTAGTGATCTCCTGATCATCATGTGTTCGTCAGTCTGTTTGTGAAAAATTCTAAATATTTTCTTTATATGTGCTTCTTAGAAGTACATTGTATATGTCGTGACTACAACATACGTACGTTAGTAACAACCTTTCATTTTTCAATAACTCATGAACCGCTTCAACGATTATCGTACGTACGTACATGGACTAACGCTATGTCCCTCTTGCCTATCGCCAAGGGGACAACAAAACAAGAAAGTGAATGGGTTTAACGTTCCAGCAACAGCTAAGGTCATATGACATAGAGACGGTACAACAGTTTAAAGTCTCATCCGACAGACCAGTGTGATTGAAATACTATGAAAGTATTTTTTTATGCCTTAGGCATCACGGGACAGTTGAAAATAGCCAAAATTGACTGAATTCACCGCCTCTCACAAATAGTTAAGGAGGCTCTTGCGACAAGTATTGAAAAATACTCGCAAATGAAGTAGAAATCGCGCGCCACAATAAAAATTCAATAACCGCATCAGATGTGTTTAATTAATTTTTTACAAAGTTACCCCACCAACCTATTTTTGGCCAGAAATTTCAACACGACTGAATTTATCGGAATTGTTTTCATGAAAATATGAGGCACAGATACTTTGTTATGTCTTGTTCGATCACTTGTAACACCACACCATTTTCTGAAAATGATTTCAAAGCGGGGTCATAACCAGCTCAAATTTTCGCTACAAATGCCCGAAAAATACCTTAAATTCCGACACGAAACCGTACCGGCAAGACAGCATACCATGCGCCATTTTCCAAGATGTCAAAATCAACCGGAGCTAACATTCAGTTTCATAGAATTATGAAATACTCTAAAAAATACACCTAGTCAAGCCTCCCAAAGTCAAGAAATATTCATAAACCTATTTTTCAAGACACACTGGTGTAACTTACAGGGTCGGTAGTGAAGTATATAGAAAATCGTCCACCCCCTTTTTAAAGCTAGCTGCCCACTGTCCCGTGAGACCTTAGCCTAACAAAACAACACCAAAACGCAAACCCCGACAGCATACCTGTATAATATTAACGGATGAATTTTTATCGTCGGCTCCGATCCAGCAATCAAGCAGAATTGGGGCATTATATTTCCCCCTGAGGACGCCAAGAATCTCCTCCAGGACGATGTTTTCTGACCAGTGGTCATCTATCACCGGCCAGCGGCCAAGCTCCACCAATACCTGACGTAGTGGAATGTCGCCAACCATCTCTATCTCCGCTGAAAATATGATCAAATGGTAAATTGTAAATATTGTTCTTATTTCATGTCCAAATGTATATGCCGTGACCACCATTTGAACCACTCGTTGAGACGGTTCAATAATTTGAAAAAATATGATTTTCATACACATAAAATCATATTCATAATGTAATCTATCTCGGCTGGAAAAATGGGAAAATTTAAATACAGTAGAAGATCGATCTCTCGAACTGGCAACGGACTCGAATAAAAGTTCGAGTCGGACGTAGTTCGAGGGAAAGAAAATAAATACTAGTCAGTGATTTCATTCCATTTAGGAATGACACCATTGATTGATGTTTGTATGGCCTTCTGGAAGAAATATAAAATAAACGAAAATAAATGAATTAATTCAATATGTACATGTATGCATATGTAAATAAATAAACTGTTAATTAAACTGAATATTACAAACCATCTCGTCTTTGTTTTGTTTTTTCATATCGAAACCGGAAGTTGTCGTGAGCAACATTCCCATTGTAAACGTGTTTATTTTACTATGCTATAATTAAGCTTGACAACCATAACTTCACAACCATGGACCATTTTTATTGCTAGTGAATATTTTTTTATCACGGATCATTTGCATACACAAGCAATAAAGTGTTTGCAAAAGATTGGCATAAAATAACATTCAATAAACGAAAGTAGACAGGTGCGAAACATCATATCCCAAGAATGTGTCTATAAATAGCACACTGGTTTATTAAATATACAAAACGTACAAATAAAATTTAAACGAAATTGCACAATTTGGCATTTAAAAATGTTAAAGGCGGAATATTAATTTCTAAACATTCGTAACTCAGGAATACAAATACGGACACGTCCCTTCATATTAAAATGTCCATGAATATTTCTAAAAAAAGACACTGGTTTACGAATGTACACATTCACTTCGCTTCTTAACGTTTGAAAAAGTCCAGAATCTCAGTTTGTTTGGCGCTCACACATCTTCTGTCAAAGTTCATTTTCAGTAACCATTTGTTCATTCCACACAACATGTTCAAGTCCTTATCGCTGTTGTTCTGTGCCTGCCAATAACGCTGTAACAAATTGATGGCGTCCATAGCTTCAGAAACAGTTGGTGGCGGCGTCGATATCCACCTTCCGCAAGTGGACTAGTCGAGCCAGTAGTCTGCGTCGTCGTCACTGTCGTCCCCCGCGGTTGTCGGTGTGGTCGGAATGGTGATCGGTGGTACAAATCCACAGTGGCGTCACCATAGACCATGCTTGACGTTGGCGTCCAACACGGAGATGGTAATTGTCGTCCCCTTGTCGGCGGCGTCCAGCTGCTTCATGATGACCTGGTTCCGGTAGTGGGTTCTTAATGACGCCCTGATCCATGGGTTGAGTATGGCTGGTTGTGTTTGGTGGTAAGTAGATCAGGGATATCGCCTTCAAGCCCTTCACCTCGTGTGGATGCGCAGGACAGCTATCCACAACCATGGCGATTTTCCGCTTCTGATGTTGGAGTTGCATCCAGTTGATGTAGAGACTGGACATCATCCACGCCTTGGAGTTGGCTTCGTAGGGTAGTGGAAATGTTTTGAAGCACCGCGGCTTGCTTGATTTCACGATGGTCAAAAGTGGGCGTTTGTTGGTGCCCATCATGTTACTACACACCAGCGCAGTCAGTCTATCCTTACTTCGTTTCCCGCCTTGGCAGTTCACGGACATAAACTCTTGTGTCTTATCTGGCGGAAGAAGAAGATGGCCGTCTCATCCGCGTTGTATATGTCCTCCGGCGCATACGACTTCAATATCATGTTCCCGAGTCTGTATATACAGACTTGGCTTCACCACAAACTTTCTTAAAGGTGATTATATTTCGCTCTTTAAAGCGCTCTAACCAATTTCCAACTCGGCCGCATAGAATTTAGCTTTCTCAAGGGAAGTGGACCCGAGATTGGGATGTTATTCTTTCGGTTAGCGCCGAACCATTTTAAAATGGTCGACTCTAAATCTGCGTGGCTCCCAGATCTCACGTTACGTCTTTTTGGCCCGAATTTAAGGTAGCTCTCTTTAATCGAGTCGGAAAACGTGTTTTTCAGCACGTTAAACTGTTTCGCAACTTCTGTTTTGGATTTCTGGCCCTTCTCGAATCCCATGATGGCTTCGTACTTCTCCGCTAATGTTTTCTGGTCTAATTTACGTTTAACAGCCTGCTTTCCAGTTGCCGATCTAAGTATCCCCCTGTTGCCAGGTCCTTCCTTAGATTGCTCGACACAAGCAGTTGTTGTTTCTGACCCGGTTATCCCCCTAGTTAGACCAGGTCCTTCGCCAGGTTGCTCAGAATCTAGTGTACTCTCGGATATGATTGTCATTGAATGACGGACCCCGTTCGAATTTGCCTGTTTTTATCCGGAAAATAGTGCTTTACGTCGTTCACTCACAACACAAAAAAAATAAGTTAATCACTCATGTGTTTCAATTAAATATTTAAAGGCAAATTTTGTTCAAATTAATTCATTATCGTGGTCATCTTGATGTGGAATTAACGCCGTTTAATTTTTAAAATCGTAATTTAATGTCACCATCTGTCAAGCGAAACAAATCAAACAGACCGCCAATTGTGATATTCACACCTCGTTAGGCAAACAGATCAGCTGGCGACAGACTTACCTGTACGAGCTATCAATAGCACTTTACGTGGATTGACTGACCAAGGGACCGTGACTTCGGTTCGAGAGTTCGACTTTCGTAGTTCGAATTTTAGGTACAAAAATATATGATTTATACAGGGTAATTTGTCGGGACTACAGGACGAGTTCGAATTTTCCAGAGTGTTCGACAGAGACCGGTTCGAGAGATTCATCTTCTACTGTATCTTCAATTTCAACTCGAAAGTGTACGATGTGGCTACCATTTGAAATGTCTCGTTGATTTGAAATGAGTGGTCAAACGATATACTTTCATAGATAATGATTTGATTTGATTTAATGGTGCTTAACGGCCTGTCAACAGCTAAGGTCATTTCAGGCCGGGTTAATGGGGTCAAATCCCATATTTCACCTGCTGTAATGGGGGGTAAATCCCAATATCAGAACTGAATATTAACAGAAAAAAATATATATTCAGCCATGAAATTAGAATAACCTGACCTGGTGCCAGGTCCTCACCACACCAGTCACTTAGCCCCACTCCCTAAAAGTAATAGGATTTAGTACTAATCGTATTACTTTTATAATGGGTATAACCAGATTCACTGTACCAAAAATGTACCGGAGGGTCAAAACCAGGGATATCGGGATTCCCAGGGATGAATCACACTGTTAAATGTACCCTTCACATCCTCCCGCTGTTAGCCAATGAAAAGGAGGGCACATTTTCAAACACAAAAGGCCAGACGATCATGGGTTTGTCACAGCATGATAGAGGACCATCAGAGAAATACATGTGCGAAATATGAAACAGTCACGTGAAAGGATCAATTTGATTTAATGGTGTTTTACCGGCCTGTCAACAGCTATTAAGGTCAATTTAGGCCAGGTTAACAGGGTCAAGTCCCATATTTCACGTGTTGTGATGGCGGTATGTTAACGGAACCAGAAATTATAAGTAATTTATCCGAGCGTAAAGTTGGTATGGTGGAGGCAAAACAATCAGGATGGGATAAATCAATACAAGTCGGCTCATCGAGAGCTCCCCTGTCTGCAAACAGTGTCATGGCACTTACAGCCTGTACTGTTATACAGTTAACCCTTTCAACCCCGCGTACAGTGGAACCTTTCTAAACCGAACACCAAAATAACGTCGGTGATCTTATTTTTGATAGGTTTCTTTTTAGCTCAGATGATACTGTATATTCATGATTGCACAGCATCCAAATATGTATCAGAATGGTTTTGTTTGATTGTTTGTTGGTGTTTAATGGCCTATCAACAGCTAAGGTCATTTAAGGACGGGATAAAATGCCTGATTTACAGTTGAACATCTCTAAACCGGACACCCTGGGGTGAAACCGAAACTGATATGTTAATATTGCAACCAATCTAATCGTCACAAAATGATTTTCAGACTAGTCCATTTATGAAAAGGGGGTGTTTTTGTTATCAAAAATATGAAAACTGCTTGCAAAAAGTGCAGATCCTGATGAGACGGCTCGTCACGATACACTATACAGGGGTCCGTTTCACTAAACTTCGTACGAGTAAAATGTTCGTAAGTGCAAAAATATGATAGTCTTTAGCCTATGTTCAATAAATGTAAATCCATCATTTGAAATTTTCAGATGATCCTAAATTTGCACTTACGAACATTTTAGTCGTACAAAGTTTACTGAAACTGTCCTCAGGTGTGTAATATTGACAGGGTTAGAGCCATCATTAAGTATAGTGATGTATTTGACGCGGACACTTACTGACATTAATACAGGACTTGTAGAGGACTTTTGCCTTCAGCGTGCCTTCACTGTCGTAGGATTTTGGTTCATCTTCCAATAGACCTGAAACACATATAACACAGATTGAACACCGATTTGATTTGATTTATTGGTGTTTAACGGTGTATCAACAGATAAGGTCATTTAAGGTCGGGCCAATGTGTTTGAACTCGCATTTAACCTGCTGTATTGGGGAGAGGGGGGTGGGGAATCGCAAAATCAGAACAGAATATTTACATCCAGATAAATATATATTCAGCCCTGAAATTAAAATGAGAATAACCTAACCTGGTGCCAGGTCCATACAACAGCAATGTCACTTCCCCTAAAAGTGATACCGGGAGGATTACCATTATAAGGGGTAGAACCAGATTCAACTCTCAAATACACGAAAGCCAAAGACGTACGTACTTGAAGGCCAAACCAGGTCTCTGGTCGGGGTTCTGATAAGGATGAATCCCGATTGTTAAATTACCCATTGCATGCGCCCACCTGCTTGACACAGGGACATGATGAAAACACATTTTTGTTTTTTATCCTGAAAAAAAAATTCAGCAGTCCTAGTATCGTCATATATCTTCAATTAAACCACTTTACACAGGGCCATGATGAAAACACGTTTTTATTTTTCATAATATTTTTAAAAAAAATCTTGATATGCCCCTTTAAGCCCGGCTGTTATTCAAATATATACGTCCCTTCCTGACCTATTGTTACAATTCAAAATGGCTGGTAGCATGATGTAAGACACCTTTAGATAATTATTATACAACTCAAGTGCGGCAAGTGACATCATTGTGATCCTCAAATGTTTCCTATTTCAAATAACATTATTTTCAATCCATAGAATGCGGGAAACAAAAATTGTCGTCTGCAGTTGTTTAATATTTTGTCTTAATTCTCAATAAAAACATGGTTTGACAGCACTTTAAAATCATTTCCATTGGAAATGATTCTCAAGTGTTGTTAAATCATATTTTTCATGAGAAAAATGGAAAAACAGCTGACGGCAACATTTACCAATAGCAGACAGATACATAGAAATGGCAAGCAAAACAGCGCACTTGCTCAATCCACTTCAGCCATACCTTTAGATGATTATTATATAACGTGATCAAGGCTAATGACATTGTGAACATCAAATGTTTCTGATTTCTAATAGCTTACATAAAAAGAAATCCCATGACAGATAGTTATGCAGAAATCACAAAGAATTCCTTTCCAGCAAAAGATGGAAAGACGAGATGACGACGAAAGCAGCTTTTTGAAACATAATTCACAAATACGAGACATTCATAGTGGCTGAATTTAATGGGGTTTATGAGATTTAAGCTCTCAGGAAATTTTGTTATTTCTATCCATCATCTACGCAAACAATGCTTCTAAAATGGTTGATAGTGTTACTAATGTGACTAGAGCATGAGAGCAGAGATAGTGTTACTAATGTGACTAGAGCAAGAGAGCAGAGATAGTGTTACCAATTTGACTATGAGCAAGAGAAGCAGAGATAGTGTTACCAATGGAATGACTTAGAGGCAAGAGAGCAGAGTGTGTTACCAATGTGGACTTAGAGCAAGAGAGCCGAGAATAGTGTTACCTAATTTGACTGACAAAGAGAGCGAGATAGTGTTAACCAATCTGACTTTAGAGCAAGAGAGAGAGTAGTGTTATAATTTGAACTAGAGCAGAGCAGAGATAGTGTTACTAATGTGACTAGAGCAAGAGAGCAGAGATAGTGTTACTAATGTGACTAGAGCAAGAGAGCAGATATAGTGTTACTAATGTGACTAGAGCAAGAGAGCAGAGATAGTGTTAATAAAGTTTGACTAGAGCAAAGAGAGCAGATATAGTGTTTTCTAATGTGACTAGAGCAAGAGAGCAGAGATAGTGTTAATAATGTGACTAGAGCAAGAGAGCAGATATAGTGTTACTAATGTGACTAGATAAAGAGAGCAGATATAGTGTTACTAATGTCATTAGAGCAAGAGAGCATAGATAGTGTTACTCATGTCACTAAAGCAAGATAGCAGAGATAGTGTTACTAATGTGACTAGAGCAAGAGAGCAGAGATAGTGTTACTAATGTGACTAGAGCAAGAGAGCAGAGATAATGTTACTAATGTGACTAGAGCAAGAGAGCAGAGATAGTGTTACTAATGTGACTAGAGCAAGAGAGCAGAGATAGTGTTACCAATGTGACTAGAACAAGAGAGCAGATAGTGTTACTAATATGACTAGAGCATGAGAGCAGCGATAGTATTACTATATTGTTACTAATGTGACTAGAGCAAGAGAGCAGAGATAGTGTTACTAATGTGACTAGAGCAAGAGAGCAGAGATAGTGTTACTAATGTGACTAGAGCAAGAGAGCAGAGATAGTGTTACTAATGTGACTAGAGCAAGAGATCAGAGATAGTGTTACTAATGTGACTAGAGCAAGATAGCAGATATTTTGTGTTACTAATGTGACTAGAGCAAGAGAGCAGAGATATTGTTACCAATGTGACTAGAGCAAGAGAGCAGAGATAGTGTTACTAATGTGACTAGAGCAAGAGAGCAGAGATAGTGTTACCAATGTGACTAGAACAAGAGAGCAGATATTGTTACTAATGTGACTAGAGCAAGAGAGCAGAGATAGTGTTACTAATGTGACTAGAGCAAGAGAGCAGAGATAGTGTTACTAATGTGACTAGAGCAAGATAGCAGATATAGTGTTACCAATGTGACTAGAACAAGAGAGCAGATAGTGTTACCAATGTGACTAGAACAAGAGAGCAGAGATAGTGTTACTAATGTGACTAGAACAAGATAGCAGAGATAGTGTTACTAATGTGACTAGAGCAAGATAGCAGATAGTGTTACTAATGTGACTAGAGCAAGATATCAGAAATAGTGTTACTAATGTGACAAGAGCAAGAGAGCAGAGATAGTGTTACCAATGTGACTAGAACAAGAGAGCAGAGATAGTGTTACTAATGTGACTAGAGCAAGAGAGCAGAGATAGTGTTACTAATGTCACTAGAGCAAGAGAGCAGAGATAGTGTTAATAATGTGACTAGAACAAGATAGCAGAGATAGTGTTACTAATGTGACTAGAGCAAGATAGCAGATAGTGTTACTAATGTGACTAGAGCAAGATATCAGAAATAGTGTTACTAATGTGACAAGAGCAAGAGAGCAGAGATAATGTACTAATGAGAGTATTTTTTTTCTAATTTTTGAGAGATAGCAGAGATAGTGTTACTAATGTGACTAAGCAAGAGAGCAGAGATAGTGTTACTAATTGACTAGAGCAAGAGAGCAGAGATATTGTTACCAATGTGAACTATGAGCAAGAGAGCAGATAAAATAGTGTTACTAAAGTTTGACTAAGAGCAATGAGAGACAGAGATAGTGTTATAGTGTTCACTAATGTGACTAGAAAAGCAAGAAGTGCAGAGATAGTGTTACTAATGTGATAGACAAGAAGCAGATAGTGTTACTAATGTGACTAGAGCAATAGAGCAGAGATAGCAGAGATAGTGTTACTAATGTGACTGAGCAAGAGACTGAACAAGAGAGCGAAAATAGAATAGATAGTGTTACCTAATGTGACTAGAGAAAGATAGCAGAGATGTGTTAACTAATGTGAACTAGAGCAAGAGAGCAGAGATAGTGTTACTAATGTGACTAGCAAAGAGCAGATGTGTTCAATGAAGACTAGAGCAAGAGAGCATATAGTGTTACTAATGTGACTGGCAGAGCAGAGATATGTAGTGTCCTAATGTGCTAGAGCAATGAGAGCAGAGATAGTTGACCAAATGTGACTAGACAAGTAGAGCAAGATAGTATTACCATGTGACACAAGAGAGAGATAGGTACTAATGTGACTTAGAGAAGAGAGCAGAGCTAGTGTTATAATGTGACTAGAGCAATGAGAGCAGAGTATGTTACAATGAAGACTAGAGCAGAGCACATATAGTGTTACTAATGTGACTAGAGCAAGATAGCAAGATGTGTTCTAATGATAATGCAAGAGAGCAGAGATTAGTAATGTTACTAATGTGACTAGAGCAAGAGAGCAGAGATAGTGTTACTAATGTGACTAGAGCAAGATAGCAGAGATAGTGTTACTAATGTGACTAGAGCAAGATAGCAGATATAGTGTTACTAATGTGACTAGAGCAAGATAGCAGAGATAGTGTTACTAATGTGACTAGAGCAAGAGAGCAGATATAGTGTTACTAATGCAACTAGAGCAAGATAGCAGAGATAGTGTTACTAATGTGACTAGAGCAAGATAGCAGATATAGTGTTACTAATGTGACTAGAGCAATATAGCAGAGATAGTGTTACTAATGTGACTAGAGCAAGAGAGCAGATATAGTGTTACTAATGCAACTAGAGCAAGAGAGCAGAGATAGTGTTACTAATGTGACTTGAGCAAGAGAGCAGAGATAGTGTTACCAATGTGACTAGAGCAAGAGAGCAGAGATAGTTTTACTAATGTGACTAGAGCAAGAGAGCAGAGATAGTGTTATAGTGTTACTAATGTAACTAGAGCAAGAGAGCAGAGATTCACGGATACCCCTGGCCGCCACCTGAAAATGACAAACAAAAAACTTTAAACAAATTTCAAAATTATATGTTTTTGTGTTATGGACAGACGGACGGATAGATGGACAGACATACCTACGTGACACCGAATGAATGATCACCTAAGACATAGTATTCCATAGGTTATGGAATAAATTTTACATAATACAATCACTTCAAAAATCAAAATGTCAATACATTGTACTATGAACATATATTTTCAGAAAATTGCAGCTTATTAGCATGATTAGAATGAATATGGTATGTACTAATACTACGTTATTACCTTTTAATGTAATTTGCAATTCATCGTGAAGTTTTTCAAACGTGTTAAAACCAGATTTGTCCTCGGGAATTATGTTTTTCTTGTTCCAATTTCCACAGGCATATTCAAAGAAGTTGTCACATGGGTCGACACTCGCATCCATCGAGTTGATGAGTTGTGCCGCTGAAATCAAATACAGAATAAGAGCTCCAGATAAGGTGCATATTGGCACATTTTACGCACTTATTTTAGCAGAATACTGATCGATTATCAAAAGTGGGAGTACAAAATTCTCGCAGCAATGTGAAAATACGCATTGATTTTCAAATTGATGGTGAAAATACTGTAATAAAGTTGAAAATTTACTTAGTTGAGCTGTAAAAATTGAACAGTGTTTGCTTTTTCAGCTAAAATTTTGTTTTAATTTCTATCATTTGTTCCATATATAATAAGAAAGAAAAGCAATAATAAAGTTGTAAAAGTAAAATACGCATTGCATTTGAAATCTGGGGATATAACACTCTTTAGATACAAAACTTATCTGGAGCTCTGCAGAACAGTCCAGTCTTCTAATATCAAGTTTATCAGGCAAGGCTAGGAAACGCGTAGGAATTCTGAGCCTCGCTGAAACTACAATTAAACTAGTTCCTTATATGTTTCATCACTTTCTAGGCATATTTGAGACCAGTGCCTTTGATTTAATTTATTTGTGTTTAATGGCCTATCAACAGCTAAGGTCAGTTAAGGCCGGGCCAACAGGTTCGATCCCATATAAACCTACTGCATTGGGGGGGAAATCCCAACATCAGAAAGGAACATTTACATCAAAATAAAATATATTCAGCGAATGGATTCATCGTTAACTCTTTCCATGCTAGTGGTGAAAATAACATCAAACAAATTAAGATCATGTTTCTATTTCTTTCTGTAAATATGTCTTGCAATTTCATGATATGGATTGGGAGAAATAAAAGAAAATTTAATGAATTGTCATTGCTATTGTTTAACTATTAATAACCCACAAATTTCCCAGCATGCAGAGTTAAAATACACATACCCTCCCTCCTCTGGATATTTCTATATATAGACACATACAACTAGAAATGGACGCTTGTCGACAAGCGCATGTGTATCCCCCTCCCCAGATACACAAGTACATGTAGTTTGAAAAAAGGGTGTTCGAGTTATGCTCCGGAGACAAAATCAGTGACGGAAAAACAAAGGGAGATAACTAAAAAATTAGTGATGCAAGAGTTGTCATTCTTGCGTGACACATCTTTAGGGTCGTGGTCTATGCATGTGTGAAGTTTCATGAAAATATTCCAAAGGGTGTTCGAGTTATGCTCCGGACACGAAATCAGTGCACGAAACAACAAAGGGAGATAACTAAGAAATTAACGACGCAAGAGTTGTCATTCTTACGTGTGACACACCTTTGGGTCGTCTTCTATGCATGTGTGAAGTTTAATAAACTAGAAAATGTGTTCATAGAACACGGATGTCCCACATATCGCTTTGATAATAAATGAGGCCAAATTCCAAGTCAAAATTTTCTTTTACCTGAGCGTTAAAGTTTTTGAAGCACCAAGTATGTGACCTTGACCCTGGGCTTGGCGGGGGCAGGACGAACGTGGGTTTGGCACAGGGCAGTAGAGGACCATTAGAGCAATGCATATGTGAAATATGAAGCTGATCCGTGAAAGAAAACAGAAATTATAAGATATTTACCTGAGCGTTAAAGTTTTTGAAGCACTAAGTATGTGATCTTTGGCACAGGGCGGTAGAGGACCATTAGAGCAATGTGTATATGAAATATGAAGGAGATCGGTCGAAGGATGAAGAAATTATGAGACATTTACCCGAGTGTTAAAGTTTTGTGACGGACGGACGGACGGATGGGACGATGGGAGGACGGGACGCACGTTCCTACGAATTAATACTTGTTGGGTTTTTACTCTATAAAAATACCCAACAAGAGTACCCAACACTATCCTAACCCTACCCAATAAGATCCCCGTACGCTTACAACAAGTACCCATTTGTGTGTGCGGACGGACAAGGGTAACACTAAATGCCCCCTCCACTATCGTGGTGGGGCATACAAATATTCCAAAGGGTGTTCGACTTATGCTCTGGATACAAAATCAGAGCACAAAACAACAAAGGGAGATAAGTAAACAAGAATTCCGCGGAATCAAATGCCTCGCCTTGTCCAGCCTTGACCTCGAGCCTGGGCCCGAAAGCAATTTTCACTGGCCCGAACATATTATACAATTATTGACTAGTGAGCCATAGAATATCAGATTATATTCTATGGCTCACTAGTCAATAATTGTTTTATTATAATTGTTTTATAGTCTGTATATAGCACTTACGACCTTATGCTACTAGACAAAAATTGAAAAAGAATTTGAAAAAAAAAATGAAAAAAAAAAATGGAAAAAAAAGTTTAAAAATTAAAAATAATAATGCTTGCTACTGGAGCCCAGAATTTTTTTTTAATAGTCCTATATTTATCTACATATATCTGCACAGGTCCACATAATGCCACAATATTTTCAACACAGTTTACGGAAATGTAATATACAATGTAGTAATTTACCTGTATAAATTACCTGTGGTCAGATATAGTGGTCAAGACTGGACATTTGCACATGCTAGCACATGCTAGCACATGCTAGCACATGCACAGGTGAATGGTTCTCCCAGTCTCTATTGTTCTCTCTACAGGTAAGGTGTACAGAGCACACGAGAAAAGGTGTACAGAGCAGACGAGAAAACGGGTCTTCATGCATTATTGTCCAGTTTGTAGAGTGCGCAAAACAAAAAAGGGAGATAACTCAAAAATTAGCTACGCAAGACTTGTCATTCTTGTGCGCGACACACCTCCGGGTCGTGGTCTATGCATGTGTGAAGTTTTATGAAAATATTCCAAAGGGTGGTCGAGTTATGCTCCGGACAGGAAATCAGTGCGCGAAAACAAAAAAGGGAGATAACTAAAAAATTAGCTATGCAAGAGTTGTCATTCTTGTGCACGACACACCTTCGGTTCGTGGTCTAATTGAATGTGTGAAGTTTCATAAAAATATTCCAAACGGTGGTCGAGTTATGGTCAATCAGTGCGTGAAACAAAAAAGGGAGTTAACCAAAAAATTAGCTATGCGTGAAGTTTCATGTGTGAAGTTTCATGAAAATATTCCCAAGGGTGGTGGACTTATGCTCCGGACACGAAATCAGTGCGAGAAACAAAAAAGGGAGATAACTCAAAAATTAGCTATGCAAGAGTTGTCATTCTTGTGCGCGACACACCTTCGGGTCGTGGTCTATGCATGTGTGAAGTTTCATGAAAATATTCCAAAGGGTGTTCGAGTTATGTTCCGGACAAGAAGTGTCTGCGGCGGACGCGGACGCGACCCGCTGTCAAATCCATAGTATCCCCCGACGGAGTCCGGGGGATACAATTAACATGTTATATCATCAGGCCTTGAGAAAGCCACTTGTCCGCTGGTATTGTCAAGTCTTGAGTCTCAAAAGTCAGCACTCAATATTTACATAAATATATCCAGATTAGTGCTAATCTTACTACTCTTATAATAAGTATAACCAGATTAAACTCTCGTGTACCCGAGGGCTAAACCAGGGATTTCGGGAAGGATGAACCCCATCGTTAAATTACCCTTCGCATGCACCCAGCCAGGCATGTTTGAAAACATTGAAAATCCTGATGAGAAAGCTCAATACGAGCCGGCACGAGCTGGATGTACACTGTTTGCTACAAGCAAGATTTAAATTTATAGTGCATGGTCATGCGAATAAAAGTTCATCGTATTTCAATAGTTATTGAACAACACAGATCATTTGGAACATAATCTCAAGTATAATCCCCGATAATATTGCAGGATTACAGTGCATTAGGAAAGGTAGCTGCTTGCTGGTTACAGATCAGGGTATGGGATCACGTGGTCTATTGTTTACACTGCAGTAATGGCGGCACCCATGAGGTGTCAGGTAAATGTTAATTTTCATCAATACGACTGCGGTTTCTTCCTTTTAATGATGACCATGTTCCGGACCAAGTTTAAGCGGACCAAGTTTAAACAACGTTCGATTCCGTCCAATTCAAATTTCTCTGCAGAATGTTCAGACTAACTACACAAGTAATACTGCTAAAGTTGTATTGGCGGACTCGTAGTGTTAACAGCTGGAACATGGTCAGCATTAAAATGAACCGCAGTTGTAATAGTGAAAAATAAGATTTACCCGACACCTCATGGGTGCTGCCATTACTGCAGTGTAAACAATAGACCATGTGATCCCATACCATGACAGATACTGGGTCTCAAGTATGTACTTGATGTGACTGACTGATTGGCGAATTGATCGTCTAATTGCTTGAGTGATTGCTTAATTGATTGAGTGATTGTATACTTGATTGATTGATTGGTGAATTGATTGAGTGATTGGCTAATTGATTGAGTGATTGGCACACTGATTGAGTGATTGGCAAATTGATAGATTGGCACATTGATTGAGTGATTGGCTAATTGATTGAATGATTAGGGGTTTACATCAAATAGCACACTCCTGTAGCCTGATAATGGTCTATATTGTTTATTAGAAACATGATGGGTGTTTCATGGATGAAATAGCGAAACAGTCGAATTTCAATTACAAATGTGATTTTTCACAATTGCGAAAAGTTTTAGGGGTGTATACTTCAAAATGGTGTCAAACATTACAGAGTGTAGACATACGGCATAACTCTTGTAATTGAATGTAGTTTCAGAAAACATATGCCTGCAAAAAATCTCACGGGGGGGGAGGGTTTCCATTTCTGGCTGACGGCCTATTAGGCCGGGTTAACGGGGTCGAACCATATTTCACCTGTACGGATGGGGGACAATCTCAAAATCAGAACTGAATATTTGCAGAAAAAATATATATGCAGCCCTGAAATTAGAATAATCTGATCTGATGCCAGGTCTTCACCACACCAGTCACTGAGGCCCACTCTCTAAAAGTAAAATGATTAGTACTAATCTTACTACTCTTGTACTTGTTATAACCAGTCAACTCTCAAGTAACAAGAAAACCCAAAATGTACATGAGAGCCGAACCAGGGATATCAGTATTGCGGTAAGGATGAACCCCATCATTACAATTCACACGCTCAAAACCTACACCAGGCAAACAATGACATAATGTACCTTTTCTCATCGGGTGGACCAATTAAAAATTATGTCCGCTGATCCCTTGGTAATTCCATGGATTATAGAACATGAATATGCAACATTCAATGACCGTGAAATACACAGGAAGCGTAGGCGTACATCGTTCATGTTTGCATAAAGTAATCTGCCATGATTAACTAGAATAGATTGAAGAATTGCTTATTCTCCAATCTTGTATAGAAGTGTTTTACGTTGCGAGAAACTCTATCTAATAAATAAGCATTTATTGCATACTAGATGGCCGCGGCCTGCATGTCGCGCCGTGTGGCGAGGCATGGACACTAAAAAAAAAGATATAGTATAACAAAAAACTTTAACCAAAAAACTTAACCAAAAACTTCAAAGTAATTTGACCTTGACATTGGGCACAGGGGCCGCACGGGAGGGGGGTAGAATGAAAATATAGATGATGATAAACACCTATGTGAAGTTTCAAGGTAATGGGCAAAGCGGTTGCAGAGATATAGTATAACAAACAAGAGCTGTAGGAGAACAGCATAGCTCGACTACGAGGGTTGTCGATGTACACATAGCTTGACAAAGAAGGTGGCTGTGGCCTGCATAAAAACCTTAACCAAGGTTGACTAAAAACCTTAACCAAGGGAAATTAAGTAAGTAATTCAAGATTAAATGTAGGTCAATGTCAGATATAGGTCAGGGGTTATTGATGTACATCACTAGGAGATGAAGTTTTCCAAGTATGGTTTCTGTAGGCCCAGGAGTATTCCATATACAAGCTTGACTAAAAACCATAACCAAGGGGAAATAACTAAGTAATCCAAGGATAAAAGTAGGTCAAGGTCAAATATAGGTCAGGGATTATTGATGTACATCACTAGGAGATGAAGTTGTCCAAGTATGGTTGATGTAGGCCCAGGAGTATTCCATATACAAGCATGACTATAAACATTAACCAAGTAATTCAAGGTTAAATGTAGGTGAAGGTAAAATAAAGGTCAGGGGTTATTGATGTACATCCCTATGAGAAAAAGTTACCCAAGTATGGTGTCTGGATGCACAATAGTATTCCATGTACAAGCTTGATTAAAAACCTTAACCAAGGTTGACTAAAAACCTTAACCAAGGGGAATTAAGTAAGTAATTCAAGAGGGAATGTAGGTGAAGGTCAAATATAGGTCAGGGGTTATTGATGCACATCACTAGGAGATGAAGTTGTCCAAGTATGGTGGGTGTAGGGCCAGTAGTATTCCATATACAAGCTTGACTAAAAACCATAACCAAGGGGAAATTAACTAAGTAATTGAAGAGGAAATGTAGGTCAAGGTCAAATATAGATCAGGGGTTATTGATGTACATCCCTATGAGAAAAGGTTGTCCAAGTATGGTGTCTGTATGCACAATAGTATTCCATGTACCAGCTTGACTAAAAACCTTAACCAAGCTTGACTAAAAACGTTAACCAAGGGGAATTAAGTAAGTAATTCAAGAGGAAATGTAGGTGAAGGTCAAATATAGATCAGGGGTTATTGATGTACATCACTAGGAGATGAAGTTGTCCAAGTATGGTGGGTGTAGGGCCAGTAGTATTGCATATACAAGCTTGACTAAAAACCTTAACCAAGGGGAATTAAGTAAGTAATTCAAGAGGAAACGTAGGTCAAGGTCAAATATAGATCAGGGGTTATTGATGTACATCCCTATGAGAAAATGTTGTCCAAGTATGGTGTCTGTATGCACAATAGTGTTCCATGTACAAGATTGACTAAAAACCTTAACCAAGGTTGACTAAAAACCTTAACCAAGGGGAATTAAGTAAGTAATTAAATAGGAAATGTAGGTGAAGGTCCAATATAGATCAGGGGTTATTGATGTTCATCACTAGGAGATGAAGTTGTCCAAGTATGGTGGGTGTAGGGCCACTAGTATTGCATATACAAGCTTGACTAAAAACCTTAACCAAGGTTGATTAAAAACCTTAACCAAGGGGAATTAACTAAGTAATTCAAGAGGAAATGTAGGTCAAGGTGAAATATAGATCAGGGGTTATTGATGTACATCACTAGGAGATGAAGATGTCCAAGTATGGTGGGTGTAGGGCCAGTAGTATTGCATATACAAGCTTGACTAAAAACCTTAACCAAGGGGAATTAAGTAAGTAATTCAAGAGGAAATGTAGGTCAAGGTCAAATATAGATCAGGGATTATTGATGTACATCCCTATGAGAAAAGGCTGTCCAAGTATGGTGTCTGTATGCTCAATAGTGTTCCATGTACAAGCTTGACTAAAAACCTTAACCAAGGTTGACTAAAAACCTTAACCAAGGGGAATTAACTAAGTAATTCAAGAGGAGATGTAGGTGAAGGTCAAATATAGATCAGGGGCTATTGATGTGCATCACTAGGAGATGAAGTTGTCCAAGTATGGTGGGTGTAGGGCCAGTAGTATTGCATATACAAGCTTGACTAAATACCTTAACCAAGGTTGATTAAAAACCTTTACCAAGGGGAATTAACTAAGTAATTCAAGAGGAAATGTAGGTCAAGGTGAAATATAGATCAGGGGTTATTGATGTACATCCCTATGAGAAATGGTTGTCCAAGTATGGTGTCTGGATGCACAATAGTAATCCATGTACAAGCTTGAGTAAAAACCTTAACCAAGGTTGACTAAAAACCTTAACCAAGGGGAATTAACTAAGTAATTCAAGAGGAAATGTAGGTCAAGGTGAAATATAGATTAGGGGTTATTGATGTACATCACTAGGAGATGAAGTTGTCCAAGTATGGTGGGTGTAGGGCCAGTAGTATTCCATATACAAGCTTGACTAAAAACCTTAACCAAGGCGTGACGGTGACGCCGACGCCGACGCCGACGCCGGGGTGACAACATAAGCTCTACTTATTCTTCGAATAGTCGAGCTAAAAACTTTAACCAAAAACTTAACCAAAAAACTTAACCAAAAACTTTAACCAAAAACTTCAAAATAATTTGACATTGGGTACAGAATGGGCACGGGAGGGGGGTAGAATGAAAATATAGATGATGATAAACACCCATGTGAAGTTTCAAGGTAATGGGCAAAGCAGTTGCAGAGATATAGTATAACGAAAAACTTTAACCAAAAACTTAACCAAAAAACTTAACCAAAAACTTTAACCAAAAACTTCAAAATAATTTGACATTGGGTACAGAATGGGCACGGGAGGGGGGTAGAATGAAAATATAGATGATGATAAACACCCATGTGAAGTTTCAAGGTAATGGGCAAAGCAGTTGCAGAGATATAGTATAACGAAAAACTTTAACCAAAAAACTTAACCAAAAAACTTAACCAAAAACTTTAACCAAAGAACTCAACCAAAAACTTTAACCAACAAACTTAACCAAACAACTTAACCAAAAACTTTAACCGGACACACGTACGTACGTACGTACGTACCGTACGTATGCCAAAGTACCGACTATATCGCACTTTCCGCAAGCGGGCGCGACAAAACCTTAACCAAAAACTTTAACCAAAAAACTTAACCAAAAACTTCAAAGTAATTTGACCTTGACATTGGACACAGGGGCCGCACGGAAGGGGAGTAGAATGAAAATATAGAAGTTTCAAGGTAATGGGCAAAGCAGTTGCAGAGATATAGTATAACAAAAAACTTTAACCAAAAAACTTAACCAAAAAACTTAACCAAAAACTTTAACCAAAGAACTTAACCAAAAACTTCAAAGTAATTTGACCTTGACATTGGGCACAGGGGCCGCACGGGAGGGGGGTAGAATGAAAATATAGATGATGATAAACACCCATATGAAGTTTCAAGGTAATGGGCAAAGCAGTTGCAGAGATATACATGTAGTATAACGAAAAACTTTAACCAAAAAACTTAACCAAAGAACTTAACCAAACACTTTAACCAAAAAACTTAACCAAACAACTTAACCAAAAAACTTAACCAAAAACTTTAACCAAAGAACTTAACCAAAAACTTCAAAGTAATTTGACCTTGACATTAGGCACAGGGGCCACACAGGAGGGGGTAGAATGAAAATATAGATGATGATAAACACCCATGTGAAGTTTCAAGGTAATGGGCAAAGCAGTTGCAGAGATATAGTATAACGAAAAACTTTAACCAAAAAACTTAACTAAAAACCTTAACCAAAAACCTTAACCAAAAAACTTAACCAAAAACTTTAACCAAAGAACTTAACCAAAAACTTCAAAGTAATTTGACCTTGACATTGGGCACAGGGGCCACACAGGAGGGGGTAGAATGAAAATATAGATGATGATAAACACCCATATGAAGTTTCAAGGTAATGGGCAAAGCAGTTGCAGAGATGTAGTATAACGAAAAACTTTAATAAAAAAACTTAACCAAAAACTTTAACCAAAAAACTTAACCAAAAACTTCAAAGTAATTTGACCTTGACATTGGGCACAGGGGCCGCATGGGAGGGGGGTAGAATGAAAATATAGATGATGATAAACACCCATGTGAAGTTTCAAGGTAATGGGCAAAGCAGTTGCAGAGATATAGTATAACGAAAAACTTTAACCAAAAACTTTAACCAAAAAACTTAACCAAAAACTTTATCCAAAAAACTTAACCAAAGAACTTAACCAAACACTTTAACCAAAAAACTTAACCAAACAACTTAACCAAAAAACTTAACCAAAAACTTTAACCAAAGAACTTAACCAAAAACTTTAACCAAAAAACTTAACCAAACAACTTAACCAAAAAACTGAACCAAACAACTTCAATATGTGTAGAAGACATGTGTATAGTTTCAGATCGATTGACTGAACGGTTCAGAGGAGTTGTGTACATAAATTATGTATCCTATATAGAATTGAATACAAAAATGTAGAAAAAATGGCTCAGTTAAAAAGGCGATATTTTTGTTAAAAAATGTTTTTGGCATAAAAACACCAAGCTGCACATCTGCAATATGTGTAGAAGACGTGTGTATAGTTTCAGATAGATTAACTGAATGGTTTCAGAGGAGTTGTGTACAGCCCGCCGCAAAACATAATACGTACCGTTTTTTTTAAAACGTGCAGATCCTGATGAGCCGGCTCATCACAAGCTGGCTCATCTGGATCTACACTATTTGCCAATACCATTATACAGGCCTGTACTGTTGAATAAATAGAGGATCTTTCATGAATGATTAAATATTATATTTATGAAAGTTTACTGATTTCCTAAGAAACGAGGCTATGCCAATCAGTCAAATATCACACTAAATGGACATAAATGTTAGATTATATTTATTACGTAAGCACAGCATCATCCAGTGAAGATGTAATAATTACCAAACAGGGTTTCTGTTGTGCTGTCATTTACATATTTATTATACGTGTGTATAATAATTTTAATACATAGTAATATTGCACTGTGAAAGGCGACTTTACACAATGAACTCTTTATAACCCATTACAGATGGGATACTATTAATTCAAATCAGGTCGAAAATGAAAGTCCACTTTTTGCTCAATTGTGATTTATATACGGATCTCAGATGACCATTATTATACAAAGCACAAACCAGCAACACAGATTTTGTCAACATGACATTAAACGATAAAGTCATTTTTATCATGAATCACGTAAATTTAACATTTCTTTTATCATCAACACTATATGATATGTATAGAAGGAGAAAGCAGTTTTTATAACATTGTGTCAACTATTCTTCAGTGCCATATTTGTGACAAACTCAATTACTCAATTTTACACTTCTTTTATTTTCAAGCATTTATTACACAGTCATAACTTACTCCGAGTTACGGAATTGCAACATTGCCGACCAGAGTGGACCTTTATCAGACTACTCCGACGAGCAGTCTGATCAGATCCTCACTGTTTGGCCGATTCACTTGGACACTTTTACAAACTAGAAATGTGGCCTGACGGCACACGAATGACCCCGCTGGCAGCCAAAGAAAACGAGGCATATTTGATAACAAGCCATTTACCAAAGTACGGACGGACGCCGGTAACACTATATGCCCCACTCACCATTCGATTGCGGGGGCATAAAAAGGTGAAGGTCAAAGGTCAAGGTCGAAGTACTGGGTGGTGGAGTGTGTAGGGCATGTTCATATGTATCATGTGTATAAATATTTAAGCGATTGGCAAAAGTATTGAGAAGTTATTGTAGGATTGAGAAACGTGCACGTAGATTTATCCCAAAGTGCTAAGTAAACATTTAAAGTAGAAAAGGCGAAGGTCAAAGGTGAAGGTCAAAGTACTGGGTGGTGGAGTGTGTAGGGCATGTTCATATGTATCATGTGTATAAATATTTAAGGGATTGGCAAAAGTATTGAGAAGTTATTGTAGGATTGAGAAAAGTGCACGTAGATTTGTCCCAAAGTGCTAAGTAAACATTTAAAGTAGAAAAGGTGAAGGTCAAAGGTCAAGGTCGAAGTACTGGGTGGTGGAGTGTGTAGGGCATGTTCATATGTATCATGTGTATACATATTTAAGGGATTGGCAAAAGTATTGAGAAGTTATTGTAGGATTGAGAAAAGTGCACGTAGATTTGTCCCAAAGTGCTAAGTAAACATTTAAAGTAGAAAAGGTGAAGGTCAAAGGTCAAGGTCGAAGTACTGGGTGGTGGAGTGTGTAGGGCATGTTCATATGTATCATGTGTATACATATTTAAGGGATTGGCAAAAGTATTGAGAAGTTATTGTAGGATTGAGAAACGTGCACGTAGATTTGTCCCAAAGTGCTAAGTAAACATTTAAAGTAGAAAAGGTGAAGGTCAAAGGTCAAGGTCGAAGTACTGGGTGGTGGTGTGTGTAGGGCATGTTCATATGTATCATGTGTATAAATATTTAAGGGATTGGCAAAAGTATTGAGTAGTTATTGTAGGATTGAGAAACGTGCACTAGAGTATTTGTCCCAAAGTGCTAAGTAAACATTTAAAGTAGAAAAGGTGAAGGTCAAAGGTCAAGGTCGAAGTATTGGGTGGTGGAGTGTGTAGGGCATGTTCATATGTATCATGTGTATACATATTTAAGGGATTGGCAAAAGTATTGAGAAGTTATTGTAGGATTGAGAAACGTGCACGTAGATTTGTCCCAAAGTGCCAAGCAAACATTTAAAGTGGAAAAGGTCAAGGCCAAAGGTCAAGGTCGAAGTACTGGGGGGTGGAGTGTGTAAGGGATGTTCATATGTATCACGTGTATAAATATTGACATAATATGTGAAGCCATGTAGAAGTTACTAAAGAATATAATAACGGGACGTACGGACGGACGGGACGGACGTAAGGACGGGACGGACATACCCGTACGTTCTTACAGTACTATACTTATGTGGCTTATCACATGTTAAATATTAGCCACATAAAACGATTTTTAGCCACATAAAAGGATTTTTTAGGTGGCTAATTGTAACCAACCCTATCCTTTACCAAGTCCATAACCCTGTGGGGCTAGCCACATAAGTACCCTAATGTGTGCCCGGACGGACGGACGGGACGGACGTACGGACGGACGCCGGTAACACTATATGCCCCCGTACCTTTCGGTAGCAGGGGCATAAATATGCGGAAGGCCGGTGCAGTGCAGATTCAAGTGTGATCATGCAAATACGCTAACAGATCTGAATCGCTAATCGCTCAGATATATATCAGATAACAGATAACCGGAACACAGGCATTTTCAATTTACTGGAAAAATCCAATTAATACGTTTATTTATTTTATGTGTAACTATTAAACCAAGTTATTCAATATGTAACCATTCATTTTAATTCACTGCATATATTTTAAGTGTTAGAAAACGCATGTGCATACATTGTTTTACTTGTGTAAATACCGCCATGGTGTCTCATAGGTTGATATCGGCCGGGTTTCTTATGTTGTACTGAGTTATTTTATTGTATATATTGTAAATCAGAAATGTGACACGTTAATAAAATAAATACATACATTATACAAATTTAATTCTTAAAACATTTATTTATTTTCCTTATTTGTTGTATGTTCTTGAAAGTATATGTTGTCACCACTCATTTGAACCGTCTCGATGAGACGGTTCAAATGAGTGGTGACAAACAAATACTTTTATGGATACATAAATGAAATCATCATATTTTCCAACTTATATTTTGTATCTACAGACCGCATTACGTTAGCATACCTGTTTTCACACAATTCTGGCTAAGACAAACATCAGGAGTATTGTGTGGTTGGCTGTGTTTTTCTGAAATGGAAATACATAAATAAATATTCAGAACTATAGCTTACAAGGCTATCAGTTTATGAGTGATTGATAACAAGAGTGCCGTAAGTCACAAAATACGCCCGTCGAAGATGGGCCAGACAGCGAAGATGCAGAAATGTGAAGCTGTCACCAAGGCAAGAAACATTAATGAGAATTTGAAAATGTTCGCAGTATTTCTTCCTCTTGTTGTGATAAACAGGTCTACTAATTTAGGTACAGATGTGTAAAGTAGAAATTATATAGAATTGTATACAAAACTGTAGAAAAATGGCTAAGTTAAAAAGGTGTTATTTTTGTTAAAAAGTATTTTTTCGGCATAAAAACAGCAAGGTGCACATCTTCATTATAGCGGAATCGATATGTCAGATAATTGTGCATTTTGTGATACAAGCATGACATTTGGTGCACTGTTAGGAAACATTATTTTAATTATTTTTAGCTATAGGGACATCTCAGATTTGTCACGTGACAAAAATGGCAGCCATTTTCCAAAATGGCCGCCACCAATATTTTGTGGATATGGGTAACTTGCATAATGTCACTGAAATAGAAACAATATCATTCTTTTTTTTTATCTCACGACGTATGTAGTATCATAGATTTGAATATCATTCCCATAAATATCATTTAAATATCTGAAAATGGTGGCCATTTTAAAAAAAGTGTATTTTTTAAAAATATTTTCAAAGTTTAATTTACTGTGATCTATTTGATAGTGATGCAAAGCCTACGGTATACCACATTAAGTGTAGATGGTATTTGGAAGGATGGATACAAACAAAACATTGTAGTGATTCATGTCTTTACTATCGTAGTAAGGTAATCTGTAAGATTTCTTCACCCACCATAATTTGCATGTGATTTTATATTCGTCATATGGTTCTGTGTTTTCACAAGGTTAAACAGATTTGCAAGCTCTTAATGATGTTTAATACTGATGACTGATATGAAACGTCCCGTACAGGTCCACATATATATGCTATACATACGTGCTATTATTTGATCCACGCAATCAACAAAATATGCCATCAGTTTCAGATGTACTATAAAATGATGAGTTGTACCTGTTACATGAATTGTAATTAATAAACTCTGGCATGTACTTGTTATGTATGTATGTGCACATTTCAAATTACTGTTAAAGACACTGTATCTCAGCTATACAATATGTGAACTGAAAATGACTTATGTTGCGTGTATTTATCAGTGTGTGCATTCACCACCACACTGGCACAGAGCAGTACATGGAAGTGCTGCCTTATTACATTTGTACTGTCCCCTGTATCCCTTTTTACAGCTGCACCTTAAGAGATCTCGGCAAGCTTTTATAGCTGCCGACTGAGAAGTCCAGAATAATTCCCACTCATTATCGTTGCCTTTTTCCAACCCCAATCGCTTGGTGATTGAAGCACCGTGGCTGGAATCATCATTTGACCCCAGCTGTGACTCGCATGATATACTGCCGTTCTAGTGCGCTGTATAAGCGCTGTCTTTGTAGGTGTGATATTATCAAGTGCCCTACTCTTTTCAGTAAAAAGTTGCTTTCGTGCCTGATCAACAATATAACGACCACTTGTCTGGTCATACAACAAAACTACAAAACGTTTGAGTGGTTGAATCCAATCTTCTATGGACTCTGGTGCGGATGTAAAACAAAATGGTGTTACTTCACCATAAATTATGCCTTCCAAGTGTCCCGTATAAAATGAGTAACATTGGTAAAGCAACAAACAAATCTGGGCCCAATTCCCGCACAATACCATGTGTGGACAAGAGCCAAATTGTCCCTGTTCCAAAGGCTACCAAGTACTCAATATGAAGACGATGTGCTGATGTAACAGGCAAAAGGAGAATATCCGTGTCAACTGTACGTATCGATATATCCTTCTTTCACGGAATCTGCCACATAACTCAATATACGGGTATCAACTTCCTCATGGGTACAGGGTAAAAGAGCCGACACCTCTCATGCCTGTATGCGCAATACATCAGTATGGTATGTGATGATGACCTTTTTGTCAGTTGCTAGAGGTGTTGTCAGATAGGCAAATAGTTCCATCTTGTTTCATCAATCCAAAGAAACTCTTGCCAGTTTTCAGAAACTGTAATTGATGGTGCTACACGTCTACGTACACGTCTGCCTCTCTTGTTCGTTTGTTTGTTTGTTGCTACTTAACGGCCTATCAACAGCTAATGTCATTTAAGGACGGACCAACGGGTTCGATCCAGTATTCAACATGCTGAATTGGGGGAAAAATCCCAAAATCAGAACGGAATATTTACATAAAAAAGAAATATTTTCAGCCTTGAAATCAGAATAACCTAACCTGGTGACAGGTCCATACCACATCCAACCGACATGCATGCTGCAATTGTGAACTGATGTAGAAGCGGATGGTAGAAACACATCGGTTGCATAGTCATTAACTGTCATGATAGTGAGAGGCCGAAGCAAGTTGACTATGGCAGTACCGTCAATGTTTGACAGCATCGATCGTGGAAATTGGATAATTCTCTAGCACATGGAGCATATCTTCCAAACAGCCTACGAAGTCAGATTTAGTGCCAGTTTTTATGCTGCCCATGTGTGACAAGGATGGAGGATATGCATGGTTTTCATGCGCAAACAACTTGTCAAGATTTCCACCTTTCGTCCGAGACATTTTATAAAGTCTAGAGTAGAGAGAACAGTTATTCTTCAGAGACTTTGATTTCTCATGGACTGGCTATCGATTGAAGAGGGCAATATTGTTTCTCTTGATAGTGTCGACAATAGAGGTTGCTTGGCTTATACAGCGATCTTGTACATATGCCAAGTATGGTGTCTGTATGCACAATAGTATTCCATCTACAAGCTTGACTAAAAACCTTAACCAAGGTTGACTAAAAACCTTAACCAAGGGGAATTAACTAAGTAATTCAAGGTTAAATGTAGGTCAAGGTCAAATATAGGTCAGGGGTTGTTGATATACATCACTAGGAGATGAAGTTGTCCAAGTATAGTGGGTGTAGGGCCAGTAGTATTCCATACACAAGCTTGACTAAAAACCTTTAACCAAGGGGAATTAACAAAGTAATTCAAGAGGAAATGTAGGTCAAGGTCAAATATAGATCAGGGGTTATTGATGTACATCCCTATGAGAAATGGTTGTCCAAGTATGGTGTCTGGATGCACAATAGTAATCCATGTACAAGCTTGAGTAAAAACCTTAACCAAGGTTGACTAAAAACCTTAACCAAGGGGAATTAACTAAGTAATTCAAGAGGAAATGTAGGTCAAGGTCAAATATAGATCAGGGGTTATTGATGTACATCACTAGGAGATGAAGTTGTCCAAGTATGGTGGGTGTAGGGCCAGTAGTATTCCATATGCAAGCTTGACTAAAAACCTTAACCAAGGGGAATTAAGTAAGTAATTCAAGAGGAAATGTAGGTCAATGTCAAATAAAGATCAGGGGTTATTGATGTACATCCCTATGAGAAAAGGTTGTCCAAGTATGGTGTATGTATGCACAATAGTATTCCATGTACAAGCTTGACTAAAAACCTTAACCAAGGTTGATTAAAAACCTTAACCAAGGGGAATTAACTAACTAATTCAAGAGGAAATGTAGGTCAAGGTCAAATGTAGATCAGGGGTTATTGATGTACATCACTAGGAGATGAAGTTGTCCAAGTATGGTGGGTGTAGGGCCAGTAGTATTCCATATACAAGCTTGACTAAAAACCTTAACCAAGGGGAATTAAGTAAGTAATTCAAGAGGAAATGTAGGTCACGGTCAAATATAGATCAGGGGTAATTATTGATGTACATCACTAGGAGATGAAGTTGTCCAAGTATGGTGGTGTAGGGCCAGTAGTATTCCATATTTCCATATACAAGCTTGACTAAAAACCGAAAACGCTGACGCCGGGATGACAACATAAGCTCTAACTATTCTTCGAATAGTTGAGCTAAAAATGGCAATATTGTCAGCTATCGACTCGAGGTGTAACCTACTCCATGTGTTGCACCTTTAGAGTCTGCTGGACGGTGTAATATTTCAGAAGTATCCTCCTAACACAGAGCACATTTTTCCCGAACAGTAGACAAGTGTGTAGTTAGTGACCCTGGTTGACGAGGGTCCAACATTTTATGAAGTTTGTCCATTTTTATCAGCGCACGACGAGAATATCACCTGAAGACGGAATGTATAAAGCTAATTGTAGTGCTTGTTTATCATTCGTATAAAATTTATACCTGAATGCCACTATCATTCACAAAACAATAATATAATGACCTATTGCAACAAAATAGTATAGTGTATTAGTTCTGTTATCATCATCAGCCACATTCCGGGGTGGGTAATGTCCAATTAAGTTATATATCAATTATACGTACCTCTTGATATGCAAATGACCCATTTCTAGGCGCCTGTATATTCGACACATGAAAGAGACGTGAAAGAGCGGACAACTTCGTGTTCACATTTTTTTCGCCAGACACGTGCAAAAAAGATATGTCGGTATGGTGGGCAGAACGTGTCATTACATTTAAATATTTTATTGTTTTGGCGTACACACATGTATCGCTTCAATCGGAAGAGTGTGAATGGGAATGTTTAAGACAAAAATAATGCAGCTATGGAACAATGTGTTAATTACATTTATATTGTTATACTACATAGGGTACTGGACAGTTGCGGACTAACAAATATTTCCATAATGGACCATAATTATGCTATCGGCTACTAATGAGTCAGTATGTTTGGCAATATGTGGTACACGGCAAACCATGCATTTGGAAGTATACACAATGTCCAGAACATTGCTAGTTTCCACCAGAATAGACAAAACCAAATTCCGGCTATAAGCTACATTGTAATATGGGCTTTCAGTCGATAAGGTAATATTACGTTTTCTTCATTACAACAGTATTTAAATTATTCACAGTAGTACTGAATCATGATTTATCATTCCAAATCCCATCCACTAATAACATAACTATTAGGAGACGATAGTTCCATGTCACTTGCATAAACTATTTGAAAACCTTCTAAAATATATGATTGTTGGAGCTATTTTGGCGGCAATTTTAAAATGGAAGCCATTTTTGAAACATGTAACTCGTATTGATAGCATAATTATTCAATTATGGAACATGTTAAATGTTGTGAGAGAAAAAAATACTTATATTATTATAGCTCCGTGTCACGTGCATCAACTATTTGGAAACCGACTGAAATATATGATTTTTAGAGCTATTTTGGCGGCCATTTTTAAAACATGTAAGTCGTATTGATAGTATAATTATTAAATTATGGAACATGTTAAATGTTGTGAGAGAAAAGAAACACTTATATTTTTATAGCTCGTGTCACGTGCATCAAATATTTGAAAACCTACTAAAATATATGATTTTGAGAGCTATTTTGGCGGCCATTTTAAAATGTTAGCCATTTTTGAAACATGTATCTCGTATTGATAGTACAGTTATTCAATTATATAACATGTTAAATATTGTGAGATAAAAAATAGTTAATATTATTATTATTCAGGCAAATCAATTCCATGCACTTACAGGCATGTAATATTAAAGGCAGCCATCTTTAAAAATGGCCACCATTTCAGTCACGTGACGAATCTGGAATGTCCCTATAGCTAAAATCCTTTAATATGGTTTGATCTACGACTGTACCAAATTTCATGCTTGTATCACAAAATGCACAATTCGGCTTAAAATCACGACTATCGATTCCGCTATTATGTGTAGAAATGTGTGTGTAGTTTCAGGTCGATTGTCCATTCAACAACAAGGTTATATACAGATGGAAGTATTCACTGAATTTTAAAGATTATTTTTTAGAAATCCATGACCCGCGCTCGAATCAAAAATCAAAATAAACTCTGCGCATCTACTCATCATAAGGAAGCTACATACCAAGTTTCAGGTGTGTAGCTACTAGGGATTAAAAGTTTTACGAGTTACAAGCCAGAATTGGAAAATTCTAAGTCGAAAAGGGGGAGATATTCCATGACCCGGGGGCAGGGCTTCTAAAATTTTCAGTTTACCGGTTCTGGACCGATTTTTGAACTCTCAGACCGATTGAGATTTGAAAACTAGTCTTAAAAATCGGTCCGAGAAAAATTGCCAGTCGGCTGCTATTTCGCTATAAACCTTGTAAATTTGCCGTTTTTTGACCAAGTAATGTCCATTTTATGACACATATCCGCGGGCCATATCCGTGTTAAACCAGTGTCGAACAACTCGCAATGACAAGGTACGTCTGTCGTGTTAAAAGCGTGACTCATTAGGGATCAGGGATCAGGGATCAATTGAATTTGTTTGATGCAGCCCGCGGCAGAAATTGATAGAAATAAACACGGCCTTTGCAATTGACCCGTCAACCTGTCAATCATATCCCGGTCGTTTAGCACTCATTGTGTTAACCGCAAGCCGATTTTCCAATACTCCACCCACAAGGCGGGAGTATGTTTTCATTGAATGTTTTTATCGAGTATTTACATTGGCCGATGACGTGTGTGTATTAATTAAGGCACAGTACAATGCAAATGTTGAGATGCAACGTCGGCAAATTCAAAGACTTTACCGACGCAAAATATGTTTTCGTTAATAATTAAAGATGCGCCGCTTGAAAGAAACAGGTAAGATGCCACTAATTATTAATTTGTAGTTTGGTTTAATCAAATTCAATTTGATACGACCAGCGATCTATTCTGGGACAAAGTATCAAAATTGAGTTGTACTGCAGATAATTAATTTGTACAATTATTGTACAAATTAATTAGCTGCAGTACAACGCAATTTTTTTTAAAACACGACACATACCTCAACAATAAATAAATAAAAAACGAAACAAGAAACAGATTTGTAAAATTTTAATTTATTTTAGTCTACCGAAAATTTACCTGCAATCAACATCACGATTCGTCTTTGTCGTTTCACATTTTTTCCGTCTTTGCGCTATTTAGGCACACCACGTGACCCGGTGCATACACAATTTTGTCCATTCTTGGCGGGAGACATATTGTCTCCACGCTATTGGGATCGTGATTCTGGCCATTTGCACTTTCGGAAGTGGCTCTCTGTTCATCGGGGGACGTCTCAATAGGCTCAATTTGCGTTCGCAATTAACAACAGTCAGGTGACATTTAAAGTCAGCGAGTGAACTGAAAGCAAGTTATTAATAGCAACGGCAATGCTCAACATTATGTGTAAAATAGTTGGCATGCCCAACTTTATTTTTGAAGAGAACAAATTGCTGTTATTGAGACGCCCCCCGTATCGCTATTGGGATCGTGATTCTCTGTTCATCGGGGGACGTCTCAATAGGCTCAATTTGCGTCGCAATTAACAACAGTCAGGTGACATTTAAAGTCAGCGAGTGAACTGAAAGCAAGTTATTAATAGCAAACGGCAATGCTCAACATTATGTGTAAAATAGTTGGCATGCCCAACTTTACTTTTGAAGAGAACAAATTGCTGTTATTGAGACGCCCCCCGTATCGTGTACCACGCAGTCGCAATGCGACGTCGAAGGCCATTTCTTTTTCATATTGTGGTTTACGGGCGATTTTCGAAAAATTACCCTCTGGGTGAGCGAAACAAAATTCATGAAAACATTTTGCCGTTCATGCAGCATACACGTATGTAGTCCAAGTTCTCCAAATTTGCAGATTGTACATCCAATAATCAACATCGATTATATTTTTAACAAGGAATTTCTGAGTATGCAAATTCACAAGTGGCTACTTGTCTCCCACCAGTCAGTACTTTCAGTACTTTGATTGTTGTTTATAAACACGACATATTTATCACAATACAACATTTATCCCATTATTTCTAGTACTTTGTTTGAACTTCGAATTTCAGCTAAAGTTTTTAATAGACTGGGGGGGTCTGCTCCGACAATCCGACAGTGTTACGTCTGGACTCTGGACCGATTGGCATTCTGATGGCTGCGGCCTGCATGTCGAGCCCGCAGAAGAATCCGGTTATCTCAGGGTAAGATATATAATGTAGCAATAGATACATTGAAAAACAAGAACTGGCATCGTTAAATGAAGCTAATCGCTGGCAGCCTTGATAACAAAAAAGAAAATCAAGTCCTCAGTGACCTTAACCTTGGGCGGTTGGACGTGGGTCGTATGCAAAATGAAGTTTCAAGCCAATCCGACTTACGGTTACAAAGAAAGTATGTACCTGAAAACTTTAATGCAAATTTTGACAAAAACTTTAATGCAAATTTTGAGATAGTAGGTAAGTGACAAGTTTAACGCAAATTTTGACAAAAAACTTTGACCGTGACCCGAGGCACAGGGGCCACATGAGTGGGATACAGCATGAATATATGGATGATGACTAATAATCATATGAAGTTTCAAGTCAATGTGACTGCAGAGATATAAGGTATTTAAAAACTTTACCACAGATTTCGGACGGATGGGCGGACGTACGGACACCCGGACGTCATTGTGATCACTATGTCTCGCTTTCCACAAGCGGGCTCGACAATAAACTTAGTGCATGCACTCATCATGAGGAAGCTATATACCAAATCTCAGGTAAATAGCTAGTACGGTTTAAAAGACATACGAGTTACAAGGTTGGTGACGGACGGACAGACGGACAGACAGGACAGTCGGACGGACAAGGGCAACAATAAATGCCCCCCTCCACTATCATGGTGGGGCATAAAAAAATCCTAATTAGTTACATCACTTACTACGCATAATTGTGAGACACGGCGCCGTTATTGGTACAATGCTGACAAATGATCGTTAATAAATAGAACCTCAAAGGCTACAAGGCCCATTATCTATGAAACAAACATTCTTATTAAAGGTACATGCCCACTCATTAGGCACAAAATGTTCTTTGCATCAGAGACATAATCTGATACATTTTCTGGCAAAATAAACATTCATTCACCATTACCCCACGTTTTGATTGGCATTATTATACATTTTAAATCAGATGTAAATTTCCACACTGATATCAGGGACGATAACTGTGTTTCCTTAAAATATTAACGGACATTACTATTTATCCTCTGTATTTATTTTTCGATGTGCAATGATCAAACTTTATAATCAGTCGAAAATATTATTTTCTCAGGTAGCGGGCGCTCGTAATTTTTAGAACTGGTGGAATAGTGACACAATTGATCTGATGCCAGGTCCTCGCCACATCACAATCACTTGGCCCCCTCCCAAAAGCAGTAGGATCAGTAATAATCTTACTACTTTTATAATGGGCAATAACCCAGTTCAACTGACCAGGTAACAAAAAAGCCAAAGATAAAAACGCGTACTTGAGAGCCAAACCAGGCAAATCGTGATTCCTATAAGGAGGAACCCCTACCGTTAAATTACGCCGTCGCGTTCGCCCAACCACCACCCATGAGTGGGCATGTATCTTTCACACATTACATGTGAGTGGGCATGTATCTTTCACACATTACATGTGAGTGGGCATGTATCTTTCACACATTACATGCGAGTGGGCATGTACCTTTAACACATTACATGTGAGTGGGCATGTACCTTTAACACATTACATGCGAGTGTGCATGTACCTTTAACACATTACATGCGAGTGGGCATGTACCTTTAACACATTACATGCGAGTGTGCATGTACCTTTAACACATTACATTCGAGTGGGCATGTACCTTTAACACATTACATGTGAGTGGGCATGTACCTTTAACACATTACATGCGAGTGGGCATGTACCTTTAACACATTACATGTGAGTGGGCATGTACCTTTAACACATTACATGCGAGTGTGCATGTACCTTTAACACATTACATGCGAGTGGGCATGTACCTTGAACACATTACATGCAGAATACACATTTACGGGTACGAATTTTTTTAAATATTTTATTTTTATTTTTGTTATTTCTCAATGAAAGTATATGTTACGACCACTCATTTGAACTGTCTAAGTCACAACATATACTTCTAAGCACATTAAAGAAAATATTTATGATTTTCCCCAATCAAAATGGCATATCCTCAGCATGAAATGGGTTAAATACTTTTCGGAACCTCTTTAATTCTGAAAAATCACCATAAATCATTTGATGGTGGGGGAAATATATTGTTGCTGATATTGATTTCACTAGCATTCCAACACAATATATCAGCAACATTGAAGAATGTACCCCTCAAAAAGTTTACCATCAGTCATTTGACCTTGATCTTGGGCACAGGGGCAGCATGACTGTGCCAAAGAATGAAAATATGGATGATGACTAATAAGTATATGAACTTTCAAGCCAAGCCGATTTACGCTTACAGAGATAGTAGCCTGGTAGATACCCGAAAACTTTAACGCAAATGTCGGATGGACGGACGAAGGTCAGTCACAATATAAGTCCGCTGTGGCATCGTCAGTAAATAAGAAGAGTTAACTATCAGATTTTGTTATTAAATACATGGGCTCATTCCTTTTGCCATGATAAATATGTGTAACAAACTTGGTTAAAATACATAACGTAGAACTTGAGTTATAGTGAGGACAACCCCACATATCGCTTTGATAGTAAACGAGGCAAAAGGGGGAGATAATCCATGTCTCAGGGTCAAATCAACAAGAGCTTCGCGGAGCAAGATGTCCCGCCTGGCGCAGTTTGATAGTACATAAGGAGTGGGTGGAAGGTGGGTGCAAGCGATGGGTAATTTAACGATCGGGGTTCATCCTTACCGGAATTCCGATTGGAGACCTGGTTTGGCCCTCACATACGTCTTTGGCATTTTGTATGTGACAGTTGAATCTGGTTATACCCCTTATGTGAGTATTACGATTATTCGTAATCCTATTTTAGGGGAAGGGGCCAAGTGACTTTGGTGTGGTATGGACCTGCCACCAGGTCCGGTTATTCTAATTTCAGGGCTGAATATATTGTTTCTCGATGTAAATATTTAGTTCCGATTTTGGAATTTTCCCCCCAATGCAGCAGGTTAAAACGGGATCGAACCCGTTTGCCCGGCCTTACATGACCTCAGCTGTTGATAGGCCGTTAAACACCAATAAACAAAACAAACAAACAAACATAAGGAGCTTGTAATAACCTTGGGGTTCGTGAGTACCATGGGCTTTCTGTAGAATGATGTGAGAAGTTGTTAAAGATATACCTATAAAATTCCATTGAGGGAAAGAGAAGTTATAATGAAGTGTAAAGTTTTTGAAACAAAACAATTTCTAAGTCCTTGATCTTGGGGTTAGCGGGCACCATATGCTTCCTGTAGAATGATGCAGGATGATGTTACACATTTACCAATGAAATATAAACATTCCATCAATGGAAACAGAATTTATTGTTAATTTTTGTGATGGACAGACGGACAGACGGACGAACAAGACAACTTTTGCACCCTTTTCTGGCTTTCTGTAGAATCATGCCGGATGTTGCTATAGCTTACACCTAAGAAGTATTAAAGCACTCCATCAAGGGAAACAGAAGTTGTAATAAATTAAACCGAGCGTTAAGTTTTCCAAACCCGGAATTTTCTAAGCCCATGACCTTGACCTTTGGGGTTAGTGGGCACCACAGGCTTTCTGTAAAATGATGCGGGATGTTGTTTAACATGCATGTATGGAATATTAAAGCATTCCATTGAGGGAAACAGAAGTTACAACAAATTAACCTGAGAATTAAGTTTTAGAAATATAGCCAAACGCAAAAACTTAACGTTGAATGCATGTGAAAAATAGGTTAATGAACCATGAAAACTAGGCCAAGGTCACATGGGTTCCATCTGTGTGAGATGGTTACACCACAATGTTGATGCATACCAAGTTTGGAGGTCGTAGGACTTATAGTTTTCCGGAAACTGAGCTAAAAGCAAAAACTTAATGTTGAATGCATGTGAAATGTAGGTCAATAAACCATGAAAACTAGGTCAATGTCACATGGGCTCCCTCTGTGTGAGATGGTTACTCTGTGTGAGATAGTTGATGTATACCGAAGCATTCCATCAAGGGAAACAGAAGTTGTAATAAATTAAACCGAGCGTTAAGTTTTCCAAACCTGGAAGTCAGTGACCTTGACCTTTGGGGCTAGTGGGCACCATGGGCTTTCTATAGAATGATGCGGGATGTTGTTACAAATGCATGTATGGAATATTAAAACATTCCATTGAGGGAAACAGAAGTTACAATGAATTAACCGGAGCATTAATTTTAGAAACAGAGCTAAGCGCAAAAACTTAACGTTGAAAGTAGGTAAATGAACCATGAAAACTAGGTCAAGGTCACATGGGCTCCTCTGTGTGAGATGGTTACACCACAGTGTTGATGTATACCAAGTATGGAGGTCGTAGGTCGTAGTTTTTCTGGAAACTGAGCTAAACACAAAAAGTTAACGTGAAATATTGACGACGCCGCCAACGGAAAAGCTATGCCTGTCCCGCTTCTGCTAAAGGAGGCGAGACAAAAATAGAAATTCACTTTGTGCATCTACACACCCTAAAGAAGCTACATACCAAGCATCAAGCCTCCAGCTATTACGGTTTAGAAGTTTTACAAGCAACAAGGCAATATGGTGAAATGGAGGAGATAATCCATGACCCGGGGGTCAAATGAAAAATCGAAATAAACTTTGCGCATCTACTCATCATAATGAAGCTATATACAAAGTTTATGAGTTGCAAGGCAAAATTGGGAAATTCTAAGTTGAAAAGGGGGAGATAAGCCATGATCCGGAGGTCGAATCAAAAATCAAAATGAACTATGCGCATCTACTCATCATAAGGAAGCTACATACCAAGTTTCAGGTGTGAAGCTATTAGGGATTAAATGTATGGTTTAAAAGATTTACGTGTTACATATTTTTCTTTAAACGGGCATAAAAAACTGAACAAGTTATTTAATATCATAGCATGTGATAAATTTGCCAGTGTATGCAATTTTACGCCATATTACATATGAACATTTCCAAAATTGATTCTGAAAATTTTGTAAGTGAATAATGGCGAGAGTTGACAAAATATTCAGAGCACATGAAACTTTTGTTAAAATATCAGAAAATATATTGGCAATCGGTGAAATATTAACCATATCGGAGAAATACTGCAAAATACTGACAACATTGGAGAAATATACACATGCGATACAGCCAAAAAACCTCATACACTGGTCGATACAGTTGACCAGAGCTCCAGATAAGTATTGTATCTAAAGAGTATTATACCCCAGATTTCAATGCGTATTTTACTTGTACAAATGTATTATTGATTTTCTTCAAATGATAAAACAAATTTAACAATTCACTTATTTGAGCAGAAAAAGAAAACAATGTTTGCTTCTGCAGCTCAACTAAGAATTTTTTTTACATAGCTTTATTACATTATTTTCACTACTCAATTTGAAAATCAATGCGTATTTTCACATGGCTGTGAGTATTTTGTACTCCCACTTTTGAAAATCAATGCGTATTCTGCTAAAACTAGTGCGCAAAATACGCCAATGCACAACTTATCTGGAGCTCTGGTTGACCTCGAGTTACCTTGGCAACGGTTGTGTTGGTCGACGATCTGGTCGCGAACGAAGGCAATGAGAATGAAGGCAATACAGGCGAGAAACAACAGTGCGCATATCGTCAATAAATACTTTTCTCTCGCGGTCCATCTTCGTCGACAAAACTTTGAGTATGAGCTCGCCGAAGATTCAATCCCCACTTCCTCGTCGGCGCCATTGATTTTCAAATGTTCGCCATTTTTGTTTATCAACGTCTTGTCACCACCGGTTACATAATGGTCGGGTTGGTGATGACCTGCATCACCGTTACATTCCAAGCTCAAGGTAGGCTGGTATGTGCGACTAGATTTTGCCGACATTTTTATCGCCATTTACGATTACACAATTTATAAATATTAACCACATAAACAAGTAGCACCGGTGTATAAAATATGAAATGAGTAGCGTGTACTATACATTGTTGCGTTAAACACGTCATATACAGTTAATGCATCTAAATGAAGAAGCTAACAAAATCTCATACATGTGGTAAAAATAAATTGCCAAGTATATCTGCCCGCTAATAATTCTCAATAACAAATACCACTCAAATTTGTAATACCACAAAATAATACCACAGGCCTGTCAATCAATATTTACAAGTACCATTAATTGTTAAGTAGCTTCTAAACGGCTATGTCAAGTTTAAATTCCTTTTTAAACAGTTTGTTTCATCCTATTACGCCTAAAATACAATATTCCTTCCCAAGTTTGATACTGGCTGTAGCTTACAATGTCACCTGATCCTTCAGCAATATTTCAATTCCACTGTACGAATTTATACTTATTGATTCAGTCACCATCCAAATCTTATTCCTCTGATGTTGTAACTTATGTAACACATTTAGAACACAAACTATGTTGCCAACTCATTGTCAACCACAACACAATAGTAGTGCATTCCTCCAAATTATAAATTACTCCAAATATAGTCAAATTTCAAAGAGCCGTCAATATCCAGCCTGATGCACAGAATACATTAAGGAATTATTCTCTCCGACTAAAACCTGTTTAATACACCTGCTATTTGAGAGGTTTCTGGAACCGATCTGAACTCCACTGAATTGAATTCTGTTTGAGCAATCGTCATGCCTGTGATTGGCACTCATTATGTTTCCCGCTCTAATCTCTGAGGTAATTCAGTTTCTGCAAATAAACAGAGATACAATGACCGCTATACATGTCGCCTTAAACGTGGCTGTGACTAGCGAAATGGGGCTTATGTGAATTGTGACCAATATAGATCCTGATCAGGCAGCACACTCCTGTAGCCAGATAACAAGCTATATTGCTTGCTAGAAGCATGGCAGGCATTTTCTTGATGGAATGGCAAAGAGCGCAGATCTTGATCTACACTGGTTGCAAACCCATAAGCCCCATTTCTCCAGTCACAGCCACAAATACATGAATGGCTACGATAAAAGGGGCTTAATGCCGAGTTCAATCCAGCTCTTCAAAATAGGGAGAAGTTCTGGTTACAAATTTGAAACAAGAGTGCCGTAAGTCACAAAATACGCCTGTCGAAGATGGGCCAGACAGCGAAGATGCAGAAATGTGAAGCTGTCACCAAGGCAAGAAACATTGATGAGAATTTGAAAATCTATAGCATTATTTCTCCTCTTGTTGTGATAAACAGGTATACTAACTAGAAATGGACGCTTGTCGACAAGCGCATGTGTATCCCCCTCCCCAGATACATAAGTAGTTTGAAAAAAGGGTGTTCGAGTTATGCTCCGGAGACAAAATCAGTGCGCGGAAAAACAAAGGGAGATAACTAAAAAATTAGCAATGCAAGAGTCATTCTTGCGTGACAAACCTTTAGGGTCGTGGTCTATGCATGTCTGAAGTTTCATGAAAATATTCCAAAGGGTGTTCTAGTTATGCTCCGGACACGAAATCAGTGCATGAAACAACAAAGGGAGATAACTAAGAAATTAACAACGCAAGAGTTGTCATCCTTGCGCGTGACACACCTTTGGGTCGTCTTCTATGCATGTGTGAAGTTTAATAAAAAATATTCCAAAGGGTGTCGAGTTATGCTCCGGACACGAAATCAGTGCATGAAACAACAAAGGGAGATAAATAAAAAAAAACTAGAAATGGACGCTTGTCGACAAGCGCATGTGTATCCCCCTCCCCAGATACACAAGTAGTTTGAAAAAAGGGTGTTCGAGTTATGCTACGGAGACAAAATCAGTGACGGAAAAACAAAGGGAGATAACTAAAGAATTAGTGATGCAAGAGTTGTCATTCTTGCAGGACACACCTTTAGGGTCGTGGTCTATGCATGTGTGAAGTTTCATGAAAATATTCCAAAGGGTGTTCGAGTTATGCTCCAGACACGAAATCAGTGCACGAAACAACAAAGGGAGATAACTAAGAAATTAACGACGCAAGAGTTGTCATTCTTACGTGCGACACACCTTTGGGTCGTCTTCTATGCATGTGTGAAGTTTAATAAACTAGAAAATGTGTTCATAGAACACGGATGTCCCACATATCGCTTTGATAATAAATGAGGCCAAATTGCAAGTCAAAATTTTCTTTTACCTGAGCGTTAAAGTTTTTGAAGCACCAAGTATGTGACCTTGACCCTGGGCTTGGCGGGGGCAGGACAAACGTGGATTTGGCACAGGGCGGTAGAGGACCATTAGAGCAATGCATATATGAAATATGAAGCTGATCCGTGAAAGAAAACAGAAATTATAAGATATTTACCTGAGCGTTAAAGTTTTTGAAGCACTAAGTATATGATGTTAACCCTGGGCTTGGCGGGGGCGGGACGAACGTGGATTTGGCACAGGGCGGTAGAGGACCATTAGAGCAACGCATATATGAAATATGAAGTTGATCCGTGAATGGAAAGAAAAATTATAAGATATTTACCGGAGCATTAAAGTTTTTGAAGCACCAAGTATGTGACCTTGACCCTCGGATTGGCGGGGGCAGGACGAACGTGGATTTAGCACAGGGCGGTAGAGGACCATTAGAGCAATGCGTATATGAAATATGAAGATGATCCATGAAAGAAAACAGAAATTATAAGATATTTACCCGAGCGTTAAAGTTTTTGAAGCACTAAGTATGTGACCTTGACCCTGGGCTTGGCGGGGGCAGGACGAACGTGGATTTGGCACAGGGCGGTAGACGACCATTAGAGCAACGCGTATATGAAATATGAAGTTGATCCGTGAATGGAAATAAAAATTATAAGATATTTACCTGAGCGTTAAAGTTTTTGAAGCACTAAGTATGTGACCTTGACCCTGGGCTTGGCGGGGGCAGGACGAACGTGGATTTGGCACAGGGCGGTAGACGACCATTAGAGCAACGCGTATATGAAATAGAAGTTGATCCGTGAATGGAAATAAAAATAAAAAAATTATAAGATATTTACCTGAGCGTTAAAGTTTTTGAAGCACCAAGTATGTGACCTTGACCCTGGGATTGGTGGGGCAGGACGAACGTGGATTTGGCACAGGGCGGTAGAGGACCATTAGAGCAATGCGTATATGAAATATGAAGATGATCCATGATCCATGAAAGAAAACAGAAAGTATAAGATATTTACCCAAGCGTTAATGTTTTTGAAGCACTAAGTATGTGACCTTGACCCAGGGCTTGACGGGGGCAGAACGAACAACGTGGATTTGGCACAGGGCGGTAGAGGACCATTAGAGAGCAATACGTATATGCGTGTTCGAGTTATGCTCTGGATACAAAATCAGAGCACGAAACAACAAAGGGAGATAAGTAAACAAGAATTCCGCGGAATCAGATGCCTCGCCTTGTCCCGCCTTGACCTCGAGCCTGGGCCCGAAAGCAATTTTCACTGGCCCGAACATATTATACAATTATTGACTAGTGAACCATAGAATATCAGATTATATTCTATGGCTCACTAGTCAATAATTGTTTTATTATATGATAATAGTCTGTATATAGCACTTACGACCTTATGCTACTAGACAAAAATTGAAAAAGAATTTGAAGAAAAAAGAAAAAAAAAAATGGAAAAAAAGTTTAAAAATTAAAAATAATAATGCTTGCTACTGTAGCTCAGAATTTTTTTTAATAGTCCTATATTTATCTACATATATCTGCACAGGTCCACATAATGCCACAATATTTTCAACACAGTTTACGGAAATGTAATATAATCATTTACCTGTATAAATTACCTGTAAGTGGTCAGTGGTCAGTTGCACATGCTAGCACATGCACAGGTGAATAGTCTGTATATAGCACTTACGACCTTATGCTACTGGACAAAAATTGAAAAATAATTTGAAAAAAAAAATGAAAAAAAAAAAATGGAAAAAAAAAGTTTAAAAATAATAATGCTTGCTACTGGAGTCCAGATTTTTTTTCCAGTCAAATTGAAAAATAATTTGAAAAAAAAAATTGAAAAAAAATAATGAAAAAAAAAAAAAAAAAGGACAAAAAAAAGTTTAAAAATAATAATGCTTGCTATTGGAGACCAGATTTTTTTTTAATAGTCCTATATTTATCTACATATATCTGCAGAGGTCCACATAATGCCACAATATTTTCAACACAGTACCCAATGTAGTGATTTACCTGTATAAATTACCTGGTCAGCAGTGGTCAAGCACTGGACATCTGCACATGCTAGCCCATGCTTAGCACATGGTTCTCCCAGTTTCTATTGTTCTCTCTACAGGTAAGGTGTACAGAGTACACGAGAAAAGGTATACAGAGCAGACGAGAAAACAGGTCTTCATGCATTATTGTCCAGTTTGTAGAGTGCGCAAAACAAAAAAGGGAGATAACTGAAAAATTAGCTACGCAAGAGTTGTCATTCTTGTGCGCGACACACCTCCGGGTCATGGTCTATGCATGTGTCAAGTTTCATGAAAATATTCCAAAGGGTGGTCGAGTTATGCTCCGGACAGGAAATCAGTGAGCGAAAACAAAAAAGGGAGATAACTAAAAAATTAGCTATGCAAGAGTTGTCATTCTTGTGCACACGACACACCTTCGGTTCGTGGTCTAATTGAATGTGTTAAGTTTCATAAAAATATTCCGGGAAAGGGTGGTCGAGTTATGGTCAATCAGTGCGCGAAACAAAAAAGGGAGATAACTAAAAAATTAGCTATGCAAGAGTTGTCATTCTTGTGCGCGATACACCTTCGGGTCGTGGTCTATGCATGTGTGAAGTTTCATGAAAATATTCGAAAGGGTGGTGGAGTTATGCTCCGGACACGAAATCAGTGCGAGAAACAAAAAAGGGAGATAACTCAAAAATTAGCTATGCAAGAGTTGTCATTCTTGTGCGCGACACACCTTCGGGTCGTGGTCTATGCATGTGTGAAGTTTCATGAAAATATTCCAAAGGGTGTTCGAGTTATGCTCCGGACAAGAAGTGTCTGCGGCGGACGCGGACGCGGCGCGCTGTCAAATCCATAGTATCCCCCGACGGAGTCCGGGGGATACAATAAACGATGCAAGAGTTGTCATTCTTGCGCGCGACACACCTTTGGGTCGTGGTCTATGCATGTGAGAGGTTTAATGAAAATATTCCAAAGGGTGTTCGAGTTATGCTCCGGACACGAAATCAGTGCATGAAACAACAAAAGGAGATAAGTAAACAAGAATTCCGCGGAATCAAATGCCTCGCCTTGTCCCGCCTTGACCTCGAGCCTGGGCCCGAAAGCAATTTTCACTGGCCCGAACATATTATACAATTATTGACTAGTGAGCCATAGAATATCAGATTATATTCTATGGCTCACTAGTCAATAATTGTTTTATTATATGATAATAGTTTGAATCGTATATAGCACTTACGACCTTATGCTACTAGACAACAAGAAACGAGGCAAAGCCACGAAGGCCAGGTTTTTTCCAAGCATGGACACTTGGATAACATAATTATACCCACTTTTTGTAGACTAGATGGCCGTGGCCTGCATGTCGCGCCTTGGAGCGAGGCATGGACACTAAAAAAATAGATATAGTAGATGGAAAAACTTTAACAAAAAAACTTTAACCGGACACACAGACGTACGGACGGATGGACGGACGGACGTATCACGCTTTCCGAAAGCGGGTGCGACAATGATGATAAACACCCATGTGAAGTATCAAGGTAATGGATGAAGCAGTTGCAGAGATATAGTACACGAAAAAACTTTAACAAAAGAATTCAAAGTAATTTGACCTTGACATAGGGCACAGGATCGCGCTTTCCGCAAGCAGGTGCGACAATGATGATAAACACCCCAGTGAAGTAAATCATCCCCCCGGTATTGATGAAGCAAGTTTGGCGAATATATACACAAAAAACGGTTTAAACAAAAATTTCAAGGTAATTTTGACCTTGACAAAGGGCAGATCGCGCTTTTTCCAAAAGCAGTGCGCAATGATGATAAAACCCCACAGGTGAAGTATCAAGGTATTGGGGAAAAAAGCAGTTGGCAAGAGCTATGTACGACAAAAAACTTTTAACAATTCAAAGTAAATTTTGACCTTGACCATTGGGCCACAAGCCCACGGTTTGGGGGTTAGGGGGGGGGGGGGAAGTTGAAAATTATGGATGATGGAGGGTAAACACCCATGTGACAAGGTAATTGGGTGAAGCAGTTTGCAGAAAGATAACAGTGCATGAAAACAGTTTGCAGATATGGTACCGAAAAAAATTTAACCGATTTCAAATAATGACCTTGACATGGGCACAGGATCGCGCTTTTCCGCAAGCATGTGACAATGATGATAAACCACCCAATGTGAATTGGGTTCAAGGGAGGGTGAAGCAGTTGCAGAGATATAGTACACGAAAAAACTTTAACAAAAAAAAGAAAAAAATTCAAGTTAATGACCTTTGAAACAGGTTGGGCACAGCCACACGGTTGGGGGTTAAGCAATGAAAATATGAATGACCCTTGATACCACATTGTGAGGTTTCAAGTATGTGAAGCAGGTAAGCAGAGATACAGTGCATGAAAACGTTTTGCAGAGATATAGTACACGAAAAAAAATTTAACAAAAAAATTCAAAGTAATTTGACATTGACATTGGGCACAGGATTGCGCTTTCCGCAAGCAGTGTGACAATGATGATACACCCATGTGAAGTATCAAGGTATTGGTGAAGCAGTTGCAGAGATATAGTACACGAAAAAACTTTAACAAAAAATTCAAAGTAATTTGAACTTGACATTGGGCACAGGATCGCGCTTTCCGCAAGCAGGTGCGACAATGATGATAAAACCCACCCCTAGTGAAGTATTTCAAGTTCTTGATGTGGAGCCAGTTGCAGGAAGATATAGTACACGAGATAAAAAACTTTAACATTCAAAGTAATTGACCAATTGACATTGGGCACAGGATCGCGCTTTCCGCAAGCAGGTGTGCGACATGATGATAAACACATGTGAAGTATTCAAGGTATTGGGTTTGAAGCAAGATTGCAGAGATCAATAGTGAACACGATAACTTTAACAAAAAAATTCAAAGTAATTTGACCTTGACATTGCGCAAGGATCGCGCTTTCCGCAAGTTAGGTGCGTTTAACAATGAATGATTACACCCATGTGAAGTATCAAGTCTTGGGTGTAGCAGTTGCAGAGATATAGTACACGAAAAAACTTTAACAAAAAAATTCAAAGTAATTTGACCTTGACATTGGGCACAGGGGCCGCACGGTTGGGGGTTAGAATGAAAATATGGATGATGATAAACACCCATGTGAAGTTTCAAGGTAATGGGCGAAGCAGTTGCAGAGATATAGTATAACGAAAAAGTTATAACCAAAAACTTTAACCAGACGTACGTTAAAAAGTTAACGTTGAAAATGGCTAAGTCAATTACGTAGAAATAATAGGTGAAGGTAAAGAAATGGTCACATGTTGGATAGTTGTATGTGGTAGGCACCCCTTGGTTATGAAGCTGTGAAAGTTTGGTGGTCCTAGGTGGTACAGTACCAAAGAAATGGACTTAAACACGAAAACTTAACATTGCAAACGCGAAAACTTAACATTGAAAATGGCTAAGTCGACTGCGCGGAAAAAATGGGTGAAGTTAAAAAAAACAAAAAAAAAAAAAACATGTTGGATAGTGATATGTGGTGGGTACCCCTTGATTATGAAGCAAGCTGTGAAAGTTTGGTGGTCCTAGGTGGTACAGTACCAAAGAAATGGACTTAAACACGAAAACTTAACATTGTAAACGCGAAAACTTAACATTGAAAATGGCTAAGTCGACTACGCGGAAAAAATGGGTCAAGTTAAAAAAAAAGTAACATGTTGGATAGTGATATGTGATGGGCACCCCTTGATTATGAAGCTGTGAAAGTTTGGTGGTCCTAGGTGGTACAGTAACAAAGAAATGGACTCAAACACGAAAACTTAACATTGATTGTGGACGCCGATGCCCGCCCGCCCGCCCGCCCGCCCGGCTTTCGCCAATCCAATAGCCTGGATTTTTTTTTTAAAAAACCTGGCTAAAAAGGGAGATAACTAAAAAATGGAAAATTATTACTAATTTTAGTTTTTATTATTCATACCCACCTGAATGGTTGCAAACTATTAGGTTGCTATGAAATCGTCCTAATAATAAAAATCTGCCTACTCTAATCACTCAATAAACAAACCATAGACCATTCCGCTATACATACACACAGCCAGTTGGCTAGTCCGCTATTTAGACCCCTGCTATTATTGTTAGGTATCCAGCTTCAAGTAGTTACTCATTTCCATCAGGAAATAACACTGCTAGTAGAAAAACAGACAGAAGTAACTTAAGTAGAGAGAAGATGAAACCATCAAGCGGGGAACGGGAGGAGGGACTACTTTACCATTCAGGTGAGTATGAATAATAAAAACTAAAATTAGTAATAATTTTCCATTTTTATGTCTTCAAACTAACCTGAATGGTTGCAAAGAATTTGTAGTGATGGTGGGAGGTATTCTCACTACTCATCCTCGACCGGAATGGTAAGGCAGATTTTAAAACCCTCGAAACAGACAAAAATATTTGGCCCTAGGTACAAACTTGGGTGTTACCTATATAGTAATAACATGGTCTCACCCTAGAATCATAGGGGCGCCCAATCCGCGCCCCCCCCCCTTTTTCTACGATAGTAGATGAGAGGTTGATAAAGACAAGCACCACCACGCTAGTCTCGTAGACTGACTCATAGACTTCAACCTGCTATACTTGGTTAGCACGCCGGAGAATACTCATGGCATAGCTGCTGCTAACAGACGAAGCCCTGGCGAATGTCGGCGCCTGGCACTTCACATGCCATAGCTGAACTGAGATATACTCAAAATCTTAACATTGTCTCATGACACATGACTCGTCCATATCGAGAACACAGTATAAAAACGCACTAAGCACTAAGGTCATCCTAACAAGCAAGTGCTGAGGCGTCAAACTGGCCCTAAAGCCAGACCAAAACCTATACATATAAACCCATGTATGGTAGACAAAGAGAATAAAATCATTAAACCAACGTGAAACACTATCCTTTTGCAACACCACTGCTACAAACTAGATAGGTAGCCTCGCCCTAATCGAAACATGTACAAAACAATGCCTCCTGGGCCAGAGTGATGAACCGTAAGAACCATAGATCACCACAGATCCCCGTTCATCAACAAATGCAAGTGAAGCTCATCGAGCGGTGAGCCACACTTACCAACCCCCAGGACTCCACTGGAACTGCAAAGACAAAACCCGAATAATCGGGTAATCAGAAAAAATCGCAGCCTATCGCGAACAGGTAGATCCAAACAGCCTTCTAGACTTGATGCTACCGGCTGATAAACCCACAACTGCACCCGCTGCTACTAACGGACCCAGTTGCAGCACAACTCCCAGAGCTGTCAACCCCATGTCGGTCACATGAGGAAGATGGAGAGAAAAGGGGGCTTTTTTCCGGAACACCACATATGTTTTCCGGAAAACAAATCAGTACTCACTTATATGCATAAATAACTTTAGAGCCTTGGCCCTAGTTTCGGCCACCAAGACCAACCGAAAAATACAATAACACTGCTTGCAAGACGCAAAATCATCACCGCGCTTTGACAGGACCAAATTGGGCCATGTCTCGCTGTAATCATTGATGAACAGAAGTGTTCTCCTAACTTCTTCCGATAAAAAATCCCCAAATTCGTTGGCTGCACGCTTGAAAGCAGACATTATATGAATTTACGTGATGAATAAATCAATATCGCTGAGCGCTTGAATAATCACATGGTAAGCGCCTCGGCGAGTATGATTACGGGTAAATAAAACAATAGGATTTATCGGCTGAATTGTGAAACAAAATAATTATTTCCAGATATACCCGCGCTGATTTTATTAAAAATCGTACTTTTAATAGTAATCCGTACTTACGTATTTCTAACGTATTTTCCGGAACAAATACGAAAAAATCGTAACAGTTGGCAGCTCTGCATCTCCTACCAGTGCAGAGAGCGATCATAGAAAGAAGTTGAGACTACACGCACCTCGTGCAGTTTGGGCCTAAACAACCCAGCTGCAGAACCACTTACTGTAGTAAAAGCTCAAGTAATGGCCCTATCTATCCAATGAAAGACAATGGATTGCGATACTTCCCGTTGGCCTAAAGTTGGTAAGAAGAAACTTTTACGGTCGGACCGGATGTCCTAAGTCTTCCGAACCTAATGCTTCACCGCACGGACTGGACAGAAAGTGCGATCCACTGCCGCTGACAGGCGTGACGGAGGGAGGCCCGGAACCACAACTGGTTCCAGCTCATGTGAGGAGGGATAAAGTATCTGAGGGATAAATCCCGGTTCATAGGAGAAACTAACCGAGTTCCTCCCACAGACAAACGCTGATCGACCAACAGAAAGCAAGGAACTAGCCTCTATGCTAAGCCGAAGCGAAGGCCAGAATAAAAAGAAACAAAAGAAACAAAAGAAAGTCACTTAATTCACCTATAGTGGGATTGAGCGGATCGACCGACTGACGATGGCCCCAATCCACCCAGGCTCTCCACTTAGCGTCAAACAACTTAGAGGTGGATGGACGCTGAGACTGAGCAAGAAACAAACTGAGCGATGACCTTGGCAGCGTCATCTGAAAATACTCCAGCGACTGAAGGCCCACCTGATAACCGCCAGGCATGAAGGTAAATCATACGCACATAGGAGTCTACCCCCCATGCTCAGACAGAAAAACCTGGCTGACCGGAAGACTATAGGCCGGACTGTCAGCAGGACCAAAGGCATAACGAACCAGCTCCTGGTTGGCCAACATGGGCCACCAGAGCGATCCGTGACTGAACGTCGCGAATCTTCCGTAAGAATAGGAGCAGCATCACGAACGGTGGAAACGCGTACCCGTCCTGACTGATCCAAGACAAGGACAAGCGTCCACTGCCAAAGCCTGATGGTAGGGCACCGGAGACACAAACAGTGGCAACTGATGGTTGAGCCTTGCCGCAACAAAACCACAAATGGATACCCCCATCCGGACAAGATCGCACTGGACACCGACGGATGCAGAGGCCATTCCGTCAGAACCGGAGATGACCGCAGAAAGCATAACCACCTGCCCGTGCATAACAGAATCCGCCGCTGTCAACCCCCAACCCCCGGAACACTGCCAAAAGCTGTAACAAGTTGATGTGTCCCTGAGTTTCCTGCACTGACCACCAACCCGAAAAACACCGATGTAGGGGCTCCAGATGAGCCCCCCAGCCTTCTCACGACTTGTCTGTGGACAGAAAGCGAGTAGGAGGAGGTAACACCATGGGAACTCCCTGTAGGAACCAGACCTCCATTGCCCACCATCTGATACAACGTAGGAAGATGGAGAACATAGGCAGAGACCGATCCCAAGGATCGCGGTGCGGCCTCCATAGCCCTAGTAAGTAATACTGGAGGTAGCAGACGTAACCTACCCAGCACCACATACCCCGCAACTGCACCCAGAATGTCCAGGAGTGCAGAAATTTCCTAGCTGACAGAGAAACTCTGACCAGTACCCGGAAAACTAGGTCAAGATGCCACAACGGTACTCCGATGACTGATCGATCGGTCAAGAAGTTCATTCCCACCTAAGAGAAATCCTGTGTGGGAACCAACTACGAGTACTCTAGATAGGTAAAAGAGAGACCTAGATGAGTAACAAACCCCATACCACCGCCAGATTCCGTATTAGTGAACGAACGCACTAACGGTGAAAGAACCAGTCGTCCAGATACTGGAGCAGAGAGACCCCCAGCCGCCTGGCCTCCGCTGCCACCATCTCCATGAGAAGCGTAAACACGTGAGGGGCCGCCAAAAGACCGAACGGCAACACACGGACTAAAAGACACGATACTCGGAAACAAACCTAAACTTCCGAGAGCATCTGCGGATGGACACGTGGAAGTACGAGACCCACAGATCTATGGAACCGGCCCAGTCTCCCGGGCAAATGGCGCTCCGACCACGTCCCGAACTTCCTGTATAGCACTATACTACAAGATAGAGAGGCTATACTTGAACCCTTGAAAATACCCCCGTCCGGGGAAACGACCCCACAGGAGGTTGAAAAGACGGAGCAGCAGGTGGGACCGTCGGTACCGTAGCTGCCCTTTGGCCGTACGTTCGCATAATTGTCAGAGGTCAAAAGAGCCGAACGGAGCAAAAACTTAAGCAGGACCGTTCAAGAATGACGAGCCGGATAGCACTGCGTCTCACCTGGACAAGAGCATGTCCATAGAGACCTCCAAAGATATGTTGACAACAGGCTTGGCGGCACTGACCGCCGACTGAAGCACTGCGTCCAGAGACGAAGAATCATCGAGAAAGGGAGATCTCAAAAACCACGCCGCATAGAGGGGCATGTAGAACTTAGACCCCAGTGTGGCGATCAAAGTTTTGGGCATTTGGAACCCCGCAGTGGCCAAATCCTACCAAACGCTCTCTCAAACTACGTAGCAAGAAACCCTACTGTAGGAGAGACCTCGGCAACTCCGGCATCTCCACCACCGAATCAGCCTCATACAAGGCATGAACCTCGGCGGTGGTGACGGCAGAAGCGGAAACACATCTGCAGGCAGCAGTGTAAACTGCATTCAGAACAACCCAGAAGGATGGAGGAGGCGAAACAAACTCATCCTCCACCGCAGATTCATGAACAAAGCTGCCCTCTGCTGAGGCGCCGTCTAGGACCGCGGGAACTGTACAGTGATCCAGAATGTACCCTTACTCAGGAATACCCTTCACTAGCGAAATGGTATGAGCAACAGGAACCGAATAGCCGTCTCCAACAGCCATCCGAGGAAGTAGCCACACGGGAGGCTCCACTGGCAAAACCAACGGCTGTGACGGAGCCGACAAACCCACTAAGTTCTGGGACTTAGACAGGGCCTCCAGAATCTTAGCCAACTGAACCTTCATAACTCTATCGCGTGTCGAGTCCTTAATCTTGACGGGAAATTCGAACTCATATACACTCGAATAAAGGAGCAGGCCAGACCTGTACGGAGCCAAAGCACCATGGCGTCCATACCACCTCGACCGTCTCCTACGAGAACGGAAGATCTAGATCCCGAGGAGCCGGATACAAAAACAAAAATATGTTCACAGGATACGAACCCACGAACACACCGGTCATAGACTTGTTGCTACCCCGGTGCCTACCTGGTGCCCGGTGCCCGGTACACAATACCGGGCGCCTCTCCTGCGAGAGTTTGGGTCTGCTGTGACCGGGTGAATGTGATCAAGCACCGGCCGCAGCAACCCTGTGATAGGTAAAGCCCGCTGAAACCGGGTGATATAGGATCAAGAACCGGCCGCAGCAGCCCGGTTGCTAAGACGATCCCGACACCTATGACGCGATCGACACACCGATCTCCGGGAACACTAAGAACGTCTTTAGCTCTACTAGTAAGACCGTCGATGTACGTCTTGAAAGCAAATGTAAATGCTTTCATTTAACGACGGCACTGGCTCGATGAACTTGCATGTCGCAAGCGAATATTTAAGTCCCCATCCGATAGAACTAGGCTAGCACGAAGTTGTCTTGCCACCTATGCATGTTGTTAGCTTATATTTAACGGCGGCACTGGCCCTAAAAAAATGCACTGGCCCGGGGATCGAACCCGGGGCATCTAGCCCGGTCGACCGGTGAACTGCTCGGTGCCCGGTGGCTGGCCGAAACCCGGTGCCCGAAGGCTACCCAGTGCCCGGTGGTCGCCCGGCTCCCGGTGACCGATACCCGGTGCCCGGTGTCAGGTGACCGGCTCCCGGTGCCCGGTGCCCGGTGCCCGGTGCCCGGTGCCCGGTGCCCGGTGCCCGGTGCCCGGTGCCCGGTACCGGGCGCCTCTACTGTGAGAGGCTGGGTCCGCTTTGAACCGGGTGATATGGGATCAAGCACCGGCCGCAGCAACCCTGTGATAGGTAAAGCTCAATGAGAACCGGGAGATATAGGATCAAGAACCGGACCCAGCAGCCCGGTATCCCCTGCATGGATCACCGGCCTATCACCTGAGGAAAGTTACGAAGTCAGAGAACCCGACCGTACTTTCTCAACGTAACCCGACCCCCCCCGATGGGGGGATCCATCTGACGCACCCTCCGAAGCCTTACCTACCTCGGAAGGCACCACCGCTCCCAAGAGCTGGGACGCGGACACAGACTTCTTCGACCGTGAGGTATGGGACCTACGAGACCCAGCCTTGCCCCACGTCGTATTCGTCCAACGGGCGGACAAATCACACGGCCTCTCCTTGCAACACCCGCAACAGGCAATAGCACCTGTCCTTATGGGTGTCCCACGGAGAAGTCATGTGCCCACACGAAGCACGTGATTGCTGCATGCTAACAGGTATTGTACTACAAAATCCGATAGAAGACACCGCAAATACGCAACAAAAAAGTGTCACGGGAGCGAATCCACTAGGGGACGAACCCGTCAGGGTACGAATCGCGTACACGCGAACCGCGAAAATACGTGACACAGTGTAAAACACAGTGAAAAACCCCAAAAAACACAATGGAGAAATAAACACGCAACCCAATTGAGTGATAATAATATGTATTGAACAATATCCAATGACAAATAAGGCACAATACACGGCAGAAATTCAAAATTAGAACGAAATAATGGGAGATACAAAATATACCTGCACCTTGATAGCGTCCTAAAAATAATAGGAGGGGTCTAAATAGCGGACTAGCCAACTGGCTGTGTGTATAGCGGAATGGTCTATGGTTTGTTTATTGAGTGATTAGAGTAGGCAGATTTTTATTATTAGGACGATTTCATAGCAACCTAATAGTTTGCAACCATTCAGGTTAGTTTGAAGACATAAAAATTAGCTATGCAAGAGTTGTCATTCTTGTGCACGACACACCTTCGGGTCATGGTCTATGCATGTGTGAAGTTTCATGAAAATATTCCAAAGGGTGGTCGAGTTATGCTCAATCAGTGCGCGAAACAAAAAAGGGGGATAACTAAAAAATGAGCTATGCAAGAGTTGTCATTCTTGTGCGCGACACACCTTCGGGTCGTGTTCTATGCATGTGTGAAGTTTCATGAAAATATTCCAAAGGGTGGTCGAGTTATGCTCCGGACACGAAATCAGTGCGCGAAACAAACAAGAGCTGTAGGAGAACAGCATAGCTCGACTACGAGGGTTGTCAATGTACACATAGCTTGACAAAGAAGGTGGCTGCGGCCTGCATAAAAACCTTAACCAAGGTTGACTAAAAACATTAACCAAGGGAAACTAGAAATGTGGCCTGTCGGCACACGAATACCCCCACTGGCAGCCAAAGAAAACGAGGCATTTTTTATTATAAGCCATTTAGCCGAGCGTTAAGGTTTCAAACGCATCAAGTCTGTGACCTTGACCCTGGGCATAGTGTGATAATCCATGCATCGGTGTAGAAGATATAGAGCGGAAGGGAATTTCAATAGGGTTGACCTTTGACCTTCAACTATGACCTTGACCTTGGACGTAGGTGCGTGGTTATTGATCGAGACACACCTTCTCATCCTGAGAAACATTTGTGCCAAGGCATTTGATAATCCATGCATCGGTGTAGAAGATATAGAGCGGAAGGGAATTTCAATAGGTTTGACCTTCAACTGTGACCTTGACCTTGGACATAGGTGCGTGGTTATTGATTGCGACACACCTTCTCATCATGAGAAACATTTGTGCCAAGCCATTTGATAATCCATGCATCGGTGTAGAAGATATAGAGCGGAAGGGAATTTCAATAGGTTTGACCTTTGATCTTCAACTGTGACCTTGGACGTAGGTGCGTGGTTAGCAATTTGATAATCCATGCATCAGTGTAGAAGATATAGAGCGGAAGGGAATTTCAATAGGTTTGACCTTTGACCTTCAACTGTGACCTTGACCTTGGACGTAGGTGCGTGGTTATTGATCGCGACACACCTTCTCATCCTGAGAAACATTTGTGCCAAGCCATTTGATAATCCATGCATCGGTGTAGAAGACATAGAGTGGAAGGGAATTTCAATAGGTTTGACCTTTGACCTTCAACAGTGACCTTGACCTTGGACATAGGTGCGTGGTTATTGATCGCGACACACCTTCTCATCGTGAGAAACATTTGTGCCAAACCATTTGGGAATTTCAATATTTTTGACCTTTGACCTTCAACTGTGACCTTGACCTTGGATGTAGGTGCGTGGTTATTGATCGCGACACACCTTCTCATCCTGAAAAACATTTGTGCAAAAGCATTTGATAATCCATGCATCGGTGTAGAAGATATAGAGCGGAAAGGAATTCCAATAGGTTTGACCTTTGACCTTCAACTGTGACCTTGACCTTGGACGCAGGTGCGTGGTTTTCCAAGTATGGTTGCTGTAGGCCCAGGAGTATTCCATATACAAGCTTGAGTAAAAACCGTAACCAAGGGGAGATAACTAAGTAATCCAAGGATAAAAGTAGGTCAAGGTCAAATATAGGTCAGGGATTATTGATGTACATCACTAGAAGAAGTTGTCCAAGTATGGTTGATGTAGGCCCAGAAGTATTCCATATACAAGCTTGACTATAAACATTAACCAAGTAATAGAAGGTTAAATGTAGGTGAAGGTAAAATAAAGGTCAGGGGTTATTGATGTACATCCCTATGAGAAAAAGTTATCCCAGTATGGTGTCTGTATGCAGAATAGTATTCAATCTACAAGCTTGACTAAAAACGTTAACCAAGGTTGAGTAAAAACCTTAACCAAGGGGAATTAAGTAAGTAATTTAAGGTTAAATGTAGGTCAAGGTCAAATATAGGTCAGGGGTTGTTGATGTACATCACTAGGAGATGAAGTTGTCCAAGTATGGTTGGTGTAGGGCCATGAGTATTGCATCTACAAGCTTGACTAAAAACCTTAACCAAAGAGAATTAAGTAAGTAATTCAAGAGGAAATGTAGGTCCTGACCAAGGTTGACTAAAAAGCTTAACCAAGGGGAATTAAGTAAGTAATTCAAGAGGAAATGTAGGTCAAGGTCAAATATAGATCAGGGGTTATTGATGTGCATCATTAGGAGATGAAGTTGTCCAAGTATGGTGGGTGTAGGGCCAGTAGTATTGCATATACAAACTTGACTAAAAACCTTAACCAAGGTTGACTAAAAACCTTAATCAAGGGGAATTAACCAAGTAATTCAAGAGGAAATGTAGGTCAAGGTCAAATATAGATCAGGGGTTATTGATGTACATGACTAGGAGATGAAGTTGTCCAAGTATGGTGGGTGTAGGGCCAGTAGTATTCCATATACAAGCTTGACTAAAAACCTTAACCAAGGCGTGACGGTGACGCCGACGCCGACGCCGACGCCGACGCCGACGCCGGGGTGACAACATAAGCTCTACTTATTCTTCGAATAGTCGAGCTAAAAAGGGAGATAACTAAAAAATTAGCTATGCAAGAGTTGTCATTCTTGTGCGCGACACACCTTCGGGTCGTGGTCTATGCATGTGTGAAGTTTCATGAAAATATTCCAAAGGGTGTTCGAGTTATGCTCCAGACAAGAAGTGTCTGCGGCGGACGCGGACGCGACACGGTGTCAAATCCATAGTATCCCCCGACGAAGTACGGGGGATACAATTACCGGTAAGGTAGAGATGTGTGAAGTAGAAATTATATAGAATTGGATACAAAAATGTAGAAAACATGACTAAGTTAAAAAGGTGATATTTTTGTTAAAAAATATTTTTCAGCATAAAAACACCAAGGTGCACATCTTCAATATGTGTAGAAGACGTGTGTATAGTATGACCGAACGGTTTCAGGAGTTCTGTACACAAACTCTGTAGCCTATATAGAATTGAATACAACAAGAAACAAGGCAAAGCCACGAAGGCCAGGTTTTTTCCAAGCATAGACACTTGGATAACATAATTATACCCTAGACTAGATGGCCGTGGCCTGCATGTCGCGCCTTGGGGCGAGGCATGGACACTAAAAAAATAGATATAGTAGATGGAAAAACTTTAACGAAAAAACTTTAACGGACGTACGGACGGAAGGACGGACATATGCCAAAATGCCAACGATATCGCGCTTTCCGCAAGCGGGTGCGACAATGATGATAAACACCCATGTGAAGTATCAAGGTAATGGATGAAGCAGTTGCAGAGATATAGTACACGAAAAAACTTTAACAAAAGAATTCAAAGTAATTTGACCTTGACATTGCGCACAGGGGGCGCACGGTTGGGGGTAGAATGAAAATATGGATGATGATAAACACCCATGTGAAGTTTCAAGGTAATGGGTGAAGCAGTTGCAAAGATATAGTATAACGAAAAAGTTTTAAGCAAAAAACTTTAACCAGACGTACGTTAAAAAGTTAACGTTGAACGTTGAAAATGGCTAAGTCAATTACGTAGAAATAATAGGTGAAGGTAAAAAAATGGTCACATGTTGGATAGTTGTATGTGGTAGGCACTCCTTGGTTATGAAGCTGTGAAAGTTTGGTGGTCCTAGATGGTACAGTACCAAAGAAATGAACTTAAACACGAAAACTTAACATTGTAAACGCGAAAACTTAACATTGAAAATGGCTAAGTCGACTGCGCGGAAAAAAAGGGTCAAGTTAAAAAAAAGAGTAACATGTTGGATAGTGATATGTGGTGGGCACCCCTTGATTATGAAGCTGTGAAAGTTTGGTGGTCCTAGGTGGTACAGTAACAAAGAAATGGACTCAAACATGAAAACTTAACATTGATTGTGGACGCCGCCCGCCCGCCGCCCGCCCGCCGCCCGCCCGCCCGGCTTTCGCCAATCCAATAGCCTGGATTTTTTTAAAAAAAAAACCTGGCTAAAAATGTAGAAAAAATGGCTAAGTTAAAAAGGGGATAATTTTGGTAAAAAATATTTGTTTGGCATAAAAACACCAAGGTGCACATCTTCAATATGTGTAGAAGACGTGTGTATTATAAATTTCAGATTGATTGACTGAACGGTTTCAGAGGAGATGTGTACACAAACTATGTACCCTATATAGAATTGAATACAAAAATGTAAAAAAAATGGCTAAGTTAAAAAGGTGATATTTTTGTTCACAAATATTTTTTTCGGCATAAAAACATCAAGGTGCACATCTTCAATATGTGTAGAAGACGTGTGTATAGTTTAAGATCGATTGACTGAACTGTTTTAGAGGAGTAGTGTACACAACTCTGCACTTTTTCTGTCCGACGCACGCCTGCCGTTCGGTAAAACACAATACATATCATTTATTTAAAACGTTTGTATAAAAATTCTCCCTCGGCTCAGAATAAGAAGTGGTGCAATTTAGGGAGAGTAAATTGACTCCTGCACTGAGGTGGCTATCAGTGTAGGCCCTGATCAGACTGCATTTCCACCTACACTGTTCACTATTTTCAAGCTAAGGATACGCCATTATGTTTGCGCTTAGAAGTATATGTCGCGACCACCATTTGAACTGTCTCGTCGCGACGGTTTAAATGAGTGGTCACAACATTTCATTGAGAAATAACGAAAATAAAATATTAATAAATTTCCGAAATGAATTGGTTAACCCATTAAATGACCGACCCATCCACAGGTATCTAAATTTACAAACATGTTCCTTTATTTTCTTCATTTCTCAATGACAGTATGTTTTAACCACTCGTAAACAACCACCTCTCTGTATCAGCCACACTATTTTCTACAACTAAATTTCTAAAAATTTATCCTCCCTACAACAGCCACCTCTCTGTATCAGCCACAATATTTTCTACAACTAAATTCCAATATATTTAACCTCCCTACAACAGCCACCTCTCTGTATCAGCCACAATAATTTCTACAACTAAATTCCTATATATTTAACCTCCCTACAACAGTCACCTCTCTGTATCAGCCACAATAATTTCTACAACTAAATTCCTATATATTTAACCTCCCTACAAGAGCCACCTCTCTGTATCAGCCACAATATTTTCTACAACTAAATTCCTATATATTTAACCTCCATACAACAGCCACCTCTCTGTATCAGCCACAATATTTTCTACAACTAAATTCCTATATATTTAACCTCCTTACAACAGCCAGCTCTCTGTAACATCCACAATATTTTCTACAACTAAATTCCTATATATTTAACCTCCCTACAACAGCCACCTCTCTGTATCATCCACAATATTTTCTACAACTAAATTCCTACATATTTAACCTCCCTACAAGAGCCACCTCTCTGTATCAGCCACAATATTTTCTACAACTAAATTCCTCTATATTTAACCTCCCTACAACAGCCACATCTATGTATCAGCCACAATATTTTCTACAACTAAATTCCTATATATTTAACCTCCTTACAACAGCCACCTCTCTGTAACATCCACAATATTTTCTACAACTAAATTCCTCTGTAGTTAACCTCCCTACAACAGCCACCTCTCTGTATCAGCCACAATATTTTCTACAACTAAATTCCTATATATTTAACCTCCTTCCAACAGCCACCTCTCTATATCAGCCACAATATTTTCTACAACTAAATTCCTATATATTTTAACCTCCCTACAACAGCCACCTCTCTGTATCAGCCACAATATTTTCTACAGCTAAATTCCTATATATTTAACCTCCCTACAAGAGCCACCTCTTTGTAACATCCACAATATTTTTTTACAACTTAGAGATAAATTCCTATATGTTTAACCTCCCTACAACAGCCACCTCTCTGTAACAGTCAACATTTTACATCCAAATTGGATAAATTCAAATATATTTAACCTCCCTACAACAGCCACCTCTCTATAACAGTCAACATTTTATATTAAACTTGGGATAAATTCCGAGATATTTAATCTCCCTACAACACTCCTTACAATAGCCATTTTAGCGATTTTCCTTTTGTATACACATCATATTATATATACAGTAAAAAAGTCTTACAGGTTTGCGAGCTACACTATCAATATCCTTATTTTTTATCCGTCTGTGACAATTAATGCACAATTTATCCGGAATAGATACAATTAGCAGAGATATCAGACTGGCAATGCACTCTGATACAATATAATGTCAATATTGGCTAGCGTAGCGCACGAGTTGCTTTACTCCACTGACTGACCGAGTCAAGATAAATTATCCGTTATTCTGGATAATACGAAATGAACATGCACTCAGGAACAGATAAAACTGAAAGGGTCAGTGGAAAAAGGGAGTTAGCCCCCTTGTTCCACTGACCCCATCAAGTTGGTATGCGTATGAAGCAAAAGTCCACTTGTTGCTTTTCTGCTCATACGCAATGAACATGCACTCAGGAACAGATAAAACTGAAGGGGTCAGTGAAAAATGGGGCCTTAGCCGCCCTGTTCCACTGAACGCGTCACTTTAGTATGTGGCAAAAGTCCATTTGGGTTGAAAGGGTTAAATCTTAACTATAAGTTATTGCATATAATGGGCTTTATCAGTGTAATAGCACAGGGTATTAAAAATAATATTAAACTAGACAAGAGTGCCGAAGGTCCCTATATACGCCCGTTGAGGCAAGGCCAGTCAACAAGGGAGATAACTCACTGAAAACCAATAGGGTTCTTCATCTTGACGTGATAAACATGTATACTGAATTTGGTTACGATCTGTAAAGTAGAAAATCAGTTATTGCGTGGAGAAAGACACAGAGTAAGAAAAAATGGCCGCCAAGGGGAGATAAGTCATCGAAAAAATCAATAGGCTTCTTCGTCTTGCCGTGATAAACATGCATACCAAATTTGGTTACGAGCGGTGAAGTAGGATTTTAATTATTGTGTATACAAGGAAACAGAGTGCGAAAAATAAAATGGCCGCCAAGGGGAGACAAGTCATCGGAATTTTTAAAAAATCAATAGCCTTCTTCGTCTTGCCATGATAAACATGTATACCGATTTTGGTTACGAGCCTGTGAAGTAGGATTTTAATTATTGTGTAGACAAGGATACAGAGTGCGAAAAATGGCCGCCAAGGGGAGATAAGTGATCAGAAACTTTTGAAAATTAATAGGCTTCTTCGTCTTGCCGCGATAAACATGTATACCAAATTTGGTTACAATCCGTCAAGTAGGACTCTAGTTATTGCGTGGATAATCTATGCCCTCCCGCCCGTACAATATGAAAATATAATATGTCCCGTTTGTTCAAACGTGCACATATAAAAATGTGGCCTGTCGATGCACTTAGGGCCCCAATAGGTGATTTGAAAAACTCGTACAAAAACTTCCAAAAAAATAAACGGATGGACAGACGGACAGACAGTCAGACAAACGGACAGACAGGGTGAAACCTATAGGGTACTTCCGAATCCCAGCAGGGCCCTAACTTGTGTAATGAATATGTCTATTAATATCATGCTATCATGCTATATAATCAAAGCAGCTTCATTGTCTGATGCTGTAGTTATGCAATAAACAGAATCGAACATTTGTCAAGAACTCACGGTATTTATTGAACTTGTTTACTGATTTCATAAAAAACTTGGCCCATAAGGATACGATAATTTTTGTAAAAAAATCTAATTATTTTACTTATTTCTCCATGATAGTATATGTTGTTACCCCTCATTTGAACCACCATCTCGTCGAGACGGTTCAAACGAGTGGTAACAACATATAGTGACGAGACAGTTCAAATGAGTGGTAACAACATATACTTTCGAGATGAAATGGCGATTTTTTATCATAAAAGTTTCATACTACTATAATTGTATCCCGTCTTTAATAAATGCAATATTAAATCGTCACCGAGGTAGGAACCTCTATCTCTCTCACTCACAAATCCACTACGGTTCCACAATCATTGACAACGCTACTACCAAGCTTCACACTTAAATTGATTCGCCGTTCACAGACTTCCGAAAATTTTACGACCAAATCTCTCTGAATTCCCTGGTGTGTCTACAGACATTGACTACAATACAAGTAGGAGCATAATTGGACAATTTGATTCACAAATAAACCTATCTACATTTATCACAAGTGAGTTTCGGAAATGTAGTCAGACTAGAAAGTCATTTAACCGAGTCTTCAAACTTGTAGAATTCACGGGCGGGCACTAGTCACGCATTCAACCCATTTGTTTCTAATTTGCCTTACTTCTCAGCTAACTGCTGACCAGTATAGACACTTGTTTCACATATTGCAAGATTAAACCCCAATAAGTTACAAATTACAAGATTTGATGACTACCTGTTGGACAGGAAATGGAAAATCAATACTTGGATGGCAGACTACCTTATGAACCTGGCTAATAATAAGTATGTTATTGCTCACACATTGGATTTTTACGGAACTAAATGTTGCGGTGGCACTTGTATATCCAATAATACAAAATTCCAAACTGTGAACAATAACTTATACTTATTAAAGGGGCATATCAGGATTTAAAAAAAAATACTATAACAAGAGTGCCGCAAGTCACAAAATACGCCCGTCGAATATGGGCCAGACAGCGAAGATGCAGAAATGTGAAGCTGTCACCAAGGCAAGAAACATTAATGAGAATTTGAAAGTCTATAGCATTATTTCTTCATCTCGTTGTGCTAAACATGTATACTAATTTAGGCAGAGATAGAAAAGTAGAGTGTAAAGTAGAAATGATAGGGAATTGGATACAATAATGTAGAAAAAATGGCTAAGTTAAAAAGGTGATATTTTTTAATATTTTATCGGCATAAAAACACCAAGGTGCACATCTTCAATATGTGTAGAAGACGTGTGTATAGTTTCAGAACGATCGACTGAACGATTTCGGAGGAGTTATGTACACAAACTCTGTACCGTATATAGAATTGTATAGAAAAATGTAGAACAAGAGTTGTCAGAAGACAACGAAGCTCGCCTGTTGGCAGCCTTCACTCAAACTTGGCACAGTTGCATAAAAAACATGAATATTATATATAATTGACCTTGAAGGTGGGTCGTGGGTTTGCTATAGCATAATATAGCATATTAAGATGAATGCATGTATGAAATATCAATGCGCTCCCTGAAAACAGAAGTAAAACAAAATTTAACCCAACATTAAGTTTATGAACGCACTAAGTTAGTGATTTTCTACAGCATGATCGCTATTCACATGAGGAATGCATGTATGAATGTGCTGAGTTTGTGACCTTGGGGAATAGGGTGGGAGGGGGTGGGGTGGGTCATGCATTTGCTGTAGCACAATAGAGGATCATCAGATGAATGCATGTATGAAATATCAAAGCGTTCCCTGTAAAGAAACAGAAGTTAAACAACATTTACCCCAAAGTTAAGTTTATGAACATGCTAAGTTTGTGACCTTGACCTTGGAACAAGGGTTGGGTGGTGGGTTGTGGATTTGCTACAGCATGATAGAGGGTCATCTGAGGAATGCATGTATGAAATATCAAGGCGTTCCATGAAAGAAAACAGATGTTATAAGACATTTAAGTTTATGAATGTGCTAAGTTTGTGACCTTGACCTTGGGGAAAGGGGTGGGAGGTGGGTCATGGATTTGCTATAGTACGATAGAGTTTCATCAGATGAATGCATGTATGAAATATGAAGGTATTCCCTGCAAATAAACAGAAGTTACACAACATTTACCCCAACGTTAAGTTTATGAATGTGCTAAGGGTTGGGTGGTGGGTCGTGGATGTGCTACAGCATGATAGAGGGTCATCTGAGGAATGCATGTATGAAATATCAAGGCGTTCCATGAAAGGAAACAGATGGGTTAAGAAATTTACCCCAACGTTAAGTTTATGAATGTGCTAAGTTTGTGACCTTGACCTTGGGGTAAGGGTTGGGTGGTGGGTCATGGATTCGCTACAGCATGATAGAGGGTCATCTGAGGAATGCATGTATGAAATATCAAAGCGTTGCATGAAAGGAAACAGATGTTATAATAAATTTACCCCATGTTAAGTTTATGAATGTGCTAAGTTTGTGACCTTGACCTTGGGGTAAGGGTTGGGTGGTGGATCATGGATTTGCTACAGCATGATAGAGGGTCATCTGAGGAATGCATGTATGAAATATCAAGGCGTTGCATGAAAGGAAACAGATGTTATAATAAACTTACCCCATGTTAAGTTTATGAATGTGCTAAGTTTGTGACCTTGACCTTGGGGTAAGGGTTGGGTGGTGTGTCATGGATTTGCTACAGCATGATAGAGGGTCATCTGAGGAATGCATGTATGAAATAACAAGGTGTTCCATGAAAGGAAACAGAAGTTATAAGACATTTACCCAACGTTAAGTTTGTGGACGACGCCGACGCTGACGTATGGGTATGCCATAAGCTCTTATGCAGGCATTTTTGTTAAAAAATATTTTTTCGGTATAAAAACACCAAGGTGCAAGGTGCACATCTTCAATATGTGTAGAAGATGTGTGTATAGTTTCAGAACGATCGACTGAACGATTTCGGAGGAGTTGTGTACACAAACTCTGACCTGTACACAAACTGTACCGTATGAATGTATAGATGTAGCAAAAAATGGCTAAGTTAAAAAGGTATTATTTTTGTTAAAAAATATTTTTTCGGCATAAAAACACCAAGGTGCACATCTTCAATATGTGTAGAAGACGTGTGAAGACGTGTGTATAGTTTCAGAACGATCGACTGAACGGTTTCGGAGGAGTTGTGTACACAAACTCTGTACCGTATATAGAATTGTATAGAAAAATGTAGAAAAAATGGCTAAGTTAAAAAGGTGATATTTTTGTTAAAAAATATTGTTTCGGCATAAAAAAACCAAGGTGCACATCTTCAATATGTGTAGAAGACGTGTGTATAGTTTCAGATCGATCGACTGAACGGTTTCGGAGGAGTTGTGTACACAAACTATGCACTTTTTCTGTCAGCCGCCCGCCCGCCCAGCGGTAAAACATAATACGTACATTTTTTAAAAAACGGTCATATAAAAAATAAAAAACGTGTTTTCATTATGGCCTTTGTGGTTAAATTGAAGATATACGACGATACTAGGACTGCTGGGTTATTTCAATTTTCACCGATATTGGTACATAAATAACAGATTTTTTCTATCTTGTTGAACGCAAGTTGTATGCTTATATATCTACAACCCATGGCAGTGGTTTTAGGTTAACCCATTTCATGTCGAATACCCATTAACAGGTATTTAAATTTACAAACACTCTATTTCTGTTTTCTTCCATTTCTCAACAAAAATATATGTTGATACCACTCATTTGAACCGTCTCGCCGAGACGGTTCAAATGAGTGGTCACAACATATATTTTCGTTGAGAAGCAAAAAATATGGAGAAATGTTTTATGGTAAATTTTGATATCTGGCATGAAATGGGTAGTCACACACACACTTTTACCTTTTGCTGGATGAGTAGTTTTGACCCCTTTCTCCAGGTTCAGCATAAGCGGTCTTGACAATGGAGTTTTACTGTAATATACAATAAAATACGTAATTAACCCTTAAAATGTCGGAAACGTAAATTGACGTCTAATGTTGTTTTATATTTTGTCTTCTTTCTGAATACAAGGTGATCGTGGGGAGTGTCTCACCCACAAAACAAGGAGATCACCATGAAGGTCAAGGTCACCAAGGTCAAGGTCACAATATGAAGAAGTCCAAAATTATTGATACAAAGGTCACGGTCACCAAGATTGAGGTCATACAAATGGCACAAGATGGATAGCTATCAATGTGAGGCAACTGTTTATAAAGTTTGGTAATGATATGACTAACGGATCAGAAGATATTCAACATTTGGATGTACAATGTATGCTGACATCAAGGTCAAGTTCAACCGAATTACACTGGTACATATCCATCAATGTGAAGAAGCTATTGATGAAGATTGGAGATGGTCCGACTAACGGATCAAGAGATATTCAACATTTGGATGTACGTGCAAAATTATTGACATGAAGGTCAAGGTCACCAACGTGCAGGTCAATGTCACCTGAATAAAACTAGATGGATAGCTATGAATGTGTGGAAGCTATTGATGAAGTTTGGTCATGATCTGACTATAGATATTCAACATTTGGACATGCATCCAAAAGTGTTGACACCAAGGTCAAGGTCACCATTGTCACGGTCACGTGAATGACACTGGTTGGATAGCCATCAATGTGACAAAGCTATTTGTGAAGTTTTGTAAAGATCCAACTAATGTATCAGGAGATATTCAACATTTGGAGATACATCCAAAATTGTTGACACAAATGTTAGTCACCATGATCACGATGACCCGAATGACAATGGGTGGACAGCCATCAATGTGAGAAAGCTATTGATGAAGTTTGGTAAGGATCCGACTAAACGGATCAGGATGTATTCAACATTTGGACACATGTACACAATTATTGACACACAGCTTAAGGTCACCAAGGTGAAGGTCAATGACACTGGATGGATAGCCATATTTTCCTCAGTCCCCTGGAATTTGAATAAACGAGTGTCGACTGTACATGTAACAGTCAGGAAAAATTGTGACATGTCTTTACCGGGTAATTCTGGTGTGAAATAATGATACTATGCCACATTTAGAAAGAAGATTCCATTATAGATGCTTATGTAAGTAATTTAATTAATTTAGTAACCATCGATTGCAAAACATATAATACTGAAAACTAACTTTATCTTTCAATACATTGTATTATAAACATTTTGTAACCAATCCCAGTTGTTTCCACGAGTATTATAGGTTCAGTGGGTTCAGAAATACGATGCAAATTTACAATTAACTATTATTTCCTAATCCGTTTCATCACGTTCGATGCATATCAGATTCTGAGCCCCAGTCCTTTCAGTCCTTTATATAAATACTCATGCTGCATCTAATAAGCAATCTACAAGTACTGGTAGATCCTTATCAATCCACAAGACAGCAACAGCGGATGAGGAGCTACACTGATCAAAATCTGGACTGGGCCGATTTTGTCATGTTGTGTCACAAATAGCAGAAATCTCGTCTAAAATCATCGAGAAACACATTTAGAACAATTTTACAGATTTGTAGCCGGTTTATTCGACACTATCTGTGAACCAGAACATGGAGTATCAGTGACAAACTGTGCTATATCTCTAATATTGCATGTGTCACTTCATGAGAAAATGGCTCTTATTCCTGACTTACCCAGAGTAGCTCCTGATCAGCTATCTCTGCTAACAAGTACAAAATGCTCTTTAAAAAGCATCAGGAATCGTCTACTACCAGTAACTAAATGACGAACAATGTAGACCCAGATCAATCGCGCAGTCTGATCTGAGACTACACTGGTCGCAATTTCAACAAGCCCCATTTAATAAATTGTCTCGCATATCGGCGCTATCACATACAAGACAGCGAAAGCTTTTAACAATTTGCTTCTGTTCTAGAACATGGTTTATTTTGATTGACGATATATACCCAAAAAATAATATGTAACATTTGAGACCTTAGCGCAAGTGACATCAATATAAAAGAATAAAAGTAATTAACAATTGCATATTAATTATTCATATATTTCGCATCACTTTGGTATTTCCTAATAATCTAAATCCGAATTCTAAAACATTTTGCCGATCTTACAAATGCTTTTCGACACAAACAACAATAGGTGAAGGCGCATTTTCTCACGGGCGGCCCCATTTTTCCATTTGTCTTCCAAGAATTCAGTTGTATCATTAATCAAGATAAATAATTTACACCAGACAATACACATCCTACAAAACCCATCCAATCACTTCTAAAACGCTCTTAAAGGTGCCACGATGCAAGAAAAAATGTTGTTTCAAAAAAGGGATTTTTCAACCAGTGTAGGTTGCAAGCTATGATGTTCAGTGAAACATGTCCAAACTAAGCACCTTGTGAGGTCCTCAATACAATACAATTTATTCTGGCTTATAGCATAAATGCCGCTGTGACTGGAGAAATGGGCCTTATGGGATTTCTGACCAATGCTGTTCTTGATCAAATAGCACACTCCTGTAGCCCGATAACGATATATATTGCTTGATAGAAACATGACAGGTGTTTCATTGATGAACAGGCTGATCTGGATCTACACTGATAGCAAAACAGTTAAGCCCCATTTCTCTCTCACAGCCACATACACATCGCCAAATTGCTATATATATCGTTTATTTAACCAGGTGAGGTGATTATCGTGAAATAATGCATCAGTGATCGAGTCCTTAGGCTAAACAAATGAGTGAGCATAGCTATCGGACGGAATGACAGTGGACCAAATGGAATGACGAAGACTATTGTCATACCCTAAATATTTGGACACCATTTATCCTGACATATACCTTTGTAAATAAATGGTTTCCCACAACAAAGAGTGTCCCAATATTTAGTTATAGTATTGTTGCAGGTTGTACTCGCTTATTACAATATATTGGGATACAATTTGTTTTGGGAAATAGGTTTTTTTCCAAAACAAATGGTGTTCAAATATTTAGGGTTATTACGGGACACCTCGACATACTTAGTGCTCCAGGCAAGATTTGTATCTAATCAGTATTATACCCCCAGATTTTAATGTTACAAATGCGCCAATCCACTAAGTTCGGGGCTACACTAAGTTTGTGACCATTATTTAATCAGTTAGATTTCAATCTGTAAATAAGGAATAAGTACTCACAGCGCTGTCACTGAACTTTGACAACCCAGAAAATGCGATTTCAAACAGGGAAGAACGTGCAGCATTATCAATGTTCATGTTTTCTCACTATTTCCATTCATATACCATCTTTATAACCCTTAAATAACCCCAAAACAATAAATGAAATCGGACACGCTGAGATCCAACTGATGTGTAGCATCTGTGGATGTAAATTTCTAAGTAATTTGACCTTGACCTTAGACATGAAGGCAGTATGGATGTGGGTATATGAAGTTTGAAGTCAATCTGACTTACCGTTACAGAGATATTGGATACCTAATAACTTTAACGTGGACGGACAGATGGATAGACGAACAAACGGATGGACGGAATTATGAAAACTATATACCCCTCGACATACTTCATATGCCGGGGGTATAATAATAAGTTATTTCTAGATGTAAAACATATTTATGAACCTAATTGTAACTAAATCAGATGGCAACGGCCTGCATGTCGAGTCCGCCGAGGCATCTGGTGATCCCAGGGAAAGATATATATAATGCAGCAACAGATACATTGACCAACAAGAACTGGCATCGTTAAATAAAGCTAATTCCCTCACTGGCAGCCTTGATAATACAAAAAGAATAATATAATTTAACGCAAATCTGGCTTACGATTACAGAGATAGTAGGTATCTGAAAACTTTAAAGCAAATTTGGAAAAATACTTTAACGCAAACTTCTAAGTCATTTGACCTTGGGGCACAAGGACCGCATGAGTGGGACACAGAATAAATATATGGATGATGACCAATCAGCATACAAAGTTTCAAGCAAATCTGACTTACGGTTACAGAGATAGTAGGTAAGAAAGTATGTAAGTAATTAGTTTATTATAGCGACATGAGTTAAACGAAACAGGAGATATGTACAATATAATATTGACGAAAACACCTGACCCTATGCACCTATATGCATGTATAGGTATGTGAAACTTTTAACACAAATTTGGATAAAAAACGTGGAAAAATACTTTTTAACGCAAACTTTTGACCTTGACCTTGGACACAGGGGCCGCATGAGTGGGATACAGCATGAATATATGGATGATGACTAATAAGCATTAGGATTGCAGAGGTATTTAATAAAACTTTAACGCAGATTTCGGACAGACGAATGGACGGACGGCCCGACGGATGACCAATAGTGAAGAAGAGCCAATTTCCATTGTTCTAGATCAAAGAGATGGCCCCTTGTAATGAATAGAATAAGGGGCCACACAGAATAAATCAAAGGATTCTTTTGTGTTAGGCTCCGCCCCATGGCCCCTTCTACACCCTTGGTTGCTCGGACGGACGGACGGACGTTCCTACAAATGTATACTTATGTGGCTAACCCTAACCTTTTCCTTTGTTCATCCCTATTGTTCTGTAGCCACATAAACCGATTTTTAGCCACATAAAATCACGGAAGAATAGAAAATTACATAACCTATTGTTCTCCTAGCCACATATGTATCCATTTGTAAGCTCGGACGGACGGACGACGGACGGACGGACGGACGGACGGACGGACGGACAGACGGACGGACGGGCGGACGACGGACAGGACGGACGGACGGACGGACGGACGGACGGACGGACGGTCTTACATTAGGGTACATATGTGGCTTATCACATGTTAAATATTAGCCACATAAAACGATTTTTAGCCACATAAAACGATTTTTTAGGTGGCTAATTGTAACCAACCCTATCCTTTAACAAGTCCATAACCCTGTGGGGCTAGCCACATAAGTACCCTAATGTGTGCCCGGACGGACGGACGGACGGACGGACGGACGGACGGACACCCGGACATCATTGTGATCACTATGTCTCGCTTTCCGCACGTGGGCTCCACAAAAATAAGGATAGTGAAAAAATAATGTTTTTAATACTGAACATGAGTGTTGCCCGATATATGCCCGTCGTAGCATAGTTAGTAAATAAGGAAAATAACACATTGGAAACAAGAGTGCTGAAGGTCACAATATACGCCCGTCGAGGCAAGGCCAGTCAACAAGGGGAGATAACTCATATTGACGTGATAAATATGTAAACCAAAATTGGTTACGATCCGTCAAGTAGAACTCGACTTATTGAGTGGACAAGGATCTGGAGTCCGAAAATTAAAAATGGCCGCCAAGGGGAGATAAGTCAAAATCAATAGGCTTCTTCGTCTCGCCGTGATAAACATGTATACCGAATTTGGTTATGATTGGTCAAGTAGAACTTGAGTTATTGCGTGAACAAGGATACAGAGTTCGAAAATTAAAAATGGCTGCCAAGGGGAGATAAGTATTGGAAATTTTCAAAATCAATTGGCTTCTTTGTTTGCCATGATAAACATGTATACCGAATTTGGTTTCGATCGGTGAAGTATAACTTGAGTTATTGCATGGACAAGGATACTGAATGGCAAAATTAAAAATGGCCGCCAAGGGGACATAAGTCATCGTAAAATTTTCAAAATCAATAGGCTTCTTCGTCTTGCCGTGATAAACATGTACACCGAATTTGGTTACGAGCGGTGAAGTAGAACTCGAGTTATTGCGTGAACAAGGATACATAGTGCGAAAAATAAAAATGGCCACCAAGGGGAGATAAGTCTTGGGGAATTTTTTAAAATCAATAGGCTTCTTCGGCTTGCCGTGATAAACATGCATACCAAATTTGGTTACAATCCGTCAAGTAGACCTCTAGTTATTGCGTGGACAAGCTGTGCCCGCCCGCACAAGATGAATACATAATACGTCCCGTTTTTTCAAACGGGCGTATAAAAATTGAAAATCAATAGTGTTCTTCCTCTTGTCATGATAAATATTTGTACTGAATTTGGTTAAGTAGAACTTGATTTATTGGTGCTAAATTGCCCATCAACAACTATAGAAATTTAGAATGGAGTATTTATATCGAAACCCCCTCCCCCCATTTTTGACGTTGAAAATGAATAATTTTTTGGCTTATTTGCACGAAATTAGTACCTCTACAGTAAATAACGGTGCCTCTACAGTAAATAACGGTGCCTCTACAGTAAATTCCTCATCAGCCGTGGCTACTTTTCAAAGCATCTCAAACCCATCTCGTATAATTAAATATGGGTGAAATTGACATCATGTTGGATTGTTGGCTGATATTTCCTAGGAGATGAGCCAAAATAAATATGGCCTGTTCTAGACGTGGCCGTGGGCCGAAAATAATCACACTGATACGGACCGAAACGTCCATGGTCGTAGGCATAAATCTTATCACAATTAATGATTGACTCTGGCTTGATATATACTTTACCAGTATTTTAAAAATTTTACCGACTGTACCATAATGACCAAAAGTGGGCCGAAACGTTTTGGTCCAAAATGTCCATAAACTGACAGACAGTAAAATCAAGCCTGGCAGACGTTTGAGAGTAACGTCCCTTCGTTATGTTTTGTTCAGATAGTAGAAAATTGTTTAATTTTTATAATTTTCCCTTTGCTGAATAACACTTGCCTCTATTAAACGCCCACCTAGGACTGATGATTCTAATAGATGCCCGGGCATCTATTAGAATCTTTACGGTATACATGTATTCAGCCCTGAAATTAGAATAACCTGACATGGTTTTTGTTTGTTTGTTTATTGGGGTTTAACGGCCTATCAACAGCTAAGGTCATTTAATGCCGGGTCAATGGGTTTAGTACTAAATCCCATATATAACCTGTACAAGTACATGTACATCTTCAAGTACATGTACAAATGGGGGGAAAATCCCAAAATCAGAACTGAATATTTACAATAACAAAACTATATTCAGCCCTGAAATCAGAAAAATCCTGATCTGATGCCAGGTCCTCGCCACACCAGAATCACTTGGCCCCTCCCAAAAGCAGTAGGATCAGTAATAATCTTACTACTTTTATAATGGGCAATAACCCAATTCAACTCCCAGGTAACTAAAGAGCCAAAGATAACAAGAGTTGTCAGAAGACAACGAAGCTCGCCTGTTGGCAGCCTTCACTCAAACTTGGCACAGTTGCATAAAAAATATGAATATTATATAACTTGACCTTGGGTGGACCTTGACATTGGGGTAAGTGGTGCAAGGTGGGTTGTGGGTATAGCATCATATAGCATATTAAGATGAATGCATGTATGAAATATCAATGCGCTCCCTGAAAACAGAAGTTTTTTTTGTTTGTTTGTTTATTGGTGTTTAACGGCCTATCAACAGCTAAGGTCATGTAAGGCCGGGCAAACGGGTTCGATCCCGTTTTAACCTGCTGCATTGGGGGGAAAATTCCAAAATCAAAACTGAATATTTACATCGAGAAACAATATATTCAGCCCTGAAATTAGAATAACCCGACCTGGTGGCAGGTCCATACCACACCAAAGTCACTTGGCCCCTTCCCCTAAAATAGGATTACAAACAATCGTAATACTCACATAAGGGGTATAACCAGATTCAACTGTCACATATAAAATGCCAAAGACGTATGTGAGGGCCAAACCAGGTCTACAATCGGAATTCCGGTAAGGATGAACCCCGATCGTTAAATTACCCATCGCTTGCACCCACCTTCCACCCACTGAAAACAGAAGTAAAACAAAATTTAACCCAACGTTAAGTTTATGAACGCACTAAGTTGATGATTTTCTACAGAATGATAGCTATTCACATGAGGAATGCATGTATGAATGTGCTAAGTTTGTGACCTTGACCTTGGGAAAAGAGGTGGGGGTGGGTCATGGATTTACTGTAGCACAATAGAGGATCATCAGATGAATGCATGTATGTAATATCAAAGCGTTCCCTGTAAAGAAAAAGAAGTTACACAACATTTACCCCAACGTTAAGTTGATGAACATGCTAAGTTTGTGACCTTGACCTTGGGGTAAGGGTTGGGTGGTGGGTTGTGGATTTGCTACAGCATGATAGAGGGTCATCTGAGGAATGCATGTATGAAATATCAAGGCGTTCCATGAAAGGAAACAGATGTTATAAGACATTTACCCCAACGTTAAGTTTATGAATGTGCTAAGTTTGTAACCTTGACCCTGGGGTAAGGGGTGGGCGGTGGGTCATGGATTTGCTATAGCACGATAGAGTATCATCAGATGAATGCATGTATGAAATATCAAGGCGTTCCCTGTAAAGAAACAGAAGTTATAACAAGAGAGAAACAGAAGTTATAACAAGAGGCCCAAATGGGCCTGTATCGCTCACCTAAAAGCCTCCATAGTGGTCATCTTGATTTCACAAAGACTCTTCACTTACAACTTCAAATGTTCCACAGAATTTGTTGGTACCTTCTGATCTAACATATATTGCGAATGTGCATGTGATTTACTGCTATAAATTCGATTTGATATATAAAATGACCATATTCGGTCAAAAATAAAATTTGACCCCTATTTGACCCCTCGGGCCATGACCATTTTTGACCCAGAGGCCACCATATGAACAAATCTGAATCAGCGTTAACTATCGATCATTCATACAAAGTTTCGTCGAAAATCGGCCTGGCGGTTTGTGAGAAGAAGATTTTTTTGACAATTTGACCTACTTTTCAACGGCGGACATCTTGGATTTGGTGATGACCTCCATTTTGACAAAAATGAACAGGCTTCACCAACAAACCGTTTCAGTTAAGTTTGGTCAATATCGGCCAAGCAGTTCACAAGAAGAAGTCCTTTGAAATCTTTAGTAAAAGAACAACCTTTTGACCTGTCGGTGGCCATCTTGGATGACGTAATCATCTGATTTTGGCAAAACATGCTCCAGAGTGATCGTCTCGTTGATACCTTGGAATGGATATATTATATGACCATATTCGGTCAAAAATATAATTTGACCCCTAGTTGACCCCTCGGGTCACGCCCATTTTTGACCCAGGTGCCACCATATGAACAAATCTGAAACAGCGTTAAATATCAATCATTCACACCAAGTTTCGTCGAAATGAGCCTGGAGGTTTGTGAGAAGAAGATTTTTTGGACAATTTGACCTACTTTTCAACGGCGGACATCTTGGATTTGGTGATGACCTCCATTTTAACAACAAGAGCTCCGCGGAGCAAAATGTCCCGCCTGGCGCAGTTTGATAGTATATATGGAGCTTGTAATAACCTTGGGGTTAGTGAGCAACATGGGCTTTCTGTAGAATGATGCGGGATGTTGTTACAAATGCATGTATGGAATATTTAAGCATAAACTGAGCGTTAATTTGTAAGTCAGTGACCTTGACCTTTGGGGATAGCGGGCACCATGGGCTTTCTGTAGAATGATGCGGGATGTTGTTACAAATGCATATATGGAATATTAAAGCATAAACTGAGCGTTGACTTTTCCAAACACGGAAATTTCTAAGTCAGCGACCTTGACCTTTGGGGTTTGCGGGCACCATGGGCTTTCTGTAGAATGATGCAGGATGTTGTTACAAATGCATGTATGGAATATTAAAGCATAAACTGAGCGTTAACTTTTCCAAACACGGAAATTTCTAATTCAGTGACCTTGACCTTTTGGGTTAGCGGGCAACATGGGCTTTCTGAAGAATGATGCGGGATGTTGTTACAAATATGCATGAATATGCCATAGGAATATCAAAGCATAAACTGAGCGGTTAACTTTTCCAAACCCACGGAAATTTCTAAGTCAGTGACCTTGACCTTTGGGGTTAGTGGGCACCATGGGCTTTCTGTAGAATGATGCGGGATGTTGTTACAAATGCATATATGGCATATAAAACATAAAACTGAGCGTTAACTTTTCCAAACACGGAATTTACTAAGTCAGCGACCTTGACCTTTGTGGTTTGCGGGCACCATGGGCTTTCTGTAGAATGATGCGGGATGTTGTTACGTAAGCATGTATGGAATATTAAAGCATAAACTGAGCGTTAACTTTTCCAAACACGCAAATTTCTAATTCAGTGACCTTGACATTTGGGGTTAACAGGCACCATGGGATTTCTGTAGAATGATGCGGGATGTTGTTACAAATGCATGTATGGAATATTAAAGCATAAACTGAGCGTTAACTTTTGCAAACACGGAAATTTCTAAGTCAGTGACCTTGACCTTTGGGGTTTGGGTTAGCGGGCACAATGGGCTTTCTGCAGAATGATGCGGGATTGGTTGTTACAAAGCAAGTATGGGAAAAATTAAAGCATAAATTGAGCGTTAACTTTTCCAAACACGGAAATTTTCTAAGTCAGTGACCTTGACCTTTGGCGGGTATGCGGGCAACCAAAGGGCCTTTTTCTGAAGAATGATGCGGGGATGTTTGTTACAAATTGCTGTAGGAATATTAAAGCATCCATAAATTTAGCGTTAACTTTTTCCAAACACGGGATTTCTAAGTCAGCGACCTTGACCTTTGGGGTTTGCGGGCACCATGGGCTTTCTGTAGAATGATGCGGATTGTTGTTAACATTTTTGGCATGATTTGAATTATTCAAGCATTAAACTGGATCGTTTAGAAACTTATTCACCAAAACACGGCATTTCTTATCAGTACCTTTGAACCCTTTTGGCGTTAGCGGGCAACCATGGGCTTTCCTGTAGATGAGCGGGATGTTGTTACAAATGCATGTAATGGAACTAATCAAAGTATAAACTGAGCGTTAACTTTCCAAACACGAAATTTCTAAGTCAGTGACCTTGACCTTTGGCGTTAGCGGGGCATCATGGGTTCTTTCTGTAGAATGAATGCGGGATGTTGTTACATAAATGCATGTATGTAATATTAAAGCATAAACTGAGCGTCAACATTTCCAAACGAATATTAAGTGCATAAACTGAGCCTTAACCTTCCAAACACGGAAATTTCTAAGTCAGTGACCTTGACCCTCTTTGGCGTTAGCGGGCTTCATGGTGGGATTTCTATAGAATGATGCGGGATGTTGTTACAAATGCATGTATGGAATATTAAAGCATAAACTGAGCGTTAACTTTTCCAAACACGGAAATTTCTAAGTCAGCGACCTTGACCTTTGGGGTTTGCGGGCACCATGGGCTTTCTGTAGAATGATGCGGGATGTTGTTACAAATGCATGTATGGAATATTAAAGCATAAACTGAGCGTTAACTTTTCCAAACACGGAAATTTGTAAGTCAGTGACCTTGACCTTTGGGGTTAGCGGGCAACATGGGCTTTCTGTAGAATGATGTGGGATGTTGTTACAAATGTATGTATGGAATATTAAAGCATAAACTGAGCGTTAACTTTTCCAAACACGGAAATTTGTAAGTCGGCGACCTTGACCTTTGGGGTTAGCGGGCACCATGGGCTTTCTGGAGAATGATGCGGGATGTTGTTACAAATGCATATATGGAATATTAAAGCATTCCATTGAGGGAAACAGAAGTTACAATGAATTAACCTGAGCGTTAAGTTTTAGAAACAGAGCTAAACGCAAAAACTTAACGTTGAATGCATGTGAAAAGTAGGTCAATCAACCATGAAAACTAGGTGAAGGTCACATGGGCTCCCTCTGTGTGAGATGGTTACACCAGTGTTGATGTATACCAAGTATGGAGGTCGTAGGTGTTATAGTTTTCTGGAAACTGACCTAAACGCAAAAACTTAACGTGAAATGTTGACGCCGCCGCCGACGCCGCCCGCCGACGCCGCACGCCGACGCCGCTGACGCCGCTGACGCCGACGGAAAAGCTATGCCTATGTCCCGCTTCTGCTAAAGCAGGCGGGACAAAAAATGGACAGGCTTCACCCACAGACCATTACAGTTAAGTTTGGCCAATATCGGCCAAGCAGTTCACAAGAAGAATACGTTTGAAATCTTTAGTAAAAGAACAACTTTTTTACCTTTCGGTGGCCATCTTGGATGACAAAATCATCTGATTTAGACAAAACATGCTGTAGAGTGATCGTCTCGTCGATACATTCGATCCGATATACTATATATATTCGATCCGATATACTATATGGCCATATTCTGTCAAAAATAAAATTTGACCCCCATTTGACCCCTCGGGCCACACCCATTTTTGACCCAGGGGCCACCATATGAACAAATCTGAAACAGCGGTAACTATCAATCATTCTTACAAGTTTCGTCGATATCGGCCTGGAGGTTTGTGAGAAGAAGATTTTTTGACAATTTGACCTACTTCTCAACGGCGGCCATCTTGGATTTGGTGATGACCTCCATTTTAACAAAAATGAACAGGCTTCACCCACAGACCATTACAGTTAAGTTTGGCCAATATCGGCCAAGCAGTTCACAAGAAAAAGACGTTTGAAATCTTTAGTAAAACAATGACCTTTTGAACTATCAGTGGCCATCTTGGATGACGTAATCATCTGATTTAGACAAAAAATTCTCCAGAGTGATCGTCTCGTCAATACCTTCGATTTGATATATTATATGACTATATTCGGTTAAAAATAAAATTTGACCCCTATTTGACCCCTCGGGCGATGCCCATTTTTGACCCACGGGCCACCATATGAACAAATCTGAAACAGCGCTAACTATCGATCATTCATACCAAGTATCGTCGAAATCGGCCTGGCGGTTCGTGAGAAGAAGATTTTTTAAGAAGTTGACCTACTTTTCCATGGCGGCCATCTTGGATTGTCGATGACCTCCATTTTAACAAATCTGAAATGGCATCACCCATATATCATCCCTGTGAAGTTTAACCAATATCGGCTCAGCAGTTCGGGAGAAGAAGATGATTGAAAATGTTCACGGATGGACGGACGTGCGGACAATATTGAGGAAGGGGCCATTTCCATTGTTCTAGAACAATGGAAATGGCCCTTTGTTATGAATAGAATAAGGGGCCAGACGGATATTTCAAAGGAACCTTTTGTGCTAAACTCCGCCCCGTGGCCCCTTACTCTCGAATACCTGCCCGGACAGACGGACGGACGACGGACACTTTGCCATAACAATAGCTCACATGAGCTTTGCTCAGGTGAGCTAAAAAGACATTTACTCCAACGTTAAGTTTATGATGTTGATCTTGGGGAAAGGGGTGGGGGGGGGGTGGGGGTCAAGGATTTGCTGTAGCACAATAGAGGATCATCAGATGAATGCATGTATGAAATATCAAAGCGTACCCTGTAACGAAACAGAAGTTACACAACATTTACCCCAACGTTAAGTTTATGAACATGTTAAGTTTGTGACCTTGACCCTGGGGTAAGGGTTAGGTGGTGGGTCATGGATTTGCTACAGCATGATAGAGGGTCATCTGAGGAATGCATGTATGAAATATCAAGGCGTTCCATGAAAGGAAACAGATGTTATAAGAAATTTACCCCAACGTTATGTTTATGAATGTGCTAAGTTTGTGACCTTGACCTTGGGGTAAGGGTTGGGTGGTGGGTCATGGATTTGCTACAGCATGATAGAGGGTCATCTGAGGAATGCATGTATGAAATAACAAGGTGTTCCATGAAAGGAAACAGAAGTTATAAGACATTTACCCCAACGTTAAGTTTGTGAATGTGCTAAGTTTCTGACCTTGACCCTGGGGTAATGGGTTGGGTGGTGGGTCATGGATTTGCTACAGCATGATAGAGGGTCATCTGAGGAATGCATGTATGAAATAAGAAGGTGTTCCAAGAAAGGAAACAGAAGTTATAAGACATTTACCCCAATGTTAAGTTTGTGGACGACGCCGACACCGACGACGCCGGGGGTATGCCATAAGCTCTTCTGCACTTCGTGCAAGCGAGCTAAAAACGTATCTGAGGGCCAAACCAGGCAAATCGTGATTCCAATAAGGACGAACCCATGCCGTTAATTTACACCGTCTCATTCGCCCCACCACCTCCCACCCGACCTGACATGGTGTAATAGGATTACGAATAAATGCAATACTCACATAAGGGGTATAACCAGATTCAAATGTAACATACAAGAATGCCAAAGACGTACCAAACCAGGTCTCCGGTCAGGATTCCGTAAACTTAAGGATGAATCCCGATTGTTAAATTACCCATCGCATGCTTCCATTCAACCACCACAAAGTAGAACTTGAGTTACCGCGAGGACAATGACACAGAATGTCAAAATTGCCCCCAAGGAGAAATAACTTATCAGAAGTTATTGAAAATCAACATAATTCTTCCTATTGCCATCGTACACGTGTATGCCAACTTTGGGTAAGATCTGACAAGTAGAACCTGGGCTACTGCTTTTCTACTTTTCTCTGTTGTGACCACTCATTATACCTCCTATGCGATAGCAAGGGCGGCATATTGCGTAGCGCCTGAGGTTTCGTACGTCTGTCTGTTCGTACATGCATCCGTCTGTGTACATTTACGTCAAAAAGTTTGTAAGAGTTTCTCCAACATGTAATATCTTCAATATTACGCGAAGGATTGCTTCGATACTTGGACACTTGAATCACCTGAACATTTGTCACACTTCGCACCATCATTAACATGACCTTGACCTTCTGTCACCTTCGAAATGTGGCTGAAACACTTAAGCCATTTTGTTACGTTGAAATGTTTGTAAGTTAAGAGTGCAGAATGCCACGGGGGCATATCCATGTTTTGTATGTTTTACAAACATAATGTCTAGTTTGAACCGTCTTGATTAGACGGTTCAAATGGTGGTCACAACATATACGTCAGAGCAGAAGTAAGGAAAATATTATTATTTTCCATTATCAAAATGATGAATCCCCAGAATGATGTAGGTTACAAGTACTAAATTCAATCAACCACATGGTGAAACAATGTGAAAAATGCGGTTATCTGAACACTGCAGTGCATCGTAATTGTTTATCAACTCATCATACAAGACAATTAATTTTGAACACGGGTGGTAAAATCTCCACAGTTATGCAGTCACTTAACCCCTTACATGCGGAAAACATCTTTACGGGTATGAACTTTTTTAAATATTTTATTTTTATTTTTTATCTCAATGAAAGTATATATTGTGACGACTCATTTGAACCATCTCAACAAATGGTGGTCAAAACATATTTCTGAGCTCATATAAAGAAAACATGTAGGATTTTCCACAAACAAAATGGCTATCCTCAGTCTGGTGGCGGGAAGCCAAACCCAAAAATCTCTGATATAGTTTTTTTTATTGCTGATTATTCACATATGACCGGTCTGTGATAATTTCCAGGTGGGTGTGGAGTTGTCACCCTAGGGCAACCAATCCAAAATTGCTTTTGTCAATATCTCGGTCTGTGGGACTTTTGGTGTCTACATCCATGTTTTCAGGGTCAGTGAACATGATAAGATGATCAATAATAACATTGGGTGATTAAGTGGAGATGGTGATCAAGAATTTCAAAATGGCCACCAAAAATGGCCAAAATTTGATATCTCGATGTCTGTGAGGCATAATTTTGGTGTCCGTACACATGTTGTCAGTGTCGTTGAACACGATAAGAACATCTATAATATAATTAGATAATTAGTTTCAGGTAGCCATTGAAAATATGGAAGATAATAAAGAATTATTTGAAGTAAATCGACGTTGACCTTGGGCATGTGGACCATATGGGCAGGCTATGGAATGAAAATATGGATGATGAAAAGGAAGTATTGGAAGTAAATTGGAGTAACAATTGTGGAGATATAAGATACTGTAAACCAACTAATATTCGTGCGCGAGATACCTTTGCGTTCTTCGCGAGGGATTGAACATTGTGAATGCAAATCTCCGCGAATATTTCCACATTTCCTAGCAGATTGTTCAAAATATTTTGCTAATAGATGTCGGGCCTCTTTTTAACTAGATTTGTCAGTAAGCGGGGGCTTACGGAATACCCCCCTGCGTCAGCCCTGACCTAGAATGAATTCCAGCTCGCATACTATCATTTTCAGATAAAAGACTATGTCAGCACATATGGAGAGTGCGATGGTGGTTCCAGTTGAAAACAGCAAACTAGACATTCTAAGTCCGTGACCTTGACCCCTGGCATAAATGGGGGTCGTAGGTTTGTTGCAGAATGATGTATGAGTGTCAGAGAAGGGGCGGGTAAAATATGAAAGATTTCCGCAAAGGGAAAGAGAAGTTAAAAGGAAATTTACAATTGTTAAGTTTTGTGACGGACGGAAACACGGAACACGGAAACACGGAAACACGGACGGACGGACAAGCTGACTCCAGTATACCCCCCCACAATGGGGGGGGGGGGGGGGGGGGGTGTATAATTATATTTACCTTTCCCATATAACTCGGTTTCATTTGGTGACACTAGTTAATCCTGGTTGTTTTGAATGAATTATATTGATACGTGTTCTGCGTCGTGTATTCCAGTAGACATACCGGTAATATAATTCTATATTATATGAACAGTTTGAACACTCGTACAAAACAGCTTCGGGATAAATTTACAACACCATTATCTTCTATTGTTTAACCGACTCTGATTGGTCTAAAGTGACACGCCTGTGACAAGTCAGTTTGTTGCGTTGTCAAGTTCAAAGAGATGCCGCGGTGTAAATTTGAAGCAAGTGTAAAGTACACGCCGTGGGCACTTTAGACATACCGATAGCTCAAAGATTAACACCCACAATTGCCGACGTCATTCGCGCATACACCACGGCTTGTGTTTTCTGAATGGGACCGCTATTCCTGACAAATAATGGCTTATTGCATCAGTGGAAAGTCTAGAAGACCAATTTGCGGATTATCGTCATGGTTTACAATGTTCGAAATTCACTCAATAAAATATTGATTAATACATCAGCGGACAATGCGAATCAGTACTAGGCCGTTTATATACCCAGGGTGAACATTATGTGGAGGATTATGATTGACATAGCAATGTACAGTGTATACCGTTTCGTTCGCTGACAAACTCGTCCACTATTTTGAATTGGTTTGCGGACAAGTTTGCGGACGAAATTGATCCAGCAGTTCTGTTTCCGAGTCAAAAATGGCCATCAAAACATATTATTTCCAAAATTGGTTGCGAAAGTTAATAGTGCACGTCATACCGCAAACGATAATCGTCGCAAACATGGCCAGATTAAAAAATCGCGAAATTTAGTAACCGCAAAATTTAGTTGTTTACAGTATGTAAAAACTTTACCGCAGATTTTATAATATTATAAATAATGCAAACTTCTAAGTCATTTGGCTTTGACTTTGGGCACAGGGGCTGCATGAGTGGGACACAGAATGAATATATGGATGATGCCCAACAAGCATACAAAGTTTCAAGCAAATCTGACTTACGGTTACAGAGATAGTAGGTATGTGAAAACTTTAACGCAAACTTCTAAGTCATTTGACCTTGACCTAGGGGCACAGGGGCATGAGTGGGACACAGAATGAATATATGGATGATGACCAATAAGCATACAAAGTTTCAAGCAAATCCGACTTATGGTTACAGAGATAGTAGGTATCTGAAAACGTTTAACGCAAAATTCGACAAACATTTAACACAAACTTCTAAGTCATTTGACCTTGACCTTGGGCACAGGGGCTGCATGAGTGGGATACGGCATGAATATATGGATGATGACTAATAAGCATATGACTGAAATGGGTTAAATAAAGAGCAAACCTGGAAATTACTGGGCATGTACCTTTTTTGACACAAAAATATTCCAAGAAATCATGGTTGTTTAGAGTAAAACAAAAGCCATATCTTCCTGCATTAAAATGAATCCAGCTCAGTTTATTATTACATTATTTAATGAAATGCAATGTTTAATTGACTGTGACTGGAGAAATAGAAATTATGACATATGTGACCAGTGTAGTCCCTGATCAGACTGTGCATCTGCACAGTCTTATCAGGGACTGCATTGTTCACTAATTTGTGAAATATCTGTGATGATTGGAACAAACAGTGTAGAACCTGATCAGGCTGCAGGAGCAGGGCTGGCAGATTGGGAGACAGACTGACCACAAATGACATACCGGTAAGCCCCATTTCTCCCGGCAGGTCAGGTAATTATGTGCATAAGAAAATGAGTGATAACTGAAAGAAGAGACACAGCTTCTGGCTTCTTTCTGCAGCCTTTAAAGGAGCATATCAGGATTTTTTGAAAAAATACCATAAAAAATAAAAACATGTTTTCATCATGGCCCTGCGTAAAGTGATTTAATTACTAGGACTGCTGGGTTGTTTCTATTTTCACCCATATAGAGGTACATAAAGATCGGATTTCCTACCTTGTTGCGTTCAATGAGATAGAAACTCGTGTGCCGATATTGGTGAAAATTGAAATAACCAATCAGTCCTAGTATTGTCATATATCTTCAATTAAACCACTTTACACAGACAGGGCCATGATGAAAAGACGTTTTTATTTTTTATAATTTTTAAAAAAACAATCCTGATATCAGTAGGCAGAAAATGTTCTTTATTTTTTTTTGTCATCCAAAATGTTCTTTATATCAGAGACATCATCAGAGACATTTCCTGGCAAAATAAACATTCATTCACCATTTCACCACGTAATGATTAGCATTATTATACATTTTATATCAGAGGTAAATATCCACACTGATATCAGGGGCGATAACCGTGTTTCCTTAAAATGTTAAATGACATTACTAATTATTCTCTGTATTTATATTTTGATGTGCAATGATCATACTTTATAATCTGTCGAAAGTACTATTTTTCCAGGTGAGGCATTTAATTCGTAAAAATAATTAAAAAATATCATGCCTCATTTGCATATGAAAAAGGCCTGATACCACCGCGCATCACTATCAGTAAAATAAATATTACTAAATTATTATATCTGTATAGCGTGCACTCATAATTTTTAGAACTGGTGGAATAGTGACACAAATATACACTTATTTAATTCCTATAAAGAACAGTTTGTGCCCTCTGAGTGGGCATGTACGTGTAAGGCCATATAACCTCACAGGTATCTTCTGTATATTCTCACAGTGTTGTTAATATAATGGTGTGCATGCTATTTACAGTATAGATACCTATTACTATGGTACACATCTATTTTCATGAAAATATTGTAACCTCTTATATTACAAATGGGGGCTTACTGTGTCTCATAAATGACCAGATTTTCCATGAAACAGACAGTAATTAAGTCTGGTTGTATCACACCGTGTCCTATATTTCCGGCAGATTAGAGTGACAATGAAATAAATATTCATAATTGTGATGCACGACACTACATGATAAATTGCTGTAGGCTACAAAACACATACTAATTATGTGGCTCTGCTCTGATTGGATAAATGGCGCTTATGGGAGTTTTTACCAGTTTAGCTCCTGATCAAATAGCACACTCCTGTAGCCTGATAACAATATATATAGCTTGTTAGAAGCACGACGACAGGTGATTGATTGATGGAATGGTGAACAGTGTAGATTCTGATCAGACTGTGCAGATGCACAGGCTGATCTGGATCTACACTAGTCATAAAACCTGTAAGTCCCATTTCTCCAGTCACAACTACTATCAACATATGGCAAGATTATGGGATTTTCCGCCTTATTTGATATGGGAATTTTCAGAAATTGACATTGAATATCTGTAATACCTAGTATTTGCCAAGGTCTCCATTCCAAGCAGACAATTTCAGTATTTGGGTCCCGTTTCCATTTCAATTTATTAATGGGAGATTGTAATAGTTTAAGGGACATATGCGGTTTGAGCTGGGAATATGTCCCGCGGGCTCGCTCTAGGCACAACACCAAAGAGAGTTGAAGGTAAATGCCCGTCGTTGCAAGGCCAGTCAACAAGGGGAGATAACTCACTGAAAACCAATAGTTCTTCATTTTGACATGATAAACATGTATACCGAATTTGGTTACGATCAGTCAAGTAGAACATGAGTTTTTGTTTGTTTTTGTTTGTTTATTTCTTTCTTGGGGTTTAACGGCCTATCAACAGCTAAGGTCATTTAAGGTCGGGTCAATGGGTTTAGTACTAAATCCCATAAATTACCTGTACAAGTACATGTACAAATGGGAGGAAAATCCCAAAGTCAAAACTGTCTAGAAATGTGGCCTGTCGGCACACGAATGCCCCCGCTGGCAGCAAAAGAAAACGAGGCATGTTTGATTATAAGCCATTTACCCGAGTGTTAAGGTTTTGAATGCACCAAGTATGTGACCTTGACCCTGGGCTTAGCGGGGGCGGCACGAATGTGGATTTGTCACAGGACGGTAGAGGACCATTGGAGCAATGCGTGTGTGCAATGTGAAGCAGATCCGAGCAAGGAAACAGAAAGTATAAGGCATTTACCCAGCATTAAGGTTTCGAACGCACCAAGTCTGTGACCTTGACCCTGGGCTTAGCGGGGGCAGGACGAATGTGGATTTGTCACAGGGCGGTAGAGGACCATTGGAGCAATGCGTGTGTGCAATGTGAAGCAGATCCGAGAAAGGAAACAGAAAGTATAAGGCATTTACCCAGCGTTAAGGTTTCGAACGCACCAAGTCTGTGACCTTGACCCTGGGCTTAGCGGGGGCGGGACGAATGTGGATTTGTCACAGGGCGGTAGAGGACCATTGGAGCAATGCGTGTGTGAAATGTCAAGCAGATCCGAGAAAGGAAACAGAAAGTATAAGGCATTTACCCAGTATTAAGGTTTCGAACGCACCAAGTCTGTGACCTTGACCCTGGGCTTAGCGGGGGCAGGACGAATGTGGATTTGTCACAGGGCGGTAGAGGACCATTGGAGCAATGCGTGTGTGCAATGTGAAGCAGATCCGAGAAAGGAAACAGAAAGTATAAGGCATTTACCCAGCGTTAAGGTTTCGAACGCACCAAGTCTGTGACCTTGACCCTGGGCTTAGCGGGGGCGGGACGAATGTGGATTTGTCACAGGGCGGTAGAGGACCATTGGAGCAATGTGTGTGTGAAATGTCAAGCAGATCCGAGAAAGGAAACAGAAATTATAAGCCATTTACCCAGCGTTAAGGTTTCGAACGCACCAAGTCGTGACCTGACCTGACCCTGGGCTTAGCGGGGGCGGGACGAATGTGGATTTGTCACAGGGCGGTAGAGGACCATTGGAGCAATGCGTGTGTGCAATGTGAAGCAGATCCGAGCAAGGAAACAGAAAGGATAAGGCATTTACCCAGCGTTAAGGTTTCGAATGCACCAAGTTTGTGACCTTGACCCTGGGCTTAGCGGGGGCGGGACGAATGTGGATTTGTCACAGGGCGGTAGAGGACCATTGGAGCAATGCGTGTGTGAAATGTCAAGCAGATTCGAGCTAGGAAACAAAAATTATAAGCCATCTACCCAGCGTTAAGGTTTCGAACGTACCAAGTCTGTGACATTGACCCTGGGCTTAGCGGGGGCGGGACGAATGTGGATTTGTCACAGGGCGGTAGAAGACCATTGGAGCAATGCGTGTGCGCAATGTGAAGCAGATCCGAGGAAGGAAACAGAAATTATAAGCCATTTACCCAGCGTTAAGGTTTCAAATTCACCAAGTCTGTGACCTTGACCCTGGGCTTAGCGGGGGCGGGACGAATGTGGATTTGTCACAGGGCAGTAGAGGACCATTGGAGCAATGCGTGTGTTCAATGTGAAGCAGATCCGAGCAAGGAAACAGAAATTATAAGCCATTTACCCAGCATTAAGGTTTCGAACGCACCAAGTCTGTGACCTTGACCCTGGGCTTAGCGGGGGCAGGACGAATGTGGATTTGTCACAGGGCGGTAGAGGACCATTGGAGCAATGCGTGTGTGAAATGTGAAGCAGATCCGAGCAAGGAAACAGAAATTATAAGCCATTTACCCAGCGTTAAGGTTTTGAAAGCACCAAGTCTGTGACCTTGACCCTGGGCTTAGCGGGGGCGGCACGAATGTGGATTTGTCACAGGGCGGTAGAGGACCATTGGAGCAATGCGTGTGTGCAATGTGAAGCAGATCCGAGCAAGGAAACAGAAAGTATAAGGCATTTACCCAGCATTAAGGTTTCGAACGCACCAAGTCTGTGACCTTGACCCTGGGCTTAGGGGGGCGGGGCAGGACGAATGTGGATTTGTCACAGGGCGGGTAGAGGACCATTGGAGCATGCGTGTGTGCAATGTGAAGCGATCCGAGAAAGGAAACAGGAAAGTATAAGGCATTTACCCAGCGTTTAAGGTTTCGAAACGCACAAGTCTGTGACCTTGGACCCTGGGCTTAGAGGGGGCGGGACGATGTGGATTTGTCACAGGGCGGTAGAGGACATTGGAGCAATGCGTGTGTGAAATGTCAAGCAGATCCGAGAAAGGAAACAGAGTATAGCATTTACCCAGCGTTAAGGTTTCGAACGCACCAAGTCTGTGACCTTGACCCTGGGCTTAGCGGGGGCGGGACGAATGTGGATTTGTCACAGGGCGGTAGAGGACCATTGGAGCAATGCGTGTGTGCAATGTGAAGCAGATCGAGCAAGGAAACAGAAAGGATAAGGCATTTACCCAGCGTTAAGGTTTCGAATGCACCAAGTTTGTGACCTTGACCCTGGGCTTAGCGGGGGCGGGACGAATGTGGATTTGTCACAGGGCGGTAGAGGACCATTGGAGCAATGCGTGTGTGAAATGTCAAGCAGATTCGAGCTAGGAAACAAAAATTATAAGCCATCTACCCAGCGTTAAGGTTTCGAACGTACTAAGTCTGTGACATTGACCCTGGGCTTAGCGGGGGCAGGACGAATGTGGATTTGTCACAGGGCGGTAGAAGACCATTGGAGCAATGCGTGTGCGCAATGTGAAGCAGATCCGAGGAAGGAAACAGAAATTATAAGCCATTTACCCAGCGTTAAGGTTTCAAATTCACCAAGTCTGTGACCTTGACCCTGGGCTTAGCGGGGGCGGGACGAATGTGGATTTGTCACAGGGCAGTAGAGGACCATTGGAGCAATGCGTGTGTTCAATGTGAAGCAGATCCGAGCAAGGAAACAGAAATTATAAGCCATTTACCCAGCATTAAGGTTTCGAACGCACCAAGTCTGTGACCTTGACCCTGGGCTTAGCGGGGGCAGGACGAATGTGGATTTGTCACAGGGCGGTAGAGGACCATTGGAGCAATGCGTGTGTGAAATGTGAAGCAGATCCGAGCAAGGAAACAGAAATTATAAGCCATTTACCCAGCGTTAAGGTTTTGAAAGCACCAAGTCTGTGACCTTGACCCTGGGCTTAGCGGGGGCGGGACGAATGTGGATTTGTCACAGGGCGGTAGAGGACCATTGGAGCAATGCGTGTGTGAAATGTGAAGCAGATCCGAGCAAGGAAACAGAAATTATAAGCCATTTACCCAGCATGAAGGTTTCGAAAGCACCAAGTCTGTGACCTTGACCCTGGGCTTAGCGGGGGCGGGACGAATGTGGATTTGTCAGTGGGTGGTAGAGGACCATTGGAGCAATGCGTGTGTGAAATGTGAAGCAGATCCGAGCAAGGAAACAGAAATTATAAGCCATTTACCCAGCGTTAAGGTTTCGAAAGCACCAATTCTGTGACCTTGACCCTGGGCTTAGCGGGGGCGGGACGAATGTGGATTTGTCAGACGGCGGTAGAGGACCATTGGAGCAATGCATGTGTGAAATGTGAAGCAGATCCGAGCAAGGAAACTATAAGCCATTTACCCAGCGTTAAGGTTACGTACGTACGGACGCCGGTAACACTATATGCCCCCCTCACCATTCGGTGGCGGGGGCATAAAAAGCATTGTACAGCGATCATTCCTGTCAAGTTTCGTCGAAATCGGTCTGGTGGTTCGAGAGAACATTTTTTAAGAATTTATGCTATTTTTAGACAGCGGCCATCTTTTATTAACGATGATCGCCATTTTAACAAAACTGAAAAGGATTTACCAATGAACCATAACTGCGAAGTTTGGCCACCAATGGCCAAGCGGTTTGTATGAAGAAAACATTTGAAATCTCTAATAAAAGAACAACATTTTGACCTTTCAGCGGCCATCTTGGATGATGTAATCATCTGATTTGATGAAAACAGCACCACAGCGATCGCCTCATCAATTACCTTTGATTTTCGTCCATACCTTCGAATTGATATATGACATGACCATATTCGGTCAAATGTGAAATTTGACCCCTACTTGACCCCTCCTGCCCCGCCCATTTTTGACCCGGGGCCCACCATTTGAAGGAATCTGAAACATTGTTAACTATCGATCATACATATCAAGCTTCGTCGAAGATTTTTTGAGAATTTGACCTACTTTTCAACGGCAGCTATCTTGGATTTCGCGATGACCATCATTTTAACAACTAGATGGCCGCGACCTGCATGTCACGCCTTGGGGCGAGGCATGGACACTAAAAAAAGAGATATAGTAGATGCAAAAGTTTAACCAAAAAACTTTAACCGGACACACGTACGTACGCCAAAGTGCCGACTATATCGCGCTTTCCGCAAGCAGGCGTGACAAAAAACTTTAACCAAAAATTTCAAAGTAATTAAACCTTGACATTGGGCACAGGGGCCACACGGGAGGGGGGGTAGAATGAAAATATAGATGATGATAACACCCATGTAAAGTTTCAAGGTAATGGGCAAAGCAGGTGCAGAGATATAGTACATGAAAAAACTTTAACCAAAAACTTTAACAAACAACAAATGCGACTGTCGAACGCGGATGCCACCTGCAGCATATTTGAGAAACTGTGACAAATTGGTTAACCGAAGTGTGACGGACGGACATACGGACGGACGGACGACGGACGGACGGACGACAGGACGGACGGACGGACGGACGGACGGACGGACGGACGGACGGACGGACGGACGGACGTTCTTACATTAGGGTACTTATGTGGCTTATCACATGTTAAATATTAGCCACATAAAACGATTTTTAGCCACATAAAACAATTTTTTAGGTGGCTAATTGTAACCAACCCTATCCTTTAACAAGTCCATAACCCTGTGGGGCTAGCCACATAAGTACCCTAATGTGTGCCCGGACGGACGTACCGACGGACGGACGACGGACAGACGGACGGACGGACGGACGGACGGACGTTCTGACGGACGGACGGACGGACGGCCCAAACACTATATGCCACTCGTTTCTTCGAAACCCGGTGGCATAAAAACTTTAAAGTAATTTGACCTTGACATTGGGCACAGGGGCCGCACGGGTGGGGGGTAGAATGAAAATATGGATGATGATAAACAGGCATGTGAAGGTTCAAGGTAATGGGCAAAGTAGGTGCATATATATAGTACATGAAAAAACTTTAACCAAAAACTTGAACCAAAAACTTCAAAGTAATTTGATGTTGACATTGGGCACAGGGGCCGCACGGCTGGGGGGTAGAATGAAAATATAGATGATGATAAACACCCATGTGAAGTTTCAAGGTAATGGGCACAGCAGTTGCAGAGATATAGTATAACGAAAAACTTTAACCAAAAAACTTAACCAAAAACTTTAACCAAAAAACTTAACCGAAAAACTTAACCAAAAACTTTAACCAAAACTAGAAATGTGGCCTGTCGGCACACGAATACCCCCACTGGCAGCCAAAGAAAACGAGGCATTTTTCATTATAAGCCATTTAGCATAGTGTGATAGATAATCCATGCATCGGTGTAGAAGATATAGAGCGGAAGGGAATTTCAATAGGTTTGACCTTTGACCTTCAACTGTGACCTTGACCTTGGACGTAGGTGCGTGGTTATTGATCGCGACACACCTTCTCATAATGAGAAACATTTGTGCCAAGCCATTTGATAATCCATGCATTGGTGTAGAAGATATAGAGCGGAAGGGAATTTCGATAGGTTTGACCTTTGACCTTTAACTGTGACCTTGACCTTGGACGTAGGTGCGTGGTTATTGATCGCGACACACCTTCTCATCATGAGAAACCAGAGCTGCCAACCCCATGTCGGTCACATGAGGAACATGGAGAGAAAAAGGGGCTATTTTCAGGAACGCCACATATGTTTTCCGGAACACAAATCAGTACTCACTTATATGCATCAAGTAAATTTGTTAGAGCCTTGGCCCTCTTCTCGGCCACCATGACCAATCGAAAAATCACAATTACACTGCTTGCAAGACGCAAATTCATCACCGCGCTTTGACAGGACCAAATGGGGCCATGTCTCGCTGTAATCAGTGATGAACATATGTGTTCTCCTAACTTCTTTCGATAAAAAATACCCAAATTCGTTTGCTGCACGCTTTGGAGCAGACATTTTATGAATTTACGTGATGAATAAATCAATATCGCTGAGCGCTTGAAACTACTATTACTACACAAGAATTGAAATGGTAAGCGCCTAGGCGAGTATGATTACGGGTAAATAAAACAAGAGGCCCAAATGGGCCTGTATCGCTCACCTAAAAGCCTCCATAGTGGTCATCTTGATTTCACAAAGACTCTTCACTTACAACTTCAAATGTTCCACAGGAATTTGTTGGTACCTTCTGATCTAACATATATTGCGAATGTGCATGTGATTTACTGCTATACCTTCGATTTGATATATAAAATGACCATATTCGGTCAAAAATAAAATTTGACCCCTATTTGATCCCTCGGGCCATGACCATTTTTTACCCAGAGGCCACCATATGAACAAATCTGAATCAGCGTTAACTATCGATCATTCATACAAAGTTTCGTCGAAATCGGCCTGGCGGTTTGTGAGAAGAAGATTTTTTGACAATTTGACCTACTTTTCAATGGCGGACATCTTGGATTTGGTGATGACCTCCATTTTGACAAAAATGAACAGGCTTCACCAACAAACCATTTCAGTTAAGTTTGGTCAATATCGGCCAAGCAGTTCACAAGAAGAAGTCCTTTGAAATCTTTAGTAAAAGAACAACCTTTTGACCTGTCGGTGGCCATCTTGGATGACGCAATCATCTGATTTTGGCAAAACATGCTCCAGAGTGATCGTCTCGTCGATACCTTGGATTGGATATATTATATGACCATATTTGGTCAAAAAATATAATTTGACCCCTAGTTGACCCCTCGGGCCACGCCCATTTTTGACCCAGGTGCCACCATATGAACAAATCTGAAACAGTGTTAAATATAAATCATTCATACCCAGTATCGTCGAAATCGGCCTGGCGGTTCGTGAGAAGAAGATTTCGTCGAAATCAGCCTGGAGGTTTGTGAGAAGAAGATTTTTTTGACAAATTTGACCTACTTTTCAACGGCGGACATCTTGGATTTGGTGATGACCTCCATTTTGACAAAAAAATGAACAGGCTTCACCAACAAACCATTTCAGTTAAGTTTGGCCAATATCGGCCCAGCAGTTCACAAGAATAATACGTTTGAAATCGTAAAACAAATTTTTTACCTTTCGGTGGCCATCTTGGATGACAAAATCATCTGATTTAGACAAAACATGCTGTAGAGTGATCGTCTCGTCGATACATTCGATCCGATATACTATATATATTCGATCCGATATACTATATGGCCATATTCTGTCAAAAATAAAATTTGACCCCCATTTGACCCCTCGGGCCACACCCATTTTTGACCCAGGGGCCACCATATGAACAAATCTGAAACAGCGGTAACTATCAATCATTCTTACCAAGTTTCGTCGATATCTCCAGAGTGATCGTCTCGTCAATACCTTCGATTTGATATATTATACGACTATATTCGGTTAAAAATAAAATTTACCCCTATTTGACCCCTCGGGCGACGCCCATTTTTGACCCAGGGGCCACCATATGAACAAATCTGAAACAGCGCTAACTATCGATCATTCATACCCAGTATCGTCGAAATCGGCCTGGCGGTTCGTGAGAAGAAGATTTTTTAAGAATTTGACCTACTTCTCAACGGCGGCCATCTTGGATTTGGTGATGACCTCCATTTTAACAAAAATGAACAGGCTTCAACCACAGACCATTACAGTTAAGTTTGGCCAATATCGGCCAAGCAGTTTACAAGAAAAAGACGTTTGAAATCTTTTAGTAAAAGAATGACCATTTGAACTATCGGTGGCCATCTTGGATGACGTAATCATATGATTTAGACAAAAAATGTTCCAGAGTGATTGTCTCGTCAATACCTTCGATTTGATATATTACATGACTATATTCGGTTAAAAATAAATTTTGACCCCTATTTGACCCCTCGGGCGACGCCCATTTTTGACCCACGGGCCACCATATGAACAAATCTGAAACAGCGCTAACTATCGATCATTCATACCAAGTATCGTCGAAATCGGACAGGCAGTTCGTGAGAAGAAGATTTTTTAAGAATTTGACCTACTTTTCCATGGCGGCCATCTTGGATTGTCGATGACCTCCATTTTAACAAATCTGAAATGACATCACCCATATATCATCCCTGTGAAGTTTAACCAATATCGGCTCAGCAGTTCGGGAAAAGAAGATGATTGAAAATGTTCACGGACGGACGGACGACGGACGACGGACACTTTGCTTTGCTCAGGTGAGCTAAAAATAGGATTTATTGGGAGAATTGTGAAACAAAATTATAATTTCCAGATATTCCCGTGCTGATTTTTTTAAAAATCGTACTTTTTAATTGTTGTCCGTACTTCCGTATTTCTAAGATATTTTCCGGAACAAATACGGAAAAATCGTAACAGTTGGCAGCTCTGAGAAACATTTGTGCCAAGCCATTTGATAATCCATGCATCGGTGTAGAAGATATAGATCGGAAGGGAATTTCAATAGGTTTGAACTTTGACCTTCAACTGTGACCTTGACCTTGGACGTAGGTGCGTGGTTATTGACCGCGACACACCTTTCTCATCATGAGAAACGTTTGTGCCAAGCCATTTGATAATCCATGCATCGATGTAGAAGATATAGAGCGGAAGGGAATTTCGATAGGTTTGACCTTTGTCCTTCAACTGTGACCTTGACCTTGGACATAGGTGCGTGGTTATTGATCGCGACACACCTTCTCATCAAGAGAAACATTTGTGCCCGACAAGCTGCCTCCTATATACCCCCTTAAACTTTGTTTGTGGGGGTATAAAAATTAACCAAAAAACTTACCCAAAAAACTTTAACCGTACACACGTACGTAGTACGTACGTACCAAAGTGCCGACTATATCGCGCTTACCGCAAGCGGACGCGACAAAAACTTAACCAAAAACTTTAACTGGACACACAAAAAAGTTTAAGCAAAAAACTTTAACCAAAAATGTTAACCAAAAAGTTCAATGTAATTAAACCTTGACATTGGGCACAGGGGCTGCACGGGAGGGGGGTAGAATAAAAATATAGATGATAATAAACACCCATGTGAAGTTTCAAGGTAATGGGCAAAGCAGTTGCAGAGATATAGTATAACGAAAAACTTTAACCTAAAAACTTTAACCAAAAAACTTAACCAAAAAACTTAACCAAAAACTTTAACCAAAAATCTTAACCAAAAACTTTAACCGGACACACAAAAAAGTTTAAGCAAAAAACTTTAAGCAAAAATTTTAACCAAAAAGTTCAAAGTAATTAGACCTTGACATTGGGCACAGGGGCCGCACGGGAGGGGGGTAGAATGAAAATATAGATAATGATAAACACCCATGTGAAGTTTCAAGGTAATGGGCAAAGCAGTTGCAGAGATATAGTATAACGAAAAACTTTAACCAAAAAACTTAACCAAAAAACATTGACCAAAAACTTAACAAAAAAACTTAACCAAAAACTTTAACCAAACAAGAGGGCCATGATGGCCCTAATTCGCTCACCTGACTCCATGAACACCAGAGGAGAATGTGACATTGAGTTCATGTGTTTTAAACAAATTGTGCTATTTTTAGATGGCGGTCATCTTGGATTAAGCGATGACTCTCATTTTACCAAATCTGAAAATGCTTCACCCAACCCCCAAGGATCTTAACTGCCTATGAAGTTTGGCCAGCATCGGTTCCTGAGAAAAAGACGTTAACAATTTTGAATAAATGGACATTTTGGTGGCCATCATGGATGACATAATCAACCGATTCAGACAAATATTGCACCAGAGCAATCGCCTCATCGATACCTACAATTTGATATATGGCATGAGCATATTCGGTCAAAAATAAAATTTGACCCCAATTTGACCCCACGGGCCATGCCCATTTTTGACCCCGGGGTCACCATTTTCACAACTTTGAAAGAGCATTGTACATCGATCATTTCTACCAAGTTTTGTCGAAATCCAGTTGGCGCTTCTTGAGAAGAATATTTTTGAAGAATTTGTGCTATTTTTAGACGGCCGCCATCTTGGATTACGTAATGACATAATTTTAACAATTTTGTAATCCCCCTACCTAAGGACCATGACCATGAAGTTTGGTGACTATAGGCCCAATGGTTACCGAGGAGAAGACGTTTGAAAATGTTCACCGACTGACAACGGACGACGACGGACGATGGACACATTGCGATAACAATAGCTCACATGAGCTTCGCTCAGGTGAGCTAAAAATGCACAAATGTCTAAGTGATTAGACTTTGACCTTGAGCACAAACATGTATAAGCATATGAAGTTTCTGAGCCAATCTGACTTCTGGTAACAGCGATAGTAGGTAGCCGAAAACCTTAACGCAAACCTTAGCCAGACAGATGGAGAAACAGAAAGACAGGGTGGCGACTACCGTATTTAGCTGTGTATTGTGCGCACTGGTGTACAACGCGCATCTATATTTTGGGGGGAAAAAAATTGTTCGCGTCTATAGCGTGCAACAAAAACAAGAGGGCCATGATGGCCCTAATTCGCTCACCTGACTCCATGAACACCAGAGGAGAATGTGACATTGAGCATTGTAAATCGATCATTCCTACCAAGTTTAGTCGAAATCCGGCCAGCGGTTCATGAGAAGAAGATTTTTTAAGAATTTATGCTATTTTTAGATGGCGGCCATCTTGGATTAGCGATGACCTCCATTGTAACAAATCTGAAAAGGCTTCACCCATGGACCATAACTTTTAAGTTTGGCTACTATGGGCCAAGCAGTTCATGTGAAGAAGAATTTTGAAATCTCTAATAAAAGAACAACCTTTTGACATTTCGGCGGCCATCTTAGATGACATAACAATCCGATTTCGACAAAAAAATGTACCAGAGTGATAGCCTCATTGATACCTTCGATTTGATATATAACATGACCATATTCGGTGAAAAATAAAATTTGACCCCACGGGTCACGCCCATTTTTGACCCCGGGGTCACCATTTTAACAACTTTGAAAGAGCAGTGTACATTGATCATTTCTACCAAGTTTCGTCGAAATCCGGCTAGCGGTTCATGAGAAGAAGATTTTTTAAGAATTTATGCTTGGATGACATAAGAATCCGATTTCGACAAAAAATGTACCAGAGTGATCGCCTCATTGATACCTTCAATTTGATATATGACATGACCATATTCGGTCAAAAATAAAATTTGACCCCAATTTGACCCCACGGGCCACGCCCATTTTTGACCCCGGGGTCACCATTTTAACAACTTTGAAAGAGCAATGTACATCGATCATTCCTACCAAGTTTTGTCGAAATCCGGTTGGCGGTTCTTGAGAAGAAGATTTATGAAGAATTTGTGCTATTTTTAGACGGCGGCCATCTTGGATTATGTAGTGACGTCATTTTAACAATTTTGTAATCCCCCTACCTAAGAACCATGACCATGAAGTTTGGTGACAATAGGCCCAATGGTTACCGAAGAGAAGACGTTTGAAAATGTTCACGGACGGACACATTGCGGTAACAATAGCTCACATGAGCTTCGCTCAGGTGAGCTAAAAACAAAGGAAGATAACTAAAAAATTTGGGAGACAAGAGTTGTCACTCTTACGTGCGACACACCTTTGGGTATTCGAGTTATACTCCGGACAAGGAATCGTGCACGAAAAAACAAAGGGAAATAACTCAAATTAGCAATGCAAGAGTTGTCATTCTTGCGCATGCCACACCTTGGGTTGTGGTCTATGCATGTGTAAAGATTCGTGAAAATATTCCAAAGGGTATTCAAGATATGCCCCGGATAAGAAACGTCTGCGCAGACACTGTATTTGTAAACTGACCGACTAACGTTAAAACAAGAGACATCTGGAGCGAATATCTGACATCGCAAATCACGCGACGGTATTTGCGGCAACGACACCGACATGCAATGCCTCAGTACTGTCAGATGTCATCTTGTTGTCTTGATGTAGGACGTGACATGCGTGATGATCACAGTATTGCATATTTTCACACATGGATTCCCGTAACATTCAAAAGAGATTCTACTTTCACTTTGCAATAAAACGTTCCAACCATGGACTGAAATATTAATTGTTTATTTTGTTTGATACAATTTGTCAACTTGCAAATTTCTATGCTCTCTTGGGGCTTGAATTGTCAAGCAGCTCCTTTAACCGTTTCAACCCAAACGCCTGCTATAGCGGTTTATGCAAACAGTGCAGATCCAGATGATCCAGCTCGTAACGATCACTTTTCGAAAGTAATTTTCATATTTTTGAGAACAAAAATATCCCCTTTTCATAAATGAACTAGTCTGCAAATAAGTTTGTGACAATTGAATTGGTTGCAAAATTAACATACCAAAATCCAATCCAGTTACTTAGGGGTGAAAGGGATAGGTTAACTATTACAGCAAGTGAGCAGGGACTCATGTGAGGTTGTTGTTGTCGCCAGTGGCAGAAGGAACCGACAAAATTGAATTCAAATTATTCCGTAATTTTCTCTTGCCATTACGCAATGCCATAGTGAATTTCTGGATGATGATAAACAACCACATAAAGTTTCAAGTCAATCCAACAGTGACGCTAGGTACATGTACATATACCTAAAAACTTCAATTGACATGTTACATGCAGATGAAAGGATGGAATAGCGTAAGTTTGGCTGGATCAACCAAAACTATATTCACCCTTAGACCGCTATCTTATTTTTGTTGTCGTCTGCTGTTTATTTTCTATTTTCCATTTTTATCATCAAAACATGCTTTGACAGCAATTTAGAATAATTTACAACATGCTTTGAAAGCACTTCAGAATCATTTCCATTGGAAATGATTCTGAAGTGCTGTCAAACCATGTTTTTATTGAGAAATAAAAGCAACAGCAGACGACAATTGTTGTGAGTAGCGGTGTAAGGGTTAATTTCTGCATACAATGTATAATAGGTGGGTATTAATTCTCAAACACAATGAAGAATACACATACTATTTGTCAGTTGGTTCTTTTGGACGTTTGGAAATTCAAAAACAGAAAATAACAAGAACTGTGTCAGAAACAAGAGTAAAATACTGGACCCTTTCCAATGAAATTATTCTAAAGTGCTGTCAAACCATGTATTTATTGAGAATGACAACATAATATAAAACGACAGCAGACGGCAGCAAATTTCGTTTCCCCGCATTCTAAGGGTTAACCTTTTCACCCTTGAATAGCGGGGAATGGATTTTGATATGTTAATTTACCGACAATCCAATCGTCACAAAATGATTTTCAGACTAGTCCATTTATGAAAAGTGTGTTGATTTTTATCTAAATAATATGAAAACTACTTGCAAAAAGTGCAGATCCTGATGAGACGGCTCGTCACGAGCCGGCTCATCTGGATCTACACTTGTTGCAAACACAGCTATAGACGGCTGTTGAAAAGGTTAAGGACTACCGTAAACTATCAACAAAGGTCCAAAGGTCCCTTCCCTCAGCAGGGATGTCCAAATATTGCTTGTTCTGTACCTACCTTGGACCCCAGTTTTGTCGATGAAGCTTGACAGATTGACTGCAGTTGTTTGATGCCAGATACTGTGTGAATCTCTGTAAAATAAAACAATATTGTCAATCCTGATATAGACATTACTGTCAGTGGCCGAAGGTCACAACATATGCTCATCGAGGTATGGCCAGTCAACAAGCGGAGATAACTCACTAACAAGAGTGCCGTAAGTTACAAAATACGCCCATCGAAGACGGGCCAGACAGGGAAGATGCAAAAATGTGAAGCTGTCACCAAAGCAAGAAACCTTTATGTGAATTTGATAATCTATAGCATTATGTCTTCCTCTTGTTGTGATAAACATACTAATTTCGGTAGAGATGTGTAAAGTAGAAATTATACAGAATTGCATACAAAAATGTAGAAAAAAGTTAAAAAGGCGATATTTTTGTTAAAACATATTTTTTCGGCATATAAACACCAAGGTGCACATCTTCAATATGTGTAGAGGATGTGTGTAAAGTGATAAATCGATTGACTGAAAGGTTTGAGAGGAGTAGTGTTCACAAACTCTGTAACCTATATAGAATTGCATATAAAAATGTAGAAATGTAGAAGTTAAAAAAGGTATTTTTGTTAAAAAATGTTTTTTCAGCATAAATACACCAGGGTGCACATTTTCAATGTGTGTAGAATCGTGTGTATTGTTTCAGATTGATTGACTGAATGGTTTTAGAGGAGTAGTGTACACAAACTCTGCAGTTTTTCTGTCCGCCCGCGAGCCCGTCTGTGCAGTAAAACATAGTACGAACCGTTTTTTTTTTTTTAAACGGTCGTATAAAAATTGCTATTGTCTACTTATTTCATTACCATAATTCATTATATTTATCAGATTTATTAGGCTCGGCCAGGAAACAGTAGGAATTTCTCGGCGAGCCAAGGAATTCCTGCATGCTTCTTTAAGCCTTGCAAGCCGAGGAATTCCTTCAAGTAAAATTTAATATCAGTAGCCGATTTCAAGTTCATCAAAATTGCAAAGTATACTTTTCTAGCAAACTATACTTTGAGGGAGTAATCATTTATTTTTCCTGAAATGCATTATGTCATATAGAACTAACTACTGCATATATTTGATGATTAAAACTATGCAGAATTATTATACTGAATTTATTACATATCACAGCCAAATGGCTGTGATAATGTAATAAATTCAGTATAATAACAAATAATAAATTTATCCTAAAATCGAAAATTTCTCCCTCAAAGTATACTTTGCTAGAAAAGTATACTTTGCAATTTTGATGAAATAGGCTACTGGTATCAAAATTTCTCTATTTACTTCATTTCCGTAGTTCATGAGATTATGCATGGAGATGAGGGACTTGAACACGATGACCCAGCTTGTGTTTTGTGTCCTCTCTATCAGTAGGTCCGCCAGCTGTGGGATGGACACGTTCGGTTCGTTCGTGCATTGTAATAAATCTGCAAGTAGAAACAATAAGGGGGATTAAATAGAATTGATTCAGCAAACATTTTGGATTTGATTTAATGCTTTTTAACGGCCTGTCAACAGCTACTGTTACAGAGCTCCAGATAAGCTGCGTGTTTGCGTAAATACCCAACTAAAATTGCCAAAAACCCAATTGAAATCAGAAGTAGTGAGTATCAAAAAGCAATGAGAACAATTGTGGTACCTTTATCATGCTGCAGAAAACAATAAACAGACCACCAATATAGCACACTTTTCTTACTTTTCCATGAAAACACATCTTGGTATTTCATTAGAATTGTCTACAATTCTAATGAAATGCCAAGCCATGTTTTCATTTCGAAACAAACTATTCAATAATTTCTGTCTGCTGATGTGTAAACAGTAGTGTGATTTTATTTTACCCAATTAAAATTTTGAAATACCCAATTGCTTCAGAAATGATGGAGTAACAATACTCAATTACTAATTCCGTATCTGGAGGGAGCACTGCTGTTATTTTATGCCGGGTTAAATGTGATGGAAGGTGTACCAGTGTATTGATATGAGTTTCAGTCAAAGACACTTCTACCAAACACTATATGTCTCTCGGCTCTACAGAGACCTGAGGCTCGTTATGCTAAACTTTGTACGACTAAAATGTTCGTAAGTGCAAATTTAGGATCGTCTGGAATTTTCAATTTATGGATTTACATTTATTGAGCATAGGCTGCATATGCAGCCTATGCTCAATAAATGTAAATCCAATAATTGTTTACAAGAAAACATTGTTAATGTGCAATTTACAGACTATCATAATTTTGTACTTACGAACATTTTAGTCGTACAAAGTTTAGTGAAACGGCCCCCTGGGCCATAAAAAATCAAGAGATCATGTGGAATTTGATCCTGCGTCGAATCGTGCCGTCATATAAAGTTTAAACTTTATTTTACAACGATTACAAACAAGCGCAAGAGCACTTATACAATGCTTTCGTTGGCAAAGATGAAGACGTAAGGCGGGTCATTAATGTGGGAGGAAGCCGGAGTACCCGGACAAAACCCACTTGTCCGATCTGGCGACCCCCATACCATCTCACATACTGCCTCTGCCGAGGATCCAACCCGGGGTTGCATTGATGCGAAGCGTGCTCGTTACCGATTGTGCTAACTGGACAACCATTTACAGACATGTATGTATTTTTTCCAAATGACATCAATGACAAATAGTGATGCAATAAGGGAGGTACAATGGAATATCAGAGCCAGGATAGTGTGTAAAATCAACAAGAGGGCCATGTTGGCCCTAATTCGCTCACCAGACTCCATGAACACCAGAGGAGAATGTGACATTGTTCATATGTTTTAAAAAAGAATTGTGCTATTTTTAGATGGCGGTCATCTTGGATTAAGCGATGACTCTCATTTTACCAAATCTGAAAATGCTTCACCCAAGGATCTTAACTTCCTATAAAGTTTGGCCAGCATCGGCCATGTGGTTCCTGAGAAAAAGACGTTCAAAATCTCGAATAAATGGACCTTTTGGTGGCCATCATGGATGTTATAATCATCCGATTCCGACAATTTTGCACCCCAATTTGACCCCACGGGCCACACCCATTTTTGACCCCGGGGTCACCATTTTCACAACTTTGAAAGAGCATTGTAAATCGATCATTTCTACCAAGTCTTAGTCGAAATACGGCCAGCGGTTCATGAGAAGAAGATTTTTTAAGAATTTATGCTATTTTTAGACGGCGGCCATCTTGGATTAGCGATGACCTCCATTTTAACAAATCTGAAAAGGCTTCACCCATAGACCATAACTGTGAAGTTTGGCTACCATGGGCCAAGCCGTTCATGTGAAGAAGAATTTTGAAATCTCTAATAAAAGAAAGGCCTTTTGACATTTCGGCAGCCATTTTGGATGACATAACAATCCGATTTCGACAATAAATGTACCAGAGTGATCGCCTCATTGATACCTTCGATTTGATATATAACATGACCATATTCGGTCAAAAATAAAATTTGACCCCACGGGCCACGACCATTTTTGACCCCGGGATCACCATTTTAACAACTTTGAAAGAGCATTGTACATCGATCATTCCTACCAAGTTTCGTCGAAATCCTGCTAGCGGTTCATGAGAAGAAGATTTTTTAAGAATTTATGCTATTTTTAGATGGCGGCCATCTTGGATTAGCTATGACCTACATTTTAACAAATCTGAAAAGGCTGCACCCATGGACCATAACTTTTAAGTTTGGCTACCATGGGCCAAGCGGTTCATGTGAAGAAGAATTTTTAAATCTCTAATAAAAGAACGACCTTTTGACCTTTCAGCGGCCATCTTGGATGACATAACAATCCGATTTCAACAAAAAAATGTGATCGCCTCATTGATACCTTTAATTTGATATAAGACATGACCATATTCGGTCAAAAATAAAATTTGACCCCAATTTGACCCCACAGGCCATGCCCATTTTTGACCACGGGGTCACCATTTTAACAATTTGAAAGAGCATTGTACATCAATCATTCCTACCAAGTTTTTTCGAAATCCGGTTGACGGTTCTTGAGAAGAAGATTTTTGAAGAATTGTGCTATTTTTAGACGGCGGCCATCTTGGATTACGAAATGACGTCATTTTAACAATTTTGTAATCCCCCTACCTAAGGACCATGACCATGAAGTTTGGTGACTATAGGCCCAATGGTTACCGAGGAGAAGACGTTTGAAAATGTTCACGGACGACGACGGACGACGGACACATTGCGGTAACAATAGCTCACATGAGCTTCGCTCAGGTGAGCTAAAAACTTAACCAAAAACTTCAAAGTAATTTGACCTTGACATTGGGCACAGGGGCCGCACGGAAGGGGGGTAGAATGAAAATATAGATGATGATAAACACCCATGTGAAGTTTCAAGGTAATGGGCAAAGCAGTTGCAGAGATACAGTATAAGGAAAAACTTTAACCATAACCAAAAGACTTAACCAAACAAGAGGGCCATGATGGCCCTAATTTGCTCACCTGACTCCATGAACACCAGAGGAGAATGTGACATTGAGTTCATGTGTTTGACCCCAATTTGACCCCACAGGGCCACGCACATTTTTGACACCATTTTAACAACTTTGAAAGAGCATTGTACAGCGATCATTCCTACCAAGTTTCGTCGAAATCCGGCTAGCGGTTCATGAGAAGATTTTTTAAGAATTTAGGCTATTTTTAGATGGTGGCCATCTTGGATTAGCGATGACCTCCATTTTAACAAATCTGAATAGGCTTCACCCATGGACCATAACTTTTAAGTTTGGCTACCATGGGCCAAGCAGTTCATGTGAAGAAGAATTTTGAAATCTCTAATAAAAGAACGACCGTTTGACATTTGTACCAGAGTGATCGCCTCATTGATACCTTCGATTTGATATATAATATGACCATATTCGGTCAGAAATAAAAATTGACCCCAATTTGACCCCATGGGCCACGCCCATTTTTGACCCCGGGGTCACCATTTTAACAACTTTGAAAGAGCATTGTACATCGATCATTCTTACCAAGTTTCGTCGAAATTCGGCTAGCGGTTCATGAGAAGATTTTTGCAGAATTTAGGCTATTTTTAGACGGCAGCCATCTTGGATTAGCGATGACCTCCATTTTAACAAATCTGAAAAGGCTTCACCCATGGACCATAACTTTTAAGTTTGGCTACCATGGGCCAAGCGGTTCATGTGAAGAACAATTTTGAAATCTCTAATAAAAGAACAAACTTTTGACCTTCGGCGGCCATCATGGATGACATAACCATCCGATTTCAACAAAAAATGCACCAGAGTGATCGCCTCATTGATACCTTCGATTTGATATATAATATGACCATATTCGGTCAAAAATAAAATTTGACCCCAATTTGACCCCACGGGCCATGCCTATTTTTGACCCCGCGGTCACCATTTTAACAACTTTGAAAGAGCATTGTACATCGATCATTCCTACCAAGTTTCGTCGAAATCCGGCTAGCGGTTCATAAGAATATTTTTTAAGAATTTGTGCTATTTTTAGATGGTGGCCATCTTGGATTACGTAATGACGTCATTTTAACAATTTTGTAATCCACCTAGCTAAGGACCATGACTATAGGCCTAATGGTTACCGAGGAGAAAATGTTTGAAAATGTTCACGGACGACGGACAACATTGCGGTAACAATAGCTCACATGAGCTTCGCTCAGGTGAGCTAAAAACTATTAAACAGCCCTGAAATCAGAATAATCCTGATCTGATGCCAGGTCCTCACCACACCAGAATCAGTTGGACCCCTCCAAAAAGCAGTAGGATCAGTAATAATCTTACTACTTTTATAATTGGCAATAACCCAATTCAACTCCCAGGTAACAAAAGAGCCAAAGATAAAAACGTATCAGAGGGCCAAACCAGGCAAATCGTGATTCCTATAAGGAGGAAACCCACCGTTAATTTACGCCATCACGTTCACCCGCCAACCACCCACTGAGTTGTGTGAACAAGGGTACAGAGAGCGAAAATAAACAAGAGCTCCGCGGAGCAAAATGTCCCACATGGGCTTTCTGTAGAATGATGCGGGATGTTGTTACAAATGCATGTATGGAATATTAAAGCATACATAAATTGAGTGTTAACTTTTCCAAACACGGAAATTTCTAAGTCAGCGACCTTGACCTTTGGGGTTTGCGGGCACCATGGGCTTTCTGTAGAATAATGCGGGATGTTGTTACAAATGCATGTATGGAATATTAAAGCATAAACTGAGCGTTAACTTTAACAAACACGAAAATTTGTAAGTCAGTGACCTTGACCTTTGGGGTTAGCGGGCAACATGGGCTTTCTGTAGAATGATGCGGGATGTTGTTACAAATGTATGTATGGAATATTAAAGCATAAACTGAGCATTAACTTTTGCAAACACGGAAATTTCTAAGTCAGCGACATTGACCTTTGGGGTTAGCGGGCACCTTGGGCTTTCTGGAGAATGATGCGGGATGTTGTTACAAATGCATTTATGGAATATTAAAGCATTCCATTGAGGGAAACAGAAGTTACAATGAATTAACCTGAGCATTAAGTTTTAGAAACAGAGCTAAACGCAAAAACTTAACGTTGAATGCATGTGAAAAGTAGGTCTATCAACCATGAAAACTAGGTGAAGGTCACATGGGCTCCCTCTGTGTGAGATGGTTACACCAAAGTGTTGATGTATACCAAGTATGGAGGTCGTAGGTGTTATATTTTTCTGGAAACTGACCTAAACGCAAAAACTTAAAGTGAAATGTTCACGCCGCCGCCGCCGACGACGCCGCCGACGACGACGCCGACGGAAAAGCTATGCCTATGTCCCGCTTCTGCTAAAGCAGGCGGGACAAAAATGGCCGCCAAAGGGAGATAAGCCATGGGAATTTTTTAATATAATCAATAGAGTTCTTCGTCTTGCCATGATAAACATGTATATTGCATTTCGTTAGGATCGGTCAAGTAGAACTTGATTTATTGCTGTAAAAGTATACAGTGTGAAAATGAAAAATGGCCGCCAAGGTGAAAGTCATTGGAAATTTTATGTAAATCATTAGACTTCTTCGTCGTGTCGTGATAAACATGTGTATCGAATTTGGTTATGATCCGTCAAGTAGTTATTGCGTGGACAAGGATAAAGAGTGCAACAAGAATTCCGCCACGGAAGCGGTATCGCGCCTGCCGAGGCATTTGACCTTGAACATTACAAGTAAATAAATGACCTTGACCTTGAGAATTTGGATGTGGGGGTGTGCGTAATGAAGCATCATCCCTAGACAAAGATTGATGTGAAATATTATGAAAGTCTGGCAAGGGGTTAAAGAGATATTGTGAAAAAACAATAACTTTAACGCATTTGCCTTACAAAAAAACGGACGACGCGGACGACGACTTTCGACGGAAAAAGCGCCGATTATAATCGCGCCTCTGCTAAAGCTAAATGGCCGCCAATGGGAGAAAATCAATAGGCTTCTTCGACTTGCCGTGATAAACATGTATACCGAATTTGGTTACGATCCGTCAAGTGGAACTCTAGTTATTGCGTGGACAAGCTGTGCCCACCCGCCCCGACAAGGGTATAAATAAGAATTCCGCCACGGAAGCTTTGTCGCGCCTGCCAAGGCATTTGACTGTGAACATTACAAGTAAATAAATGACCTTGACCTTGAGAATTTGGATGTGGGGGTGTGCGTAATGAAGCATCATCCCTAGACAAACATTGATGTGAAATATTATCAATGTCTGGCAAGGGGTTAAAGAGATATTGTGAAAAAACAATAACTTTAACGCATTTCTGTTACAAAACCGGTGAACATTACAAGTAAATAAATGACCATGACCTTCAGAATTTGGATGTGGGGGTGTGCGTAATGAAGCATCATCCCTAGACAAACACTGATGTGAAATATTATCAAAGTCTGGCAAGGGGTTAAAGAGATATTGTGAAAAAACAATAACTTTAACACATTTCTGTTACAAAACCGGTGAACATTACAAGTAAATAAATGACCTTGACCTTGAGAATTTGGATGTGGGGGTGTGCGTATTGAAGCATCATCCCTAGACAAACATTGATGTGAAATATTATCAAAGTCTGGCAAGGGGTTAAAGAGATATTGTGAAAAAACAATAACTTTTAACGCATTTCTGTTACAAAACCAGTGAACATTAAAAGTAAATAAATGACCTTGACCTTCAGAATTTGGATGTGGGTGTGTGCGTAGTGAAGCATCATCCCTAGACAAACATTGATATGAAATATTATGAAAGTCTGGCAAGGGGTTAGAGATATTGTGAAAAAACAATAACTTTAACGCATTTCTGTTACAAAACCGGTGAACATTACAAGTAAATAAATGACCTTCACCTTGATAATTTGGATGTGGGGGTGTGCGTAATGAAGTATCATCCGTAGACAAACATTGATGTGAAATATTATCAAAGTCTGAAATATTATTAAAGAGATATTGTGAAAAAACAATAACTTTAACGCATTTCTGTTACAAAACCGGTGAACATTAAAAGTAAATAAATGACCTTGATCTTGAGAATTTGGATGTGGGGGTGTGCGTAATGAAGCATCATCTCTAGACTAACATTGATGTGAAATATTATGAAAGTCTGGCAAGGGGTTAAAGAGATATTGTGAAAAAACAATAACTTTAACGCATTTGCCTTACAAAAAAACGGACGAGGCGGACGAGGCGGACGAGGCGGACGCGGACGACGTCTTTCGACGGAAAAAGCGCCGACTATAATCGCGCCTCTGCTAAAGCTAAATGGCCGCCAATGGGAGAAAATCAATAGGCTTCTTCGACTTGCCGTGATAAACACGTATACCGAATTTGGTTACGATCCGTCAAGTAGAACTCTAGTTATTGCGTGGACAAGCTGTGCCCACCCACCCCGACAAAGGTATAAACAAGAATTCTGCCACGGAAGCTTTGTCGCGCTTGCCGAGGCATTTGACCGTGAGCATTACAAGTAAATAAATGACCTGGACCTTCAGAATTTGGATGTGGGGGTGTGCGTAATGAAGCATCATCCATAGACAAACATTGATGTGAAATATTATCAAAGTCTGGCAAGAGGTTAAAGTGATATTGTGAAAAAACAATAAGTTTAACGCATTTCTGTTACAAAACCGGTGAACATTACAAGTAAATAAATTACCTTGACCTTGAGAATTTGGATGTGGGGATGTGCGTAATGAAGCATCATCCCTAGACAAACACTGATGTGAAATACTATCAAAGTCTGGCAAGGGGTTAAAGAGATATAGTGAAACAACAATAACTTTAACGCATTTCTGTTACAAAACCGGTGAACATTACAAGTAAATAAATGACCTTGACCTCGAGAATTTGGATGTGGGCGTGTGCGTAATGAAGCATCATCCCTAGACAAACATTGATGTGAAATATTATCAATGTCTGGCAAGGGGTTAAAGAGATATTGTGAAAAAACAATAACTTTAACGCATTTCTGTTACAAAACCGGTGAACATTACAAGTAAATAAATGACCTAGACCTTGATAATTTGGATGTGGGGGTGTGCGTAATGAAGAATCATCCGTAGACAAACATTGATGTGAAATATTATCAAAGTCTGAAATATTATTAAAGAGATATTGTGAAAAAACAATAAGTTTAACGCATTTCTGTTACAAAACCGGTGAACATTACAAGTAAATAAATTACCTTGACCTTGAGAATTTGGATGTGGGGGTGTGCGTAATGAAGCATCATCCCTAGACAAACACTGATGTGAAATACTATCAAAGTCTGGCAAGGGGTTAAAGAGATATAGTGAAACAACAATAACTTTAACGCATTTCTGTTACAAAACCGGTGAACATTACAAGTAAATAAATGACCTTGACCTTGATAATTTGGATGTCGGGGTGTGCGTAATGAAGTATCATCCCTAGACAAACATTGATGTGAAATATTATCAATGTCTGTCAAGGGGTTAAAGAGATATTGTGAAAAAACAATAACTTTAACGCATTTCTGTTACAAAACCGGTGAACATTACAAGTAAACTAGAACATGTGTTCATAGAACACGGATGCCCCACATATCGTTTTGATAATAAATGAGGCCAAATTCCAAGTGAAATTTTTTTTTACCTGAGCGTTAAACTTTTTGAAGCACCAAGTATGTGACCTTGACCCTGGGCTTGGCGGGGGCAGGACAAACGTGGATTTGGCACAGGACAGTAGAGCAATGCGTATATGAAGTATGAAGCTGATCCGTGAAAGAAAACAGAAACTAGAAATGGACGCTTGTCGACAAGCGCATGTGTATCCCCCTCCCCAGATACACAAGTAGTTTGAAAAAAGGGTTTTCGAGTTATGCTCCGGAGACAAAATCAGTGACGGAAAAACAAAGGGAGATAACTAAAGAATTAGTGATGCAAGAGTTGTCATTCTTGCGGGACACACCTTTAGGGTCGTGGTCTATGCATGTGTGAAGTTTCATGAAAATATTCCAAAGGGTGTTCGAGTTATGCTCCCAGACACGAAATCAGTGCACGAAACAACAAAGGGAGATAACTAAGAAATTAACGACGCAAGAGTTGTCATTCTTACGTGC